>CM034300.1:7788904-8387080 GCA_019925795.1 Dendrobium chrysotoxum | reverse complement strand
TTTTTCTCCTTGCGCTTCTTCAGCTTGGTCTTCTTCTTAGAGGATTTCACTCTCTCAGACTTTGAAGTGTCAGCTTGGTTGAGAAACTGTTTAGAAGTTGAAGCTCGCACCGCAGGTAGTGCCTTGGGATCTATCACCGGCTCTGTAGGAGATTTCCACTTTACACATCGAACCCCCTCCAGTTGTTTCAACATTTTTACAGTCTTCTTAGAGACCACGGTCTTCCATTGTTCTCCTCGAGCTGGCTTTTTCTCATTTTTCCTTTGTTCAACTGGGGTACGGGAAAAGTCGTAACTATCCGAGTTGATTCCTTTTTGGGATGGGATAACACATTATCTGACAATGTGAGCTCTCCCCTCTGGTATTTTCTTTCGAGCCAATCCTTAAAGATATAGCAATCTTCAATGGGATGGCCAAGCACTCGGTGATATGGGCCGTAATTCGGGTCACCAGTTTCTTTCGACTCTTCTGGCCTCTTGCACTCCGACAGTTCTAGGCCTGCTTTTACCGCCTGTCGAAATAACTTGGCGACACTCTCCCTTTTGAATGAATATTCTTTATTCATCTTATCTTTGAGAGATATGAACGTTCTATCACCAGTTCCCGTTGCTTGCCTAGGGCGATCCCCTCCGCCCTGGAAAGTTCGTGGCCTATCATTCCCTCCGAGTACCAGCTTCGGCTGAGGGTTAGGGTTGTAGACTTGCTTCGGCTTCTCTTCGTACTGCATTGGCTGCTTGCCTTTGTCTACATTGTAAACCACTTGCTTCCCCCTGTTTGGTCTGAGGGAGGATATAGAGTAGATTTCACTCTTCTTAGCATCTGGCGCTTTAGCCTTTTTGAACCTTGGTCAATGTTGCCTTCTGATCTTGATAATTTAACTTCTCAAATTTGGCAACCCTGTCTAGTAGATCCTAAAATGTGGTAATTATAGTCATGCACAAAATGGTTATATCTTATCATCGATGTTTTCCATCAGTAAATTGCACGGCATGTTCTTCTTCGAGCTGCTACTCACATTTCATGCTTAGATTGCGCCAACGAGTGATATATTTTGATACTGACTCCTCTTTCTTTCGCTTATCTAAGACGAGGTCAGCGATCGTGATTTTCTCAGTTGCACTAGCAAACCTCTTCACGAACATAGCCTCTAACTCCGCAAATGTCTTTACAGAGTCGTTTGGCAATTCGGCGTACCATTCGAAGGCAGTTGCTGTTAAACTACTGACAAATTGTCTGAAGAGTAAGGCGTCATTTCCCCCGTGTTGCCGCAGGTGGCCTTAAATTGAGCCAAGTGCTGCCTGGGATTGTAGTACCGTTAAAGATATGAAACTTTGGGACTGAGTACCCTTTTGGGTACGGCACTTGGTCGTATTCTGCCGGGTATAGACGACCTTTGCCCACCAACTTTCAGCCTGGTCAACAGCTATAATGGCCTTTATCCTTTCTGTGATTAGTCCTTCGAGCTGTGCAGGCGTCACGGGCTCGGAGGTGCTGGCAACATTCTGCGGAGTGGGCTGGCGGACGACATTACGAGCTTCATTGCCATTTTCAAGGACACGTTGTATTCCTGAGCCTTGAGGTAGTTGGAGATTTGGAGGATCGGCAGGGGGATCAGGTATGGGACCGACGGCTGTGGTCCTCTGCATCATTTGCATCATCACTGTCATCTGGGCCATCATTCTGTCATTTTCTCGTTCAACTAGGAGATCTCTTTATCTTTAGCCTTCATTTGTTCCCCCATTTGTTGTAGTACTTCGGCAAGCGCGACATCATCAGTCGCAAAAGGATTTTCTTCCTCTTCATCTTCCTCAACTCTTTCCTCATCAGAGGGATCACCTCTGTCGAAAGTAGGCTCAACCTCACGTTGACGTCGTTGTGTTCGCCTAGGTTGGGGCTGCCGACTGTGATCACCTTCGCCCTCTTCATGGTAGACTTCCTCGATGGCACGAGTATGTCTTGCCATATAGACGACTTCTATATTATGGAGTCATTCATTTCTTCCATTCCTTCTTCCATAAATTCAAAATTTTCATCCCCTTCCATATATTCATCATCTTCTATGTTTTCTATATTTTCTTCTTCATCTATATTTTCTTCCCCTTTCATACCTTCTTCCATTTTCTCCTCTAGTACTCGGATCTCCGAGCGGCGGCGCCACTGGATTTCCGGTTCTTGATTCGGCAGGGAGATTTCTTCGATCCGTGGGCTACGGTCGAAATTAGATTCTTCTCTTGGAGGGGATGACGGGTAACTGGATCCCCCGGAGGATTCTCCAAGGTGTCGACCGTCAGGATTGACATCGTCGTGGGTCTTCTTTTGGACCCATCTCTGATGTTGCTTGTGAACAGGGGCAGATCTCCGGGAAGCAGTACCGGATGTCACGCCCAGATTTAGTTCTCTTTTTCTTCCTTCTTTATTTTCTTCTCTGTGAGGCCTTGGCCTCCAGACTTGCTTTCCTTTCTGGCGGGACCTTTCAGCAGCGGATCCCTGAACCCAAGGTTCAGGTGTCACACCCCGATGCTCACCGCGCGGGGCTGGCCTGTATTTTCTTCAATTCTCCACAGGCAATGATTCCCGTGGTGGGAACCTTCTGGCCTCAATCGTCAATGGCCGCTATAATTTCTTCTTCTTCAATCCCCTTTCTTTTACTGTCTTCAGCACCCTATATACTCGGGATGACAGGGTTTCAGGCTCATATCTCCTTGGAGGGGCTGGGACTTCAGGTTGTCGGTCCAAAAGGACTTCTTCAGCTCCCAAGTAGAGCTGTTTCTTCTCACCCACCTTAAATCAGAAAACTTATTCCAAGTGGGAACATTGACTTCGGGTTCCTGAGCAGGCAGGCTTGAAGGGTGGACTGGCAGCTGTTGCTGCTGAGCACGAAGCTCAGCATTCTTCTAACTTCTCTGCCTCCTTGTGAGTCTCCCTCCATATGAGGAGGCCTCAGCATCGTGTCTTCCAGGTGCAGGTAACCCATTTTGCAGAGATGTGGTGTTTGTAGTCACCACAGAAATTCTTCCACCGGCCACAACTCTTTTGGTGGTCGGGGCCTCTGGCTGTGAAAGCCGCTCAAACACCGAAACCCTCCTCCGAGGATTCTCAGCAATGGTCGTTGTGCCGGCAGATGCACACGATGGGTAGAAGCTTCAATGGTTGGTCGCTGCACTGGCAGATGTGCGCAACGAGTAGGGGCTCCAGCAGGATGGAGTCTCCTTGCAGGCCTTTCAGAATTTGCATCATTCGCAGGAACGGCAGCAGTCCTTGCAACGACTGCAGGGAAGTCAACGCTACCGAACTGGATGGTTACTCCAGTATTTCCGGTAGTGATCACAGCGTTCGTTAGTTGAATGCTAGCACCGCGTCCCAGTTGGACGGTGAATGCAGTGTTCTGTAGATTCATCTGCACAAATGAAAGGCAAGGGTTAGTAATCAGAATCTGATACATCACCCCACACTTTCAAAATGCAGAGACTTTCACAGAACAAAAGACAAAAGAAGATAGTCATTAGCGAGCAATTAAAATCATACAAATTTAAAAACTCTGCTAAATACGTTATCTAAATGAATGCATGATGAATGTGATGATCATTTTTAGAATATTTAATATTTAAATTCTTTAAACGATCATTTTAGAGAATTTAAAATTTTAACACGTATTGATTACCTGCTACTATAACACCAAGACGATTAGCCAAAGATGGAAAGAGAAACCAGTCCCCAGCGGAGTCGCCAGAAATCTGTGGGCTCCGAAAATTCGGCCCCGGCCTCCGCCCGGCTTTTTGCTTTCTGCTCGGGGGGAGTTTTAACGGACTAAGTTCCGGGGTAAATTTTGGAAGGCAGATGAGATAGTAGATAAGACACTACCCAGAGATTTCGCCCTCATTTTGCGAGGACTTTATAATCTGAGTTCTGGTTTCCTATAGGCGCAAGCCCCTATAATTAATTACCCCTCCCAGTACCGAGAGAGAACTTTCGATTAAGGCTAGTCATCAATCAGATACATAAGGATACGTGAGTCTGGCATATAATAGCAGCATGAGTTTGGGCTTTTGGAAAGCTGATATTTAAAATTGGAAATTTTGCCATCTTGTACTTAAAGCGGATGGTGGGGAAATGGATGATGGACCCGATCAAGATCCCATGGTTCCGTCATCCCGGGCCATCGTGGTCCCTGGTCTACTTAGTCAGAGGAGGTAGTCGACCCAACCTGACAGAAGGATCCTTGTTGGCAGCCATGGGTTGCTTCGTCCAAGGGTACCTTGTAGACCTGGGTTGGAGGTTTGTCTAAGGTGACAAATTTGAATCCACCTTAGCTAACAGAGAGCTTTGTGCCCTATCGATCATATCCTATTGATTCATATCTCAAGGATTTGATGCCATTGGGGAGCATACGGGCTCTGGCGATAACCATAATATAATGGTGTCATTTGGCGGCGACCACCTGGTTCAGAGGGCCCCGAGTCATAACCGTTTATCCTGCAGTACCATTTGGCGGCGAAACTGCCGGTTAGAGGACTCGTACCACATCCTTGCTGGCAGGAGATTGTTTGAGAATGGATCCTAGTGATATTTTCGACCAGGCATTAGCTCTTTATGAGCTGAAGTATTCTTCAATTTATCCACCTCGGCAAATTGTTGCGGAGGGTGGATGGATTTTATGTTTTGAGTGTTTGATGGTTTGAATTTCTCATTTTAAATACTTTGGGAGTTTTTTGAATTTTTGGATTTTGGGTGTTATTTAAAAATATTTGTGTGAACCCCTCCGGTTGAGATTTGCATTCAACACGGCCATCATCGGGGTGCATGGGAGGGGGGGTCATTCACATTTATGGGTTGAACCTTGTCCACTCTGTCGAGCTACCGACAGAGGATCAAGTTTCGTAGGCTTCGTGCCTTTGTAAGTGAATTCTCTTGATTATAGACCTTGAAGGCCTAATATGAATGTATAAAATAAATATCTCGGTCGACTTCGGGACCGTATATTTATTTAATAGTTCGAGATGTGTCAACTCCTATCTACCTGAATAGAAGGATCGGGTTCGAACTTGAATTCACTTATTGACCCGCGCAGCATCCCTAGACGTCACGTGTGTACCAATAACACGCTCGTCGGGGCCCATGCGGGTGTTTGGGGTATTTTATAATTATTTGTTGAACCTTGTCAACTCCTATTTACTTGCTTTAGGAGGATCGGATACAAGCTTATTGACCCGCGCAGCATCCCAAGACGTCACGTGTTCCTACAGCATGCTCGTCGGGGCCCATGCGGGTGTATAACATATCCCCTTATGTGTACCTATGTGTATACAAATTATAGTGCACGTGCGGGGGATATTTTAGAAAATATTTGTGAACGCCTTCTGTTTGCTTTTACAAAGGTTGCAGATCCGGTGGCGTGGTGCCGTATTGTAATCATTTGCTCGTAGATACTTGTATTCACTGCCTTTTGCTACACCTTGTAGGCGCTTTGCATGTGTTCATAAGACATTATTCTGTTCACTGATAGGTTGGTGTACTTGGTCGTGTAGGAGTTGTTGTAGAAATCTATCATATCCACCATGTGTCGTCTCTTCTCACTTGCAAGTATCTAATGAACTCACTTGCAAGTTGGCATTGACTGAAAAAGGGTCATTACATTCACAGTTTATATGTTATCACCATTTGCAAGCGTATTAATGCGCCACTTGTAGATAGATCGTTATATGTATTAGGAGTGATCGCTTGCAAGCTTCCTGCAGGCATCCTCAATTGCATGGAGGTTCACTATATTCATCTTCTTGTATGTTGATCTCGACTGCAGGGAGTTGTATACGTAAGAAGTCTCCTCACACGACTGATGTGAAGATCACTACCAACTTCAATTTCGTTGCTTGCAAGTTCAAGTGTGTTTACTTGTATGTTGAATTGTTGTTGATGATGTAGACACTGCTACATTCGTAATGCCCGTTGACATTGATTGAAAGGAAATTATTATGTTCATAATTTGACAACTATTGTTGGTTGCAAGTGGATTAGTGCCGTCACCCACAAGCTGGTTGATTGTTGAGCGTAGGAAGGTCATTATACTTATTGTATATCCTCCATATTTTGCAGAGATGTTTAGATCTCAAAACCTTACTCATGATCATATCACTGCACCGCTCACCGTTCATGGATAGATCATTATGTACATTGGAGCTCCTCTATTGCTTGATGTATTTGCTTGCAATGGTTCAAGTGTTGGAGGTTCAATAATTCCCATTATTATTTACAATCATCCACGAATAACCATAAGCTTTATGCGGTTGCTTGTAAGTGAACCATCGTATGTGTAGTAAGTTCATGTTGATCATTGCTTATGAGTAATGTATAGAAACTCTAGTCATCATACATCATTGTTTGCAGATGCCTATTGATATTCATTTGAGTTCTTTAAACCCCCATTTACCATTTGTATGATTGCAAATTGTTAATGCTCAATTTTCCTTGCAATCACAAGTTATGCTCCATGTGGTTCTTGTCAAATTCAGGTTCAAGTTCAGTTCAAATCAAATCTGCTCCACTGTCAAATTTGAGTACATTGCAGTTTATTTGAGTTCAAATTTTGCATGATTGTTCAAATCAAGTTATGCACAAATTTGTTTAAGTCCTTTATCATTTGAATTCTGTGTCATTTTGCATTTTGTTCAAATTCAAGTTTAAATCATTTGAATTCTGTCATTTTACATATATATGGTATATATATATACATAAAGACAGAGAACAGAGAGTAAAAAAAAATGTTTTGAGTATGGATGAATCAATGAAAAGCTATCTGGTTTGGTAGGTTGGCTTTTGAAATTGTTAGCTACACTTGTAATTTAATTTGAATGGAATGTTGGAGATATTGGGCTTCTGAAAGACGACAAAAACCTGCCAGTTTTATTAAATTGTTGAATGGACTTGTAGGGGGTTGTAGGGACGAATGGCCTGGGAGGGGAAACGAAGCTATTAAACTATTGCAAAGTTATTGCAATGAATTCTTTGGGCTGCAGCACATGGAGCAGGTCATTGCAAATAAAATAAAATAAGAGCTTTCATGTGAATGGGGGCAGAGATTCATTTTTTGTGAAAAGTAGAGGACACTTGTATGCGGATTATCAAGTGAATAGTTGGGCCAGAATTTGAGTTTATAATCTCTGGTGTTGGAATAAAGCAAAGATTCTCACTGATATAAGCCAAATAATAAAAAAAATAAGCAGCAATAAAAACCAAAGACTGTTTTTATCACGTGTTAAAGATAGGAAAAGCAAAAGGAAACAGAATTTGTCGCGACTTCTTGCTGTATAAGAGAAAGAAGAGAGCTTTAGACCTTCATTCAGCAAGTTTCGACTCTTTTGCCCGGTGTAGATCCTTGTGCAGGTAGGGGAGGAAGACAAGTTTGTTGTTGGCGTGAGTTGAGCTCCACGAGTGGACTGACACAGGAAGTGGATGGAAAATAGAGTAAAAACAAAGGTTTATCTTACCTTGTGAGGTTGAAAAGGGTTAAGGAAGCAGGTTTGCGTAAATCTGAAGCTAGAAAAGGCCTTAGCTTGGACGGACGTGAGCCTTGGAGGTTTCGACAGTACGTGGATGTAAGGAATTTGGCCAGAGACGCAAGCAGAGGATAGGGCCGGAGGAGGTATTGGGGTTGTGAAAGCAAGACGACGGGATCTGCGACGACCTGGTAGTGAGCGGAGGAGGAGAAAGTGTGCTTAAAGATTTGAAGAGGCTTGAAAGGAGGAGCTCTGCTGGGAACGAACGGGAGCCAGTCTTCTGTATTCGAGAGCCAATAGACCTATCTCCCCTTTTTTTTAACGACATAAGCATCTCATTCAAACGAGGAGAACTCAACAGAAATCTTCCTGCCAGATATCTCAGCGGGATTTACTGCAGATTTTTCGGAAACTTGATCAGAAGTTTCGACTGAGACGAGGTAATTGCATTAAATTAGATTTTGATCTTTAATCTGACTTTCCCTTTTTGTTTTGATTCATGTGTGATATTAATGATAACTTGCCATTATTAGCATGAGCATTAAATTAGGATGATAGACGCGCCAATCAATTAAAATATTATCGATTTGTGTGTTGACTATCTCGTATTGCGTGCATTCTTGCCTCGTTTAACGCGTCAATTTCATCGATCATTAAAATTAGACAAATTGATAGTGGATTTAGGGTATTTCCGAGGTTTCGGTCGCGATGCCGCAGTCCGTTTTGCGATCGGACGTCATTTGGTCGACGCCGAGCGTTAATTTCCTCGAAATATGCGTCATCGTATTAGAACCCTCGTCGGTCACGACGTAATTTCAATTTGGATAAATTGACAGTCGATCTAGAGTATTGACAGTGTTCCGGACGCAATGACGCAGTCCGTTCGTCGATCAGAGATCATTTGGTCGACGCCGAGGGCTAAATTCCTTAACATGCGCATCATTACCTTGTGATTTGTGCTTTTACCTCGCAATTCATGTCGACCTTCTCATACGTCATTTAATTCAATCAAATTAAAAGTCATTCTTAAGTATTTAGGATGTTCCGGACACAGTGGCGAAGTCCGTTCGTCGATCAGAGCTCATTAGGTCGACGACGAGGCTGATTTTCTTGAACTGCGCGCTACTGCATTTGAATCACTCCGGTTGCGCCGTCAATCCGAATGCTTCAAATTAAATAAACAAAATGTAGTTTTTAAAGGTTGAGAGTATTCCGGACGCGATGGCGAAGTCCGTTCGTCGATCGGAAATCATTTTGTCGACGACGAGGCCAATTTTCTTGAAATGCGCGTCCTTGCATTATATTGGGCTCTCCTTAAGTACCATTTTCAATTGTTGATTATTTTTGCATAGCATGCGGATGCTTCTGAGTATATCAACCAAATTTTGATCATCCTTGCCATAGGTTAAGACTAAATCACCTTCACCAAATTGTTGATCTCGTGGGAATATGTAACAAAATGCAAAACAATTTTGTATATATTTTGGTAGAACTATATAGCTCAATCTTAAGATGGAATTGATAGGCTTCTGACCCAATAGATTGCTTTCTAAAACTGTCCCCCAGTGCTCCTTCACCCAAATTGTTCTTCAGAACACCACCAATGACTTTAGCTGCCCGTAGAGATCTTTAAAGTCTCATTTTTTTTTACTATTTCTCCAACGATGGCTCTTAATTTTTATGGAGACACAAACCCACGTATTAAGATCAAATTCCTCTGTTATTTCATCTTCATAAACACGTTGCAAGAGAGTTGTCTTTCTCATACCACCATGTCCCATTATAGATAAAAGAGAAATGTTTCTGAAATTCATTATATTAGCAATGATTTGATGCTTCCTCATTTGACTGCTCTCCAACCACTGCGTAGCAAAAACTGAAATGCAACCCACATTCGAGCTGAATCACCTTTATAGAATTTGCGATTTTTTGGGTGGTTATAGGGGTCAACAATTGATAATTATAATAATTAGTTTGCTATAATTATTGATAATTCTAAATAACTATTAATTATAATAATTATGTTATCATAATTATTAATAACTATAATTATTGTTAATTATAATAATTATGTTATTATTACTATTATTAGTATTTAAACAAAAAAGAGAGTTCAAAAAAAAAGAAAAAAAAAGAGAGATAATTTCAAAAAAAAGGGAGGTGTTCAAAAAAAAGAGAAAAGGAGAAAGAAAAATAGAAAAAAAAACAAAAGATAGAGATTTTGTATTTTATGTATTTCGTCACCATCGTCGCCAAATTGCCACGCAAATATAACCTTCTAAAACTCAAAAATCTCGTTCTCGGTGTTTGTGTCGAGCCGAAAAACCACCCATACACGATTTTCTCTAGCGTGGTGGGAAGGGAACCCGGTGCGACGCCTACGGCGAGGCGCGTAAGCCCTGTATACGCTTTTCTCTAGCGTAGCGGGGACAAAATATAAAACTGCGTTATTTTGAAACAAGTGCCTGAGGACCCATGCACTCCTTTCTCTGGCGTGATGGAATTGAAGATTTTCGGTCGCGGTATCATCCGACACCTACCGTACACGTTTTTCTCTAGTGTGGGAGAAGGCCCAGACTCGTGAAATTTTTCCTAAACGGGGGAGACGCCGGGAGGCTTCCAAAATTTTCGGTGAACTAAGGACAAACAAATCACAAGGGACCTTATTTGAACAGAATTTGAACTCAAAAGGACAGCAAGGGACCGAACTTGTAAACTTTCGAATGACAAGGTACTTAAAATGAACAGCAGGGAATAAATTTCAAAACTCAAATGATTAATCAAAAATTTGAACCTAAATGAAATAAGCCCAAACTTGAGCTTCATTTGAACATTAAGAGGAAGTAATTTGAACAATTTGGGCACAAGCAAATACTTACAACTTGACTACAGAGGACTTAGGCTTTAACTTGTATATAAATTACAATGACTTTAAACTTGGACAAAATAAAAAAAAATGAGCAATCAATAAAGAGATTGGTTTGAATCATGATACCAGATTCTTAATGAAGGCTAAGGAATCATCACTTCAATTTGAATGCAAATGATAATTAAGAAAATTTGAGTCATTCAGATCTTATGCAAGCAAGCAAGTGGAAGACAAGCTCTCAATGCATGCAAATGAATGTATCAAATTCATCATACATATTGAACCACCTTTGAGGACAAAGAACTTACAAGTAGAATTTATTTGCAAGTAATGAGGGGATTACAAAGTCATGATACATAACCTTCCATGAATACACAACACGATAAGGGTAATGCTGACTAGCAAATGCAAAGAAGGCGTGGACAAAATATCAAGCATACCATTGATGTTGGTTAACTTGTGAAGGATATATATGTTGCATAAACATATGGAAAGGATCACCTAGTGAATATGATTCGCCTACAAGTATGAATCAGAGAGTTTGCAATGAGGTGGTTTATCCATAATACAAGGAAGTATGTAATGTTAAGGGGGGCACAAGGCAACATATAATGGATATGTTGATTCATTAGAAAGGCTCCTGAGGAATATGCTGATTCATTAAGAAGATGGTGCAAACAACATTGAACCTACATGTCAAATTATCTCGAGAGTCTACCTGAAGGAATTTGAAAGCATTGAGGAAATGAGTCATTAGTGAATGTGATCACACATCGTCGTTAATGTCAAAGTACAAGTAAATGCACTCGGTCCTCACAATAAACTATTGTTCAGCTGCAAGAAAATACATAGAACCCCCGCGAATCATACCAATCAATATGCTATGACACTCCTATAATCAACAACAGTCCAGTGTCGACCAAAGGCAGTAATTTCCCACAAACAAAGATGGTCAAATTGTAGCAAGTGCAACCACCCACAGGCTGCTATAGAAGACTCTTCATAGGCACAACTAACTATTTACTAACGAATGTAAAAGAGTAGTGATGAATACAAACGTCTGTAAATAGTATTAGAAGACTTACATTTTCTACAACTTGCTTGCAAACAACAAAGTCTCTTGCAAACATGCAAACGCAGTATGTAGTAAACGCTAGGATATTCATATAGTGAATGCATCGGTATCCTACAAGCAGCAGTAGAAGATCTGCATCAACATAGCTTGACCATAGGTGATCGCAGAGAGCTGGCAAGGATAAAAGATCTTAGCGAATGTGAATACCCATTAACAATAATGGAAGGTTTGTTATATGCATAACGACACACCTATAAGTGTTAGCCAACAGTAGGTTGCAGTTGTTACAACACTCCTACAATTAACCTCTGTTCAATGGTCAACAAATACACCGATCTTCTGCAAGCCAAGGGCGGATGATATATAGCAAATGCAAATGTCCACGGGTTCTTATAGTAAACCTGCTATATGCTCAAAATATCATCTACGAAAAAAAATGCCAAATAACTACAGCAAATATAAATGCCTACGGGCCACTGAAAGAGACCCGTTGTACACCTAATACGCCATCTACAAGAAAGATATAAGAGAACTACAGTAGATAGCAACATCTACTAGTGATAGTAGGAGATTCATTAGTGCACTACAATCCACCTGCAGAAAGTAGCAGGTAGTGCACGATAGTCTACCTGTATGCAAAGGACAAATGACCATAGTACGACGCCACGCCACTGAATCTGCAACACTCGTACAAGCAGACATAAGGCGTCTACGAGCATCCAAATAGAATTCTGCATTCAAATGACAGTTGCCCGCACAACTGAGCAATTGAAATGTTCCAAAAATGCCCCCGCACATGCACTATAATATGTATCCACATAGGAACACAAAAGGGGCAAGTGCATGATTTTATATATATATCATCAAAATGTTATATAAAATATAATGAACATATCTATCAAAATTCTATTTTATAACAAAATTGTACACCAAAATAATACATTCAAAATATTAAGATTTGATCCCTATTCAAGTTCTACCTTGTCCTTTCCCTTAAAATAATATTTAACATAATAAAATATAAGTAAAACTCAATAAGATAAACAATTTAAAGATAAAAATTAATAAATATAAAAATTTACTAATACTCATATATTATGTTATGTGTTACTTGTAATTCTTGTACAAGAAATGCTCAAATTAACATCTAATTACTTTGCAAGTAAAATATTTAATTAGAACTTTAAAAAATATATATTAGAGTTTCAGGTGTTGATAGTATTTCATAAATTATTAACAAACTATCAATAAATTTCTTTGTTTTTATATGTATCATTACAATTTCTCTTTTCAACTTTAGAATATATCATGTCTATGAAAGTGGTTCATTTGGTTATCGTGAGTTAGAAAGCTACATGTCGAGGACCCTTTCAACTCCTAACAAGCCCGCCTTTGTTTCCCTACATGTACAAATCAATATACACATCTTAGCTGGCCCTTTGGCCTCCCAATGGGCATGCACCTATCACCCAACATATACAATTCATCACCTTAATAATCTATCCATGTACATGATTTTTTTTTTAAGTTCATTTCATTGTATTTCATTCTTTGAATATTTTGATATATACATCTCATTTTTATTTCATAACATTACATATGTCCATGCACCTATAAATAAAATAATTTAAAAAAAAATTGTAGACATTCAAATTTTCATAAGAAACATGTAACAATCATATTATCATAAAAAGATAGATAATGACATTAACTTGTAATAAATGCGCTTCCTGAAATTACATTTGCTTATCTTACCTAACGAAGGGCATTGATAGTCAATCCCCGGAAAAATTATCTCGTTAAGGACACCTCAAAGCCTCATTCGTTGGTAGACAATCTAAAAAATGGGTTTAACATGTGAAAATCTCAATATCCATTTCTAACTTAAATCAAAATCAATTCAAGCTTAAAACAATAAGTTTTACGTCAACAAAATTTCCTCTCATATAATATAAACCCAAGTTCCTCAATTTCAATTCGTAGTCAATTCCGTAAAATAAATGATGAAAATTGGATTTTATCCTAAATTCCTATCTTTTTTCTTTTGCTCTATTTTCCTTCGACTAGCTTCCAATTTTGCCTTTCAATTTACCGTTACAAAGACATGGACAAGGACTTCCAGGCAGATCGAAGGGGAGTACTTTGACTTAGTGTTAAGCGTGCTTTATTAAGTTAATTCATAATTTCATTTTTCTTAAATTGCCCTTAATTACACCTCATCCCAGCCCTTCGATTTCCCATCAACTGTTGCATGCCCAAGAAAGTGGAGAAGCGGGATTTGCTATAGTGCATTAATCGTGAATAATAAAATATAAATTTAGGTAATCTACTTTAAATGAAATTTAATTTAAATAAGCATATACAATCATAATCTCATATATATATATATATACACACACACACACACTAAAATGAACATTATAAATTGTAGAGTTTCATTAAAAATACTATTTATAAATACTAAGATGCACAAAAAAAAGTGTTATAAAAATTTAGGACTTACCTTTTCAAAAATTCTTGATTATTACACCATCAGAGACAATCCACTAAATTTTTAATGTAAATCTACGCTTGACAAGAGTGAACAAGCCCAAATTGGCAATAAAAGAGGTGTAATAAGAAGACATGGGTGGAAGAACCTTATAAAAGGAGGATGGAAAGAGATCCAATCAAATAACATTGCAAAAAGTTCTATCAATTCTAGTTTTGATAGGGTTAGAGATCTGATATTTGCACCAGTGTGGAGCTAAATGAGTCTCAAGTCATAGATATCATAATAAAAATCTTTCATATTTATAACATAGAGGATTTCCCATAATTTTATCCTGAAGAGAACAAATACAATTGAAATCTCCTATAACCAACCAATTACCATTAACATAACCAGATAGATCAACAATAGATTGCCAAGGAGATTTCTTGCCTAAAAACATCATTTACACAGATAAAATTCACCATAAAATTAATTGTGCTGGAGAACAAAATCTCTATATGATTCAGTTGAGAGGTAGTCAACAGAGAAGTGACCAAGATATGAGATTTATTTCATTTTATGCAAATTCTTCCCCGGGAAGCAATAGAAATTATCATAACTTTTTCATTAGGAAATAGCAGCATTCTTCTCTTAATGAAGAAACTCAATATTCAACTTGATCTCCAACTGACAAATAAGGTCTAAATTTGAATCATGGGCTAAATTTCTACCTCCCCCACCCCCACCGCCCAATCCCAACCCCAACCCTCGGAGCTCTCTTAAGTTTCAAGATGCATGATAAGGAAGGACATAAAGCGGTGGAGTTGGAGCTTTGCTAATCAGCCTTTTTACCTTTTGAAGCAAAGAAGACATTCTTGGTGTTGCAAATTTGGACCCAAGACTTGTGATTTTGATGATAACAAATATTATTGATTTTCTTACTCTGCTATCTCTTGATAATTGAGTTTATTGCATATTTGTTTTACCCTACTCACTAATATTTTAGGTCCACTGTTCACATGCAACTTCGATCAACTCAAGATTAGATAGACTAGGATCAAAGTCTGTATTTTCAGTCTTTATGCAATTTTTATCTTTCTTGAGTCAATCATATATTGTGGTGAATCCTAAAGCTGAGTAACCTTATACACACACACTCAAGAGGATGAGTTAGTGAGTTATGAAGAAAACGAGTTTTCTCAACTAATCATACTGTACGATTTACATCGTACTGGACGATCAGTTAACCATAAAAATCATTAGTTATGGCACCTCTGTTAATTGCGATTGATTAAGCCAATCGTACTGGACGATCCTTATCGTACAAGACGATCAGGTATGATCATGAAAACAGTCGTCAATCACAATTTAGGCAATATTTAATAATTCAATTTTTATTTTAATCGTACCGTATGATATGCATCGTACTGTACGATATATGACAATCATGCCTAAATTGATCCTGTGATTAGGGAAACAATGATGGTTAATTTGTTCAATAAAATCGTACAGAACGATTGGTGACGATCGTACTGTACGACCCGAGCAATGTATGGGACGATAATTTATCATCACCTATCGTCCAAGATGAAATGTCATAGTTTTCAACTAATCGTACAGGACGACCCCCAATTTCGTACTGTACGAACTGAGCTCTGCATGGGATAATAATTTATCATCGACTATCATACTGGACAATCAATACAACTCTTGAACTGATCGTACAGGATAATACATTTCGTACTGTCTAAAAGTGTTATTTTGTACTAATCGTACTGGACGATGCTCTCAATCATCCTAGACGATCCGTTCATCTCTTTGAACTGATCGTACAGGGTCTGTCTCCTCGTATAGTACTAACATGAGTACTTTGAACTAATCATACAGGATGATCTTGAATCGTATTAGATGATCAGAGTCGGTAGATTGAAATTTAGGGCTTTTTGAGATGCTCTCTATTTAAACTCTCACTTGGTCTTATTTTAAGAGACTTTTGTTGTTAAGTGTCTTGATAGGGAGCATAGAGAGGGAGTTAAGGAGTGCTTTGGGAGAGAAGAGAGGGAGAGTTGCTTGTGAGAGATAGTTGTGAGGGATTCACAAGGTTACTCCCAGTAAGGTTCTTCCCTGTCTTCTTCAAGCTTCTGTCTTGATCCTTTGGTGGCTCTAGGGAGACATTCTACAGCACTAGGACGTGGTTCTCTGCCATCTCCAAGAGGAAAAAAAAGGATTCTTGGTTCTCCTCCATCTCTAGGAGGGAGAAAAAGGATTCCAAGTTCTCTGCCTTCACCAGAAGGGTGAAAAAGAGTAAGGCCCTCTACCGCACTGTGTTGGTGGAAGAAATTTTGTAAGAACTTCTTCGCCTTGCTGTGGGGCAAATGGAGAGACACTAGTTTTAGTGCAATACCTAGAAAGGAGGTTTCTGAGGAGTGGACGTAGGTCAGGTTGGACGGAACCACTATAAATTCTGGTGTGTTTGTTCTTATTATTTTTCGCACTTTATTTTTCTGTGATTAATTGTGTGGTTGAAAACTCTGATCTTTTTATTATCGTGAAATTAATTCGCTTCCACATCGAGAGATAAAATTTCATGTTTTTTAGATATTGAAAAATTATAAAAATATTTTCTTTTTGCTAAAGAAATTTTAAATTACCAATTCACCCCCTCCCCTCTTAGTTAGTCTAGGGCATGTTCTTTGAGGTCTCACAACCTCCTCCAACTTTCACTTAGAAGTTTTCCTATTTGTCTAGTCAGCATTATGCGTGTTGCGTCCTGGAATATTCACAGTGATAGAGAAATATAAAGTTTAACTTCTTAGCTTTGTACGAAGATCCAGCACACAATCAGATAAAGGAGAGGATGTAACATTCATAAGAGACATCAGATTTTTTATATGAAAACCCCTAAAAAAGGGGAAAGAACTATGGGGCCTAGCTCATTTTGAATAAATCCACTAGTGTTTGTAGTCGATTACAAATGAGGCCCTTCCTTTGGGGTAAAGCATTGGCTTGATGTAACAAATATACATCATATATAGTGCATTACATGATGGGAATTAAAATAATCAGTATTGACATGTTCGTTTGGTCAACAGGACCATCGTTGGCAGACAACGAAGGTCGGAAGGACCGTAGTCGACGGCGGACGGAGGTCAGAAAGACCATTGTCTGGCGATGGAGGTCAGAAGGACCGTAGTCGGCGAGCGAAGAAGGTCGGAAAGACCGTATTCGGTGGGCGACGGAGGTCGGAGAGACCGTTGTCGGGTGGGAGTCCAAGAATAGTTGGAAGCCGAGTGGAACTCTGGCGTTAGTTGGAAGCCAGGTGTAAGTCCGGCGATAGTTGGTGGCCGGGCGGAAGTCCGGTGTCCTTCGATGGCCGAGTGGAAGTCCGGCTACTGGCAGAAATACGGCGGCGGGTGGAAGTCCAGCGGCGGGCAGTAGTACGGCGAAGGGTAGAAGTCCAGCGTCCGTTGGTGGCCGGGCAAAAATCTGATGTCAGTCGGCGGCCGGGTGGAAGTCCGACGTCGGTCGACAGTACGGGTGGAAGTTCGGAGTTAGTCAATTGTCAGGGGTAAGTCTGAATTCAATCGACGGCTGGGCGGAACCCCGGCGTATATCGGCGGCCGGGTAGAAGTCCGGCGGTGGTCGAGGAGGAGTCTGGTGGCAAGAAAACTCTGATTTCTCTTCCTTCTCCCTTCTCTTCCTTGCCTCCTTGCTTGGCCCCCTTGTTCCCCCTCTCCTTCATGAGGAATGAGGGGTCTATTTATAGTTTTCTGAGAGTGACATGACTAATAAATAGGGAGAAGATCAAAGGTAAGTTGGGAGTGGTTTGAATGGACAACAGATGTTGATTCCCTTGATCATGGACTGTTTATTGGATATTTGAATGTCTTAATGATATTAGAATTTGGCAATCTCAGGCTCGTTAGATTCGTCTCGTCGAGCCGCTCGATTCAACTATAAGCATGTCACATTTGGAGATCGTTTGGTCATCCAATTTATAGTTTGAATGTTCCAAATGCACATCGGGTTTTCGATTTGGACCTATTTGGGCTCGGATTGAGTCAAATTTGGTGTCGTTGGGTTCGTCTTTTTGAGACATTCATTTTGACAATAAGTTTGCTGAAATCAAAGTTCAAATGATCCCAAATATAATTTCGAAAGTTTCCAACTTGATTTTGCCTCAAGATTCGTGCCCCATCAAGATATTTTTTTTATGATATATCAATGTGTTGGTTATGTAATCCAAAAACAACCTCCTTAGGAATAATAGAAGGGCTAGGCAAAACTGGGAATGTTTAATCGATGGTGAGGTTTGTTTGGTTTCTAGAAAAATGTATTAGTGAAACATCTGAAATCGTGTAAGACAATGGGCAGCATTCATATGTGAAGTAGAGGCATTTCCTGTAAGAGCAACAGTAATAGACTGGAACACAAAAGAGGTGGGTTTAATGAGCTCATTTACCATGGCAGAACATCACTCAATAAAATCAAGCTTGCAGCAATAGATGAAGTGTGGGTCTGATTAACAAGACCAGAACCGAGTGACGGCATCCTACCTCTTTTATCACCTGTGTCCCTCCTCCGACTTCTATCATGTGCCAAAGTATTGTGAGGATAGGGTTTGTTTGAGGATAGGACTTTGCATTATGAAGAAATATATAACATGATTTGCATACAGAAGGCCTCCAATCATATACAACCTATCGACAGATTTTCCTTTCATTAAGGTTGATGAGAATGGATTCCGGTATGAAATAGGCGGGAGAAATAAACAGACACTAGAAAAGTCAGATGGGATTTTGATGCAATCAAGATATCAACAGTAATAGGAATCCGAACTTTGCTAGCCACCTTGGATAAATCTTCCTTATTCCAATAGCAATACGGGAGAGTTAGGGAGTTTAATCCATATAGAAATCTCAACGAATTCCACATATTAAAGATGAAGGATTTTACATTCAAAAAATTGGGGATTATTGTTCCATAGTAACTCATTGTCCTCCAAACAATTTAAATTTAAATAAGAAAAAAACACCAGCAATTGTGTGTAGATCGATATTACCTTTAAAGTTCCATTGCTTTTCTCTATAGTGAGGAGAGATTCATAGTAAGGCTGCTTACCTGCAGCATGCCCGATGAGAGGAACTTTCCACTCTTTTCCTCCTTCGAATAGATCTTTTGTAGAGAATAGTAACTTCTGTTCATCACTTTACATGAAGGCTAGGGAAATTTTTGAACGCCTTACACCGTGAGCACATAATAGATCATTCCAATTAGGGCTTCCTTTCTAAGATGGAGGAGAGGGGCCATTATGAAGCGGCAACATTCTTACTTCCTAGAGGTTTGAGTTAAGGAAAAAAGTTAAAATTTGTGAAGGGGAGAGATCAGATTTAGAGATCTCCCTAGCTAAGAGGGCTTTATGGATGTTGGGGTGAAGTGGATGGCATTTCAAAGGAAGAGGTGGGGAGAGAGCGCATGCAACCCTCTGGCAAAGGCCGAATGCTAGGCCCGGGGGGTCTTTAATCCACTAAGAAGAGTTTAGGAGGGAGCACCACCACTAGAAGGGGAAGGTAAGAAGCCATTACCTCATCAGAATATCACCTACACCAGCAAAGAAGGGAAAAACCACATTTCAAAATGTGAAGCAGAAATTGAAGTTTAACTTTCTAAAAATGGGAAAATTATTAGGTCCGGTCACTTGACCTAAAAAAAGGTTCGGACGTCCACTAAAAAATTGCCACGTGGACTGTGCTTTTGACTGCTTTTTGACCTGCGCTTTACATGCGCTTTACCTACACTTTACCTGCGCTTTACCTGCACTATATTTGCACTTTACCTGCGCTTTTGACTGCGCTTTGACTGCACTTTTGACCTGCGCTTTACCTGTGATTTAAATTTAAGTGCCACGTGTCAATAATCCGGACCTATCTCTAGGTCAGGTGACCGGACCTAATAATTTCCCCTAAAAATGAGAGCACTTTTGTCCAACGCCAAAATAGCCCACAAAGCAATATTCATTAGCCCCCGTTTCATCAAACTCAAACGGGAATATTGTTAACTCTCTCATTTATGAGGAATTATTATCTGGTTTACTGAGTATACTCAATAAACACTACATAAATACATAATAATTTTTTTATTGAGTATTTGTGTAGTATTTACTGAGTATATTCAGTAAACCGGAAGGTTGTCCCGACCGGACTCCGCACGCAATAATTTCTTCTTGTTTATCTCAAAAAATCTTTGAGCTTAAAAAAGAGTGATAACCTTATGCTAAACTTTGTTTTATCAGCTTACATATGAAAAAAAGACAAGAAAAATAATTAATAGTCTCATCAACAAAGTTACATAGAATACATCATTCATTCTCCGTTCACCTTTTGAATGAATAATATATAGGACATCAAGAAAAATCTGATAAAATTAAATATATTCCATCTCATGAAAAGTAGACTCTCGAGCTCAAAGGAGAGATTGGTACTATTCTTGAACAATCACATTACTTTATATTGGCCCATAAATATGTTATAATGAAGTGAGTTTGAACTCCAATAAAAAATTATTGTTTATTATCCCACTTTCTTCCAAGTAGAATCCCCTAAATTATACGTAAACTAAGCTAAAAAATTATATCAATCACATATCTTTTAATTAATCAATACAACATTAAATGCCTAACATGAAATGCACATAATTAGGCAAAAATAATAATTTAGAGTTCACCTTAAACTAATCATGCCCTTTAAAAATCATGGTCATGACTCTCTTTAGGTGTTACACATATTGTGTAGAGATGTAAAGATGAGCTCCACTTGAAAGTTTTTGTGGGGTTATTCCTAAGCATAGTCAAAGTTTCATCTAGAATTGGCTTCTTCCTTATGAAGGCTCAAGACTTGTTTTAATGATGGTATCAAGATGGTGGTGCAGTCCTTCCTTAGAGGTTGAGCATGAAGATATATGATGTTCAGGTCTATGTTGTGGTTGTTAATCGATATGAGTGAAAATTTTTTTGACAAATGACACAAAATTATTGATTGCCAAAAGTTGGATAATTAGAGAGATAATTTGATTCCCTTAGCTATAAAAAATAATTCACACAATCAAAAGGTAAATAAAGTGCGCAATATGCACATAATTGTTTATGAGAATGTGGGCTCTGAAAATTCTGCCCCGGCCTCCACCCTCTGCGAAAGCCCCTATAGTTAATTACCCCTCCCAATAACGAGAGGGAACTTTGGATTAAGGCTAGTCGTCGATCAAATACGTAGTAATACGTGGTATCTGGCATATAATAGCAGCATGGGTTAAATGTCTGAAAATTTGAAGATTTGATATTTAAAATCAGAAATTTTACCATCTTGCACTTGCGGATAGTGGGGGAATGGATGATAGACCCGATCAAGATCCAATGGTTCCATCGTCCTGGGTCATCGTGGTCCCTAGTCTACTTAGTCAGAGGAGGTAGTCGACCCAACCAAACAGAAGGATCCTTATCGGCAGCCATGGGTTGCTTCGTCCAAGGATACCTTGTAGACCTGGGGTGGGTATTTGTCTAAAGGGACAAATTTGGATCCACCTTAGCTAATAGAGGGCTTTGTGCCCTATTGATCATATCCTATTGATTCATATCTCAAGGATTTGATGCCACTAAAAAATGTATTGGCTCTAGCCATAACTGCTATCTCATGGTGCCATTTGGCGGCAAAATCACTCGGTTCAGAGGGCCCCGGATTATAACGTTAATCCTGTAGTGACATTTGGCTGCTAAAATATCAGTTAGAGGACATATACTACGTCCTTACTGGCAAGAGATTGTTTGATAATTGATCCTAGTGATATTTTTTACTAGGCATTAGCTCTAAGTAAGCTAAAGTAAATTTTAATTTGTCCACCTCGACAAACTGTTGCGGAGAGTGGATAGATTTTACTTTAAGTGTTTGGCGGTGATTTATTTCAATTTTAAATATTTTTGGAGTTTTTGGATTTTTGGAGATTTAGATTTTGGGATTATTTGGAGTTTTGGATTTTGATCGGTATTTGGATGACAATTGAAAGCATTTGTGAACCCCTCCGGTTAAGATCTACATTCAACACGGCCATCATCGGGGTATATAGGGTTATTTTGAGTTGTTGTGGTCCCCTCCGGTTGAGCTTTACATTCAACACGGCCATCATCGAGGTATATGAGATCCTTTTCATTTATGGATTAAACCTTGTCAACTCTATCAAGCTGTGGATAGAGGATCGGGTTTCATAGGCTTTATGCTTTTGTAAGTGAATTTCTTGATTATAAGCCTTGACGGCCTAACATGAACGTATAAAATAAATATCTCAGTCGACCCCGCGGCTGTATATTCATTTAATAGTTCGAGCCGTGTCGACTCCTATCTACCTGAATAGAAGGATCAGGCTCGAATTTGAATTCAATTATTAACCTGCGCAGCATCCCTGGACGTCACGTGTGTACCAATAACACGCTCGTAGGGGCCCATGCGGGTGTTTGAGGGCATTTTATAATTATTTGTTGAATCTTGTCGCCTCATATTTACCTGCTTAGGAGGATTTAATTCAAATTTATTGACCCGCACAGCATCCCTAGACATCATGTGTGTACCAATAACACGCTCGCCAGGGCTCATGCAGGTATATAGTTACACGTGCATTTTTGTATACCTATGTGTATACATATTATAGTTCACGTGCAGAGACTTTTATAATATTTGTTGTTGCTTGGTTATACGGGTGACCACCATTTGAATGCAGCATTCTACTTGGATGTTCGTACACACCTTCTGTCCGCTTGTAAGGATGTTGCGGATCCGGTGGCGTGTACTACGGGTTGCCAGTTGCCTTGTACAGGTAGATTGTCGTACACTACTTGTTACTTCCTGCAAGTAGTTTGTTGTGCACTAACGAATCTCCTGCTTTCACTAGTAGATGTTGCTACCTACTGTAGTTTCCTTGCATTTTTCTCTTAGACGGCATGTTAAGTGTGTGGCGAATTTCCCACAAGTAGATTATAGTCCTTTAGTATTTTGCTTGTGGTTGACATTTTGTGTATATAGCGAGTTTTCTGCAAGGACCCGTAGACACTTACATTTGTTGTAGCCATTTAGTATTTTGTTCACGGATAACATCTTAAGCATGTAGCGGGTTTCCCTACAAGTCTTCTATTGCTTGTAAACAATGGGTCTTTTATATTTGTGTCTACATATGATCTTCCATGCTCATAACATTCAGCTTTAATCATTTAAATTGCTCGCATTCGCTATCATCGCTCACAAGTAAGCCGTTGCATATTCCTTACTCATGTTACAAGGAATTCTTTTATACGCGGTGTGATCCTCTTTGTGTATGCTTGTGGGAAATGTTACTGCCATTGTTAGGAGCACCTCAAATGAATTAATATATTCTTCAAGAGGTTCTTCTTTGTTAACTCTTTCAAGCTCTTTTCATAAGTCTCAAGTTGACTAATACAAACATTGAAAGCTTTATGTTGCTTGAGTGTGGGTTATAGTGGGCATTGCAAATCTTTTAGCACCCATGAAAGTGGATTGTAGTTTGCATGATGAATTTGCATCGTAGACATTCATTTGCAATCACGCCCTTTATTACGATCATCTCCTCTATTGTCACTTGCAAGTATTTGATGTATTTGCTTAGCACTGAATTGTCATTGACTGTAGAAGTACCCCGCAATCATTGCACGCTGTACTGGGCATGTCAGCAAAAAACTTCATCATTGCAAGGATTACCGTGCCTTCTCGCACGACATAGAGTGTTATTCATTGCATCTCGATCTCATGTTTGTAAGGGACTATTCCAGTCACTTGTATGTTGGTCAATGTTAACTCCAAAATACTATAGTGTCCACTGCCTGTCGACACTCATCACTAACAAATATGCTACTATAGTTGTGATGAATTTCTTATATATACTTCTGGCTTCATTGTGTACTTTGAGTTATCATGTATATCAAATGTTTAACCCTTATGCTGGCAAGGGATAAACATGCACACTTACTACGGTACTATTGCAAGCGGTATGAACAATTACTGTAGGCTTTTGTATTCATCATGCTCATTATATAGACGTTATCAGATCTCCAAACCTTGCTTACGAGCATATCACTATACTATTCACAGATAAGTCATTGTATGTGTTTGGAGTTCCATCATTTATATGCATGGAGAGTTTGTTCTTCATGAATCTTTTGTTTACTTGCATGATATTCATTCAAACACTTTAAATGATAGAAGTTGTTATTTGGTTTCAATATTTTCATTTTGTTCATACATTTATCAATTTAAGGTCCAGTTCCCTGCATTCAATCTAATTTCAAGTTCATTGCATTCGGATCATGTTTAGAACGAGTTCAAGTATTATGCCATCTTGTAGAGTTCAAATCTTATTATTTCATTTAGTTTCAATTCAAGTTATAGTTCATTTGTATTCAAGTCTTCTGTTTAGTTCGTTCGAGTTCACTTAAGTTCAAATCAAGTCCAGGTTCAAGTTCTTTAGTCCACAGTGCAGTCTTTTATTCACCCGAAATTTTGGCAGCCTCCCGACGTCTCTCCCGTTTAGGGAAAACTACAGGAAACTGGGCCTTCTCACCACGCTAAGAAAAGCGTATATGGTAGGTGTCCTTGGATATCGCGGCCGTATTTTCTTCGTCCCCCCACCACGCTTAAGAAAGCATGTATGGGTCTTCAAATATACTTGTTGCAAAAGAAAAGCAGTTGTTTCCCCACGAGCAGGTACTTATGTGTCCTCACCTCACCGTAGGCGTCGCACCGGGTTCCCATCCCACCACGCTTAAGAAAGCTTGTCCAGGTGGTTTGCCGACTCAACACGAACGCCAAGAATGAAGTTTTAGGTGATTACCCGATTCGTTGAGAACACCGCGACGAACTCCCTCCCACCATGCTAAGAAAGGCATGTATAGGTGGTTGTTTCATCGCGTTGCAAGCATCGAAGTCGAGCTCTCGGAGTTTTAGGGATCGAAGGGTTATACCTTGGTGACCGATGATGACGATTTACAAAAATTCATTTCTTTTTCCCCTTATTTATTTTCTTTCTTTTTTCTCTTTTTTTCATCTTTCTCTTTTCTTTTTTTTTTTTTGTATATACACATAAGTGTGTGTGTGTGTGTATATATATATACAAAAAAAAAGAAAAGAGAAAGATGAAAAAAAGAGAAAAAAGAAAGAAAATAAATAAGGGGAAAAAGAAATGAATTTTTGTAAATCGTCATCATCGGTCACCAAGGTATAACCCTTCGATCCCTAAAACTCCGAGAGCTCGACTTCGATGCTTGCAACGTTATATATATATATATATATATATATATATATATATATATATATATATATATATATATATATATATATATATATATATACTATAATGATAGTGATTAGCTAATAGTAGTTAGTAGCTAATAAAGCAAAATAAAATAAAATAAATATATACCTAAGTCGGGTTGGCGTGGATCAAAGCAGGGCAAGAGTCGGACAGATATAAGGAAGGAGGTCGGTCGCAATGGAGGCGACAGGATCTAGAGAAAGTTTGGGCATCGGCAAGGATGGGAGGAGACCACGGCTTGACCAGTTTACGGGTTCTGGATGCTCGACGGGAGTGGGGAAGTCGGAACAGAGGTATGGGTTCGGCCATGTAAGGCTCCGATCGGGTCTAGACCAGAGATGGGTAGGGAGATCGACGTCGATCTGTAACCGACGGGAAGAGGTCGGGATGCTGCAGGCTTGCATGTGTGGAGTCGAGCGTGGAAGCCTGGTTGCAAGCTACTGTGGAGTTTTCAGCTGGAGTTTGAGGTATACGACTAGCTACAGGTGGAAGCGGCTAGATCTGGAGAGGTGGCCAGCTGATATGAGGTTGGATGCTTGATCGAGTAGCCTGAGGCTTCATCTGGATGAGGAAGGTGGATGAAGAGCTCGAGTGGAGATGAAATATAGTTGAATGGAGAGGTTTGATTACAGGAAGGGAGCTCGGTTTTTTTGCGTGGAGAAGTAGAGAGCAGAAGATCCTGCTTGAGTTTTGCGTGGGAGAAGTAGTGAAGCCGCCGTTGAGTCTCCACTCCTGCCTCCTTTTAACAATGCAAACGAGGGCAAGTAATCGCACGCAGGTATGGGCTTTTGACTTCGGTGCCGCTCACAGACTGGAAACTGTAGCAAACGGCGCAATTTTTGTAGGATTTAGGCAGATGTTCGACTGAGAACAGGGATTTACATGTAATATATTTTTTTGTTTCTTTTGGCTATAGAGTATAGGTCAACAGTGAAAAATTCAGAAAGAGGAAATCATAGTGCTTAACCCAACTGAAATAGGTTACACTAATAGTACATCTGAACTATAAAGGATCATCCTTCCTTGAGCTTAGAGAAAGAATCATTATTAAACAAATTAAGGTAGGACATGCTAGCATTGGTTATACAATAAAGTCAAGTGCCGAGACAATCCTCCTTCGTGAGCCTAAGTCAACACGAGTTGAAGGTGACATATAAAGCAACGCTGAATAGTCGAGAAGACTTCTAAAGATAGTCATGATAATCCACCTCCTTCAGAGAAAGATAACATGATCTTAGGACAACAAATGAGGTGATGATGAAGGATTAGAGAGGTCACTAAGGATGGAAGGTAGGTCCTATCACTAGAGGTGAAGATAGCACGCACAAAGATGTCGAACAAGAAAGTGCAAGGAGTGATTAAAGGTAGCAAGGACAATCCTTCTCTAGAGGTAGATATAACATGACCTAAAGCGATATGCAAGGTAACACAAAAAGGTTGTGGAGGCCATTAAGAATGGTCGAATTGATCCTCTCTATAGAGGTAAAAACAACGAGGGGCATTTGGAAGTATTGATGTGGAATTGAACTAAAGTTGGTAGGTGAATGAGTAGGTGAATGAGGGAAAGGACAATCCTTTCATTTGGGAACTAAAGTCAGCAAGTGCTTGAGGACAATCGAGACAATGTCTCACTTGAAAGGAAGAGAAATTGATTGACCCAAGGCCAACAGACTATTGAGGATAATAGAGACAGTTCCTCTCCTAAAAAAAGCGAGAATTAAATGACCTAAAGTTGTTAAGCGATTAAGGCAGTTAAACTAATCCTTTTCCTAAAAGAGGGGGGGGGGGGGGGGGGGGGGGTGTTGTATGACTTGGATGTGATGATAAAAAAGGGAAAGAATAGTCCCTCTCCTAAAAGGAGGGGGAACCATATGAAAAGCACTATGGTGAAGTTGAGAAAAATATGCCCTTTCTTCAAAGGAAGCTACAGGACTTGATAATTATGCAAAAGACAATTTTAGGAACACCATAAATAACCAACTGTAATTTCAAGTGGTGTCCAAATATAAGAATATTTCTATGAAATAGAACTTAAGAATATACCAAATAAGCAGAATGAATCTATTTATAGATTTTATAGGTCTTTTGATCATTATCTAAATTATGTCAAAATATACATAATTTTTATGAATAATGGATAGATCACATCGCACCCTCTTCCAATAGAAAAATAATTGGATGATCCCACCCCTAGGCTGATCCGATCAATATACACATGGCAGGGTGGTCATGTTGGGCAATTGGGCAACCGATTAAAGGCCAATGACAACTACAACTAGTAATGCTAGTAATATCTTTGATTAAAGAACAAAATATCCACAATGTAGATCTCTACACCAACAATCAAAAAGTCGACAAATCAAAATTCCTATGATTGGATTGACAGGAGCAATGTAAAGAAGGTTCGTGGATGAAAATTTAAGGCATCAAAAAATGGTGATGATTGCCATTCTTGCATCAAAATGTTCGTCTCATTGGAAGAAACTATTTGTCGCAGATGACACACGAAATGGATGTATATAAAAGTCACAACAACCATGGGAACATAGAACCTTGTTGGATGAACTATACAAAAATAATTATACATAGTTGATAGGACTACTTGGAAAAAGAAAGTAGGGCAGACTACCTTTTGGCCACTTGGTAGGACGGATTGCCTTTTGGCAGCCAACGGGGTGATCACCATCTCCATTGATATTGGTGTTCGGCATATGTTTCTTGCATTCATGCATAAAAAAGGAAAAAGGGCGGTTCGGTCTATGATCTAAGCTAGTCCATATTTATATGATTTTGTTGCCATTAGAACTGTTACAACAAGGACAATGTTTTGACTATAAGTTTGCATTAATAGGATTCATTTGAACGCTAATAATTTTTAAAAATCATTATTTTAAGTAAGGTGTGACCTACAATGCTTTATGGCATAGAATGTTGGCCAATAAAAGAAAAGCAAAATTTAAGTTAAATGTTGCAGAGATGAGGATGCTCATATGAATGAGTGGCTTTACACTTAGAGATAAAATGCAAAATGAGTATATACAGGAAAAGGTTTGAGTAGCTCCAATGATAAATAAGAGAGAGTTGTCTTAGATGGTTTGGTCACATAAAAAGTTAGCCTTTTGATGACCCGGTTAGGAGAGCACAAATATTAGGCTTATGTTAAGAAAGGTAGAGGAAGATCTAAAAAAACATAGTTATAAGATATTAGAAATGACATGTTTTATTATATTTAAATAAAAATTAGACTCTTAATAGCACACAAAAGAGAAAAATGATTCATGTACATAGTGGAATAAAAGCTTAATGTTGTTGTTGTTGTTTTTGTTGTATTATTTTAAGTATATTCAGTTAATTTGAGTAGCTTTGCAATCCATGTACGTCAAAATTTGTGCTAGATCATATAAGAATTTTTGACACCCCAACAATGATAAAAATATTCAATCATAAAGTTATATTTTCAAATGCTATGATGTGCCATACTTACTAAATACTTAAGCATATAATTTGGTCTTGAAAAAAAGTTATAGCATATGTTTATAGCCTTAGCAGTACGTCTTTAATATGCAAGATTCATATTGAAATGCATAAGAAAAGAGCTGCATAAATAAGAGCCTAAAGTGATTTAGAAGTGGAAGTAACATAAAATATAACACTAAGGAAGCGTTGGCATTCTTTGCTACAGTACCATATTAGCTGATGTAAGTGGGATTAATGAATATTGTGATTATAGATGGTACTATATTGTTTATTGATGTAGCTACTTCTACGATTCAATATCAACATTCTACAAGACCGAATAATTTCTTTGATTAATTTAAGAAAATAGTCCAAATTAAAGATATTTAGAATTTATCTAGATGGACAAATATTATTCTTTGCTGACCAAAAATATGAATTAAAATAGTGGAGCTAAATACTAATAAATTATGGGTTAACTAGTGTAGGTCCATAAAAAGCCTTGATTATTTTCATAGGAAATGTTTGGGTTTTTAAAGAATGACTAGGTCACTACTCTAATTTGATAAGTTACTTTAGCATTTAAGGATAGACCTTTCATTTAAGGATAAACCTTTCATACTCCTATTCAAGTAAAAGGGGGCGAAATAGATTATCCCAAGCTTATAGGGAGCAAAGCTTCTATAATATGCATACTTACAGTAGCATTTAAGGATAAACCTTTCATATTATACATTGCTACAAAGGGCTTTTCTCAAATTTTGAGGGAGGAGAGATCCACCCCCAACCCCTCTTGGGTTCCACCATTGATCTTGCCACTTGAAGGAACTGACAGTGGAAGGAGAAAAACATAAAGAAAGAAAGAAGGATAGTAAATTCCTAGCATATTACATTCTACAGTAATTTCAGCAGACTTTTATCTCTAGTTTCCCCCTAATTATGGAGTATGAATGTTTCCTATGTCAAGATTCTACTATGGTTCTAAGAATTATACACCTAGGTATTCCTTTTTTTTTTTTTTACTTTATCTTATTAGTGAGCACTAGAGCATATAGTAAGCATGAAATTGTTCATTTGTACCCCCCAAATCAATACAGGTGAAGGTGTATGTTTCAAAAAAGGGCATTCTCCTTCTCCAAGCATGCTGTCGCAGTACCGCCTCTTGTTATTGCTCCATCATTTTGCTAATCCTAGTAGCAAGAATGAATAACTCTTTCTTTGGCCTAAGAATTATTATCCTCATTTTGATTTACCAAATTCACTCTTCTTCCTCCAACACTGTTGTGGAGATGGCAAACCAAGGAGCTCATAATAATGAACAAACCACACCTGAAAACACATTACTGCAATAAAGCATAATCACTCCAAACATGTTGCCATCTAACCAAGGTCTGCTGTAGATTCTTTTTTTTTTTTTGGCTTGAATGAAGACAATGTAGATGCATTAGATCCGGCTTATGTTAAAAAAAGTAGAGGTCAACCTAAAAAGACTAGTTAGAAAGTATTTGAAATGATCTTTTTTAATTAGATTTAAATGAGAACTTGGCCCTTAATAGAACACAATGGAGAAAAAGAATTTATGTAGCCGACCCTACGTGGTGGGATAAAAGCTTGATGTTGTTGTTGTTGTTGTTGTTGAATGAAGGCAATCTAACTAAAATATACAATCCTGACTCTACTCTGCATAAAATCCCCCTAAATCCATCTCTGTATTAAGCTCCAAGGAAATAAATCACAAAAAAAAAAAATATTAATCACTTAATTGTTGATGCCAACATGAGTTACACATAATTTAACAAAGATATTAATCTTGGATTTAACCAGATTCCAAATATTAAAGAGAGAAGATGAAACAATCAAATGCCAAAATCCTCCAATGAAATTTCCGATGGATGCTTTCCTAATTGGGATTTGCAACAATAAAAGTTTGACAGCAAAGGAAAAAAGAAAAGAGGAGATGAGAGAAAAGAAAATGATGGCCTCACCAGCATCCAGAGGAAGCCAACTAAAAGAATCTGATACTTCGTGCAATCAAAATCGCTTCTTATATGCTTAAACTCCTTCAGTCAAAATTTTTGTAAAGTTCCAAATCTTGAGTCTTAAAATAAAGAGGGATGAAGAGACGTAGGCCCGAACTAACAGAATTATCTTTGCCACCAGTGACTCAATGCTAGATCTGCCATATATTTAACTGGTCAATCAATTTATGAAATTTATCGTTGAAGCTATTGAATCCTTGCTTAGAACATTCCCTTACCCACTGTAGCAGTCACCTGCTGAGCAATTTTACTCGGCTGCAGAACTAATCATTATGAGAGATATGCAATCATCATGTGGGTGTTATTTATACTATTACAATGTACAAAAATTTTTAAGAATATTATACACACAATATAATACACAAATGTATAGATAAAATGTAACATGCAGACTGGAATTGAAACGTACAAAATTATTCATGTAATTAGAGCCTTCTACTCTTAACTCATCAGAAAAAAAAATAATGAAAGTGACTCTTACCACAATAGAAAAGCATCCCACCACCATTGTCGTCTCTGCTTTATTGCTCCCCTAAAAACATCCTCCTTCATCATCTGAGCTGAACAAAGAGCATTCACGACATTCTTCATAGAATTAAGCTCATACAAAGGAAGGGAGTGAAGTAGGCGACAGCCGCAGTGGCTAACCATTGCGCACATTGCTTCTGCCGTTAGAAGCGCTTATTGCTTCTCCTAATTTCGAGATTCTGCCCCGAGTATGGAGGCTTATTATTTAGTTTTAAAACCCCGACGTCTTTCTTTCATATGGAGGTGGCATATCACCCCATGCACTCATATTTATTTTATAGGTGATAAAAATATAATATTAAAATTTTAGATATTAAATATGTAAATTGCATGAAATAAAATGGTATGTATGTAAATCCCCCATTCTTCTTTTTTAGGAATATTTAGACCAGTTATATACACGCATCACATATACATGACATCTTGGAGACCAAGATATGTTGTGTCGTTACATAAGTAATTTTTTGGCATAAGGGGCCATCTTGCTCCAAGAACCCTAGAAAACAGGCACTAAGTCCAAACTGCTCAACTAGCGCGGTTACAATGCCACGAAGCAATCACTTAAGTTATGATATACATTTATACATATATTTATTTAAATAAAAATAAGATTTTTTAATTCGTGTTAAAATATATGTATAATAATTTATTTTATTTTACTCTATAAGGCTCTTTAATTTGTTAAACTATAATCAAAACAAGTTCGATGCACCTTCGAAAAAACGGTTCGAATAAAGCTCAAGTAATATTTGACAAAGCTTCTAAATCAGTTCAAATGTAATTTAAATAATATTTGAACCTTGTTTAAACAAGATATTACAACATATATTATAGCACTTTGGATCAATTGGATGTTAACATAAGCAATGTCACTATTTCAATAATTATATTAAATGGAATAACTCAGTGAATCATATTAATGAAAGATTCTAAACATAAAAAACTAAAAGGTTATTTTGTCTAAGTGAACCATGATTTTTAACTTAAATAAATAATAAAATATTAGTACAAAATTGGAAGATAAGATTAGAGAGAGTCGCCTTAGATGATTTGGTCACGTAAAACGGCGGCCTCCCGATGACCCGGTTAGGAAAGTAGAGGTCTTAGATTTGACTTATGTTAAGAAAGGTAGAGGTAGACCTAAAAAGACTTGGTTAGAAAATATTAGAAATGATCTTTCATTATTAGATTTAAACGAGAATTTGACTTTTAATAGGACACAATGGAGAAAAAGGATTCATGTAGCCGACCCCACGTAGTGGGATAAAGGCTTGATGTTGTTGTTGTTGTTGTAGTATTAGTACAAAATTGGTTTAATGGAGTAAAATCCTTCTCTTTTCTGTATTAATGATTTTGCTAAGAAGGCTGAGAAGGAAGTCCTTGATTTTTTTTATTTTTTATTATTCATGCTTCCTTTAATGAGATTTTTGAGCATCACCTTGCTATTTATTCTTTCTCTTATAAGATGATTACTTAAAATATTTTTGATGTCATTAATAACCTCCCAAAATAGTAATCTATGCTTTCACTTTATGAATAAGACAAGCGTGAGAGTGAATAGTCTATCACATTAATGAAGAGTAGAAATATCTAAAGTGAAGAGCTCTAAGAAAAATGTCCCACAATAACTCGTAATTCACTCCTAAAATTTGATGAGCTATGAAGAATTTTTTTTGAAAAATACTATTTTTAGGGTTCTTCTTTATTTTTGTGGATTCCCAATAGATGGAAGGAATCATTAATAATTCTCTAATAGCGATAAACTATTCAATAAAAAAGTTAAGCAAGATAGGTGAAGTTGTAGATAGTATGTCCAGATTGTAAGTAAAATTAGGTGTTAGCTTGAACATTGAGAGTAGCAAGGAAGACATAATAATGAAGTGCATCAAAATTTTAATGGATGATTGATGATTTTGTAGTGACCAATATACTAATAAGGATTGAAGGACCCACCATATAGATCAATAGCGGACAGCTTGAACATAACTCATCTCATATAATATCATGATGAGTATCCATAAGTCAAGGCTAGGCCATGTTTGCCAAAGTTGGTGGAGGATCTCGAATCAGATGAGCACCATAAGAAGGATGAGTGAACTAATTGTATTACTATGTTTTGAGTTAGTCTATATATCACAATCCAATCCAACCACAGACAGAATAGGTCCTATCATGTTGGCTAACAGCAGGTCAACTCCAGGATCTAAGTTTTGAAAATATTTTAGAATTTTTTTTTTCAATTTTAACTTTTAAATATATAACAAACCACACTCATAGCATCTAATGTACTGAAAATAAATTCATCCACGAAACTCTTCTTTTCATTTCATCACAAAAAATGTATATACAATGCTTATACTACAATATATGGCTACAGACAAGAATTAAAATATAGCAGATCAAATAACTAGCCATGACTATACAAAATATCAAAAGACAGAAATGCATATACAAACTCAGATCAAATCTTAACTCGGCCACTCAACAGCATTTTCCCTTTCCCAGAACTTGAAAATATAAGGCAAAATAATTATGAGTTACAACAGCTCAGCAGGCCACATTTATCAATCAAAATTTTTAAATTACTCATTTATCAGAAGTGCAACTGAATTTAAAATAATTAATATTAAATCACTATACTAAACAGAAATGTACTTGCATTTATCAAAAAAATTTAATTAGCATTTCAGGAAAGTAAATAAGCAAGAACTTAGCTTATCAAGATAAAAAAGTAATAATTTTTCTTTAGGCCTTATGACTCATAATGCCAGTACCAGAATAGAGGTGCATATAATATCATAACATGTCTGTAGGTACTAAAATATGCTCATAGGCACCAGAACTTGTCCATATGCACTAGAATATAACTTCTTCCACCCACACCACATCCTCATAATCACACATTTCAATCAATTAAGCATATAATTCATTACATTGCAGTAATCAATACATAAATTAGATCATTTTAGAATTTCATAAAGTGCTACAACGGCATGTAGCGGAATATATTATTGTACAGATATTCACTATTTTAAAATATAATTAAATTATCAAAGATTGTGCAAAATACTATTTTGAGATTTTAATTATACTACAACATTATTTTTTTGGGTTCAAGATTATTTTTTAGACAATTAAAAAAGGCATACTTTTTAAAATCCCTGGTATAAAATTTTCCAAGAAATATCTAAATGTCTGGAATTGTTGTCTTTATAACTTAAAAAAAGTTACACGATAAAAATTTTGAGGGTGGAAAGTTATCCTCATTTTCACAATACAAAAAATTAAATTAAATAAAAAAATTCTCAAAATTATCATATTTTTTAAAACTAAGATTGGCAAAATATAACCTACCTCGACTCGAGCAACTTTCCGAACTGGGTCATTAGATGAAAACAAACCAAAGTTGCACAAAATAGACTTCCTCTCTCTAGAAAGCTCCCTCCCTCTCTCTCTCTCTCTCTCTCTCTCTCTCTCTCTCTCTCTCTCTCTCTCTCTCTCTCTAGCTGGCCACCCTTAAGAAAATGAATGAGAATGCCCCCAGCATTGCAACACTGCCCCTAGTAGGAGTGTCAAAATTGATTTTCGGGTCGGTTTTGAATCAAACCCAAAATTAACCCACCTTCATTTGATCTGACCCAAACCAGATTCGATTAGAAAAATGGGCCAAAAATCATGACCCCAACCCAGACCGAACCAGCCCCTAACCTGAGTCGACCAGACTAGACCTACTAACCAGGTTAGCTTATGAGGTGACTAAGCGTGCTCAGCGTTAGAGTTTGAGTGAGACAGCGGGAACGTGAGAACATTCGGGCAAGAGGGAGCAAAGGGTGCGTAAGTGAATTCAGACGAGCGGGCGAGGCGGTGAGCATAAGCAGCAAAAGGGCGTTCGCGAGCACGACTAGCAGCAAGCATGATGGAGAACAAGCGCGGGTTACTTTTGGGTTGATTTCGAGTTTTTCAGTTAACCCGAACCTGACCTATTTTCCAAATGGTTTGACCCAAACTCAGAATTTTTAGGTTGTATTTTTGGGTCTTGTCAAATATTGAAACCCCTAGCCCCCTGCACCGCGGTGCTGGGTTTGGCGACATCGTGGTGCCCCATGGGGAAAAACTCAGATTTTTCAAACATGCAAACATTCTTATTCAGAACATGTATACTCTCACTTTAGAACACATGCATACTGTCACATGTATACAAAACAATTCCAGACACATACACAAGGGTTCAAAATACATAAATTTAACCGATTACCTTGAATCTGATCGGGTCAGAACAGGTTGAACTGTACAGTGACTTTAAAGGTGTTATATTATGGTGGAGGAGGAATTTTAGTATGATGATGAGGGTGTCGTCCATGAACATATTCAAATTATTCAGTCCCGTTTTTAATAATTTTATCATCAGTAGCTCCATCATTTTGTATTGATACTCTTTGTTGACTAGCCTCCTCTAATTTGAGCTATACACTGATTTTATTGGTGTTACATTATGGTATAATTCTTACTTGTTCCTCCTCTATCTTGCATATCCAACCCTTTAAGGTTGAATCTTGAATGCCCATTCTTTCCTAATTATTACATCTATATTTATCATATAAATTCCAAATTTAATGAATATTTAAATAAAAAATTCACTATAAGTATTACTCTGTTAGCCATTAAAATGGTGTAGCTAGAGTATTGTGATATGTTTTCCATAGACGATGCCAAATTATCACGTGCTGAAAAATTTATGGCGCTAGAGAGAGAATTTTTACAAGTTTTTACGAAGATCCAATATACACAAATAATTAAAAAGAATGTAGCAAACACCATCCTTTTTTATGTGAAAAACTTGAAAAAGGAAAACCATTGAGCTCGACTAGGATGAAATGATGTATTATATAGATATGTTACAAATGTCCTTTGTTCTCCTACATTAATAGACATGTGACAAAAGTTAAATAATGGTGGTCAAACAATGGTTAAGTGATTGTGATGGTTAGACAACAATGATTAAACAATAATAGTCAATTGATGATAGTCAGATAATAGCAGTTAGACAATGTGTTCAGATGACGATAATTAGGTGATAAGAGTCAGATAATGTCAAAACCTGACCTGATATAACCCACACATAGAACATGTCATATCATGTCGAATGATGGCAAGATAAACTCCCAATATATATTCGTAAGGAATTTCTTTTATCTTTTAATTATAATAGACTACAGTGACGCTAAATACTTTTATCAAATTTGTTTTCATTCACCTCAGAAGTTTATACAATCAAAATAAACATTTATAAATAGTATATGACAGAAACTGCTATGCAAAATAGAACACCATGACTGCCAAAAAATCCAACAAAGTATATCTATATATACTCAAAGATCAAAACCTACAATTTCTTTCTACTCAACCTGTCCTTTCCTTTTACCCTAACCTAAAATAGATGCAACAATAGCAGATATGAGCAAACCACAGCTCAGTAGGCTAAAATAAACCTATATAAATTCATAATAACACCCAAATAAAATTACATGAATAGAAACAATAAAAATATATTATCCCTACAAAACTTTAAACATATTATTCAGAACAGTACCCTTATCCACAATGCCTCAGAGCAAATCTTAGATCTAGTATTAACTATAAATAACTAAAATACACATATTTCACATAGAATATAAATAAAAATAGAAAATATATCACACCAAGTTTTAGATAATAAAAATTTAAACACACTGCATCAACTATTAAGAATAGTTCAGATTGATTCCTCCTAGGCCCTTATGACTCTTTGTGCTAGCACATCAGATAACAGACCCTTATAACTTCTAGTTCTTAATACCACAAATATTCATAATTTTAGACCCTCATAGCTCCTAGTATATAGTACATCATAATTCCCAACCAATCATCAAAAATTTTCCAATTCACACATTTTAGGCAGAAAAAAACAAAAATATTCACATTTTCAGATATAATTAATAATATCAAACATATCACAGAATTTTAAAGAATGTTTTGCTAGCAGCTAAATAGAGAAAATTTCGGGGTAAACCCGCACATAAATTTTCATGTTTTCTAATCAAAACCAAATTACTACACATTATTCCTAGCTATATTTTGAAGCTTTTATTATAATATAACATTATTTACCTGCGTCAGAATATTTTTCAAAATGCTTGTATTAGCATAAAATCAAAAAATTTGTGTGAAAATTCTCAAATAACCTATCAAAATGTGTAGAATATTATAATCTATAATATATCAAAAGTTACATAGTAAAATTTTATTGGATGTCATAATAACTTTTGTGTTGAAATTTCAAACTTTAAATAAAAAAATTTAAAAAACTTTAAATTATTAAAAATTGAGATATGACAAATGTAACCTATTTTGACTCGAATAATTTCTTTAACTGTCCCGACTGTTGAAAATCGAAGTTGCGTGAAATAACCTTTCTCTCTCTAGAAATATCTCCCTCACACACACTCTCTCTCTAATGGGTGGGATTTAAGAGAAATGATTTTAGATAGTATGATTTAGTGGAAAATAATATTTATATATAAATTTATTTCATATCGCCAAGGCGCTCAAATACTAGTACCTCAACACTCCTTTTATATTCCAAAAAACATAAAATATGGTACCTCAGCACTGCACAAAGTCTCTTCTTTTTTCTTGTTTTCAAAATAGAAAATATAGAGAACTGAGCGCCACAATGCTTCTAAACACAACACCACAATCCTCCCAAGGAAAATTTCACACATGCAGATATTCACACAAAACTCTTAGGACACGCTCCATAATAAAAATGATTCATTCATAAACATATTGACATTCACATAATAGAAAATTAAAAAAAATGCAAACCCACCAGACTTACTAGGTCAAATCTAGATCAGTTCATAACACTGTTGCAATTAAATGCAGGTATAGCTCTTGAGCTCTTTAGATCTCCAAGCTCTCTTCAAACTCAATTCTAGGTCATCCCCTTAATGTGGAGAATAGGGATATATTTATAATATATGAGGAGTGGCATTTTGATAAATTCAACTAAAATCTCATAACACTCTATACTGCTCATTTTAAATTCTATAATCATAGATCATTTATTTAGCAATTATCTGCCTAAATGACCTCAAAATTGAGCAATCTTGAGCTTCTTGGATTTTTTTCATCGAGATACTCACTTTAAACATGCAAAATTTAAAGTTCATCGGATCTCTCAATAAATACTTTATAGTTTCTAATTTTACTACAAGTACTTGATTTGGGCTTGTTTGAACTTGAGTTAGATCAATTTTAGTGTCAGAGAGTTTGTCATATCAAACCATTTAGTTTGTTTACAAGTTACTGAAACTAGAATTTGGAAGATTCTCAATTTGATTTCAAATGTTTTTAATAAAAATAGTGCACCATGCCTCATGCCAAACTAGTGAAATTTCTTGAGGCTTATCAAATGTAACAAATTAAAAAATCAACTAGAGAGAGAGAGAGAGAGAGAGAGAGAGAGAGAGAGAGAGAGAGAGTAACATCATATATTCAAAAATAAATTTTTATTAATTTTTATTAATTTTTCATTTGCGTATCATGATTGACAATTGGTATGATCTAACTCAATCTAATTTAGTGAAAACTACTAAGATACTTACAATAAGACTTATACTATATAACCCTCACATGTTTAAATTATTTAGAAAAGTTTGTTCTCAAAGTCAATAATCAAATTTCAACTTGATGTTGGTCATCTTCAAGGCTGATAACCGATATATTGGTGTCAAGATCAACATTAGAAAAAAATTACTTTCTAAATGAATGTTAGGCTAAGTTGAGAAAAGATAAATTACTAAGGCCTCGTTTGGGAAAGTTTTAAACCACTATTTTTTTCTTGCTTTCAATAAATTTTTTACTAAAAAATAACTTTACAATGCAGTATGAAAATCGTCCCAAACAAAGTTTTTTTCCCCTACTTTCAACAGAATTTTGTACTAGAAAACAGCTTTACAAAGCAGTAAGAAAGTTGGCTTCGTTTGGGACGGCTTTCTTACTGTTTTGTAAAGTTATTTTTTAGTATAAAAATATGTTGAAAGTGGGAAAAAAGTAATGGTCTAAAGCTATTCCAAACAAAGCTTGATTTAAACTCTAGATCTAAGTGATTTCAACTTAGAGTATGTTTAAAAATTATAAGACAACTCCCTACATGAAAGCTAAGAAATCCAAGTAGACACACAATTTGCCTTTAATGAAATCACTTTTTATATTTCAAAGCATAATTTTCATTAAGAAAAGATGCATCCAAAAAATCAAAGTAAATAACATCACATATTTTTTTAACTGTATTTATTATCACTAATTTTACATCTTAATTTTTTAAAGCTTAGTCAATTTAGAAAACATGTTATTTGAGGATTTAACTAGAAATCGATCAACCTCAATACTTTTTATTACGAAAGCTTTTCTGAATAATCAATCATTGAGCTAAAAATCTTTTATATCTTATAGTCAAAAAGCGTAGCTATGCACCTCAAATCCCTCAGTGCAAAAGAAAATTATATTGAGACTTAGGGTATATTTGAGACGGCTACAATATTTTATAAAATTGGTTATGATGTTGCTGTAGGGAAAATAACTTTGCTATTGTGGTTGTATAGAGCAGTTTTTTAGTAAAGAAATTTTTTAAAATCAACTAGAAAGTGACAAAAAAATATTAGCCAAACAAAATTATGTTTACCATCTGAAAAGCAAAGTAGCAAGCAAGTTGTCCCAAACAGATCCTTAGATAAGTCCCTTAGAAGTAGCAAGTCAAGATAATTAGCTTTCTTAAGATCAAAGCTTTGACAGAAGATGAGATTATCTTAGGCAAAAATCGAAGATAGAAATTCATTAATCTCTATGAATGATTAAAAGATTGCATGAAGTCCAAAACATCTCTCTTAACCCCTTTTTTAGTAGGTTAAGAGGGATATAAGAAATGTTAAATCTAAAAGAATAGATAAATAATATATGATTTGATAAGTACATACTCATATAGCCACATGAACTAAGCTAATAAAAGTAGTGGTCATTTGTCTTTGATGTGGCTTGGGAGGCCCCTAGTGCATATCCTAGGTGAGATCTCGAGGGCGAGTACTTGAAGCCGAGTGCCTAGGGCGAGTCTTTATGGGTGAGTGCCTTGGTCAAGTCCTCCGAATCGACATCATGGGCGAGTTCATGAAGGAAAATCCTCTGACAAATGATGAGTCTCTCAGAATGAGCGACAAGCCTTTGAAATGAATATGACTATGAGCTAGCAACATATATAGTTATGTGAAGCTATGATTGTGGGCTTTGCAGAGGTGTATGCCTCTTATAGCTTCGACGAGGATGTCCATGGAGAAAAAATGGCATTGATTGGGGAGCATCGCTAGAGGAGCCAAGTCTTCATAGGGCGAGCTCATATGCTGCAAGCTTCATTAGGGTCAATAAATGCCTATATATAGCCTTGTTTCGACAAATACCCCTCAGAGTGAGGTTTGATTTGGGGCAAGCACTCCTTTTTGCTATTCTCCTCAGAGATAAACTTGTTTGGCATCTATAAGTTATCTTCATGTATGAATGTACATCTCCCACTCAACATTCTTCTTCTTCTTCTTCAAAATTTAAATTTTCTTGCCAAGTTAATCAGATCTTTATTGAGGTGTCTCTAACTCTCAGCAAGTTCTTTCGATAAGAGTAGTTCTATTTTTGATGAACTTCAATTCAAAACAAAATAACACCTTCAAAGCAACACGATCAATTATCTCTTCTTTCTAGATTTAGAAGCTTTTTTCTTAACCTTTAGCGAGTTGTGCTCGCTTGAGTTCTTATAGAGACAATATAGTTGCCTATTATCACTTATTGCTAACTTGAAGTTAGTTGGCTAACTAGTAGCATTTGCTCATGAATGTCTTTCATAGAGATTGTGTACTGAGTTCTAAGTGATAATAAATAATAGGGGGTCTTGGAGAAAATGGTTGGGCCAAGATCATAAGCAATAGGGGATAATCGAGTCTTTACCCAAGCTAGTTCTAAGTGATAATCAATTTAAGCAATTATATAATCTTAGCATAGAGTGGATAAATTCCCACAAAGGATAATCAGTGCTTATTTAACCTATCTTTTGAAGCTTATTGAGCATCAGGATCAAAATAGGCTTCTTTGGCAATTCCCAAGAGCTTGGCTTCTTTGAAGAACTCAACTTTAATGATTCAGTGAGTTCGAAAGTAATCGATAGAGTAGTAGTACTCCATGGAGAAGCAAAAGATATTAGTGGAATGCTCGTAGTCGATGAAATAGCAGTAGCTAGAATAAGAGTTAAAAGATTGGTGTAGGCAGAGCCTATAGTGGAAATGATTTCAAACACATGATTATCATACTCCTTGAACAAAGTAGATGTCCTAGCCTTTCTCAGTTTTGTCTTCTTTTGTCCCTCATCCCCAATAAAACATTCTTCATTTAGAAGCCTGACAAATTCTAGATTGATAATCTTGAAATAATTAGGTCGAATTCATAATTAAATAATTAAGAGTTCCAAAAGTTGAGAGAAAAAAAACTCTTTTCAATAATTTACCTTAAAAGATGCTCTTGATTATCCATGTGAAATGCAAAGATTCACATTCAACCCTTTTTACTTCTTTTTCATACATTCTTGGAATTGGACAACATAATAAAATGGGGCTTCAATTTTTTTCTTTGCAAAATGGCTCGATCTAATCTTTATCATCATCCATTTACCTAATTAAAAAAAAGGAACTATATTCTTAGCTTTCTATCTTATTTTCTAAGTTAATCATTCTAGCATGCTTAGGAAAGAATAAAACACAATTATCCTTTAAGGCTTTTATAGTAAAGATGCACTGACAAAAGTTTATGCTACTACAAACTTTATGTTGTCACTTGTAGATAAATAAATAAATACTACTTGCAAATGAATTCAACAATATCTAAGTCAAGATAATGTCATAGAAGTTTAGGATATCAATAATCTCTTAAAAGAAGGGAAGTCAAAGGCTAAGTCAAAATTGATCTCACTATTAACAAAACTTCTCATCAGATTATTAGAGCTGATTCACCATTATTGGCAACGGTTGATTCCATTACCACTTCTTTGCTTCAGCCGCCTTCTGAACCTGCTCAGACAGCACATGAGACCTTTTGGCAGCTTATTAAATCACCATTGTTGGCATATAACAAACTTGGGCATTTATGTATTTTACCTTTCTTTGCATCATTAAATATTTATGTTTTCACTGTGCTTGTGAACAAATTATGGAAGATGAATTAATCTGCAGCTTCTTTACTACTTCTCCTTCCCTCTATTCTTCATGTTATTCTCCTTAGTTGTCTTGTCTACAGCTTCAGGTGTTATACTCCTATTTCTTATGGTATCAGAGCCATCTGGATAACTGCAATGGACTCACCTCAACAATCCTCTACAAATATGCCTCCCACCTAGCACATTGTACCGGCCAAACCCATCATCCCTTCCTCCTTGAAGTTTTTAGTATCAAATATAAAAAATGTTGTGCACATTCAACTACTCGCCGAGAACTACCCAAGTTCAAAAGCTTTTTCTGGTAAATGGGTTTGCCGGATTTCTCTACGGTACCACTACATGCCCGCCACAGCATATTCTCTCCTGCTCCGGAGACTCCATCGCTAACCCCCTCTACTCTTAATGGCTTTTTCTTGATCAGAATCTCTCTATGGCTCTTTGCTCCACCATTTGTACCGCCATTTCTACTCTTCGCACTGATGGCGATGGCAAGTTTCTTAATAACACTCTTCTCAATTTTCTATCTCAACATGGAATTCGTCATCAATACACATGTCCTCACACTCCTCAACAAAATAGCATCGCCAAATGCAAACATTATCACCTTGTTGAAACAACCAGTGCTCTACTTTATGGCTCACATTTATTCTATTATTTCTAGGTTGAAGCGCTTCATACAGCTGTTTATAACATAAATCGGTTACCCACACCCACCACTCTCCACATATCCTCATATCAATAGCTCTACCACCAACAGCCCAATTACTCCCACCTCTGTATCTTCGGCTATCATTGCTACCCATGGCTTCGTCCCTACGCTCCACACAAACTAGCTCCCTGATCAGCCCCTTGCATCTTCCTCGACTATGCTCATGACTAAAAAGGCTAGAAATGCTACAACCTAACTACTGGAAAAATCTTCATCCTTATACATGTTCTCTTTGATGAATCCGCAAGTCCTGAAGTTTCTCCAATCACTCCTCCCAACTCTGCAGAAAATACTACATTTCATATCCCTCCATTTATTACTTCATCCATTTCTCCACCTACGCCACATCTCTTCTCCACTACACCACCCAGCCCACCTCCAACCTCAAACTCCAAGTCAACTGCTCCCTTACACTCCCCTTCTTCCATTTCCTCATCCTCTTCCTCTATTCCAAGTCTCCCACCGTTACACCCATCTCGCCATCCTATGACCACACGCCTCCATACAGGTTCTTTAAAAGCCCACCAAATACTAGATCTCCGACATACTCTTCAATCCAAAATTCCTACTCATACTTGCTATACATCAGCCATAAAAAATTCGGAGTGGTGTCAAGCTCTTTCAGATGAATTCAATGCCTTACAAGCCCAAGGTATTTGGATTCTAGTACATCCTCATCCTGAACAAAATCTCATTGGCAACAAGTGGATATTCAAACTTAAACAAAACTCTGATGGCTCCATTGCTCGCTACAAGGCCCGCCTTGTTGCTCAAAACTACAAACAAGAATATGAACTTGACTATCATGAAACGTTTAGCCCTATAGCAAAGTCCCCCATAATTCGCCTCTTCCTTACCATTTCACTTCATTTTCAATGGAAAATTCTACAACTTGACATCGCTAAATCCTTCTTACATGGTCACCTCGCCGAAATGGTGTTCATGTCCCAACCTTAAGGCTTCTAAGATCCGCAATATCCTCATCATGTGTGTCTACTAAAAAAATCTCTTTATGGGCTTAAACAAGCACAACGTCAATGGTTTGCCACACTCTCCTCCTACCTACATTCTCATGGCTTCATCTCAAGCACAACCGACTCTTCCCTCTTGATCTACAATAAAAACAATATTCAAACTTACATTCTCATCTAGGTCGACGACATTCTCATCACTGGAAACACCCCAACCTTCATCATAGATCTTCTCCAAAAACTCACTCAATGTTTCGATATGAGAAACCTTGGCACCTTGTCTCGGTTCCTTGGTATTGATGTCCTTCACCATAACAAGTCCTACCACCTTACCCAAAAATCCTTCATCATCGAACTCCTCAACAAATCTGGCATGCAAAATTGAAAACCCCTTTTAAATCCTCTACCTTCCAAACTCCCATCAGCTTCAGAACTAAAAAAACCATTCCATAATCCCTCCTTATTTCGGAAACTAGCGGGCTCCCTAAAATACTTAACTTTTACTCATCCTGACATATCCTTCGTTGTCAACAAAATATGCCAGCACATGCATAATCTGCATGATTCCCATTTTCAACTTCTCAAATGTATACTCTGATATCTCAAACGCACTCCATCTCATGGTCTCCTTCTACAACAAGGTAATCTACATCTTCAGGCCTTTTTCGATGCTGATTGGGCAGGGGACACTGTCGAGCGCAAATCTACTATATGTTTCCGCATATTTTTAGGCCCAAATCTCATCTCTTGGAGCATCAAAAAGCAGTCCACTATTGTTCGTTCCTCTACTAAAGCAGAGTATCGATCTATGGCTGTTGCAACTATCGAAATCATATGGTTACGTCGCCTATGTTCAGGTTTCTCCATCAACCTAGATACTACTCCTCTATTTTGTAACAACATTTCAGCTCTATCCATTGCTAACTACCCAATTTTTCATACTCCCATAAAGCATATAGAGATCGATTATCACTTTATACGTGATACAATTCACTCTCACACTATATCTGTTCAACACATTTCTTCAATGGATCAAATTGCAGATATTTTTACTAAGGGCTTATCCAACTCCGCCTTCTCCAATCTTCGCAACAAGCTGACGGTCACTGACACATCACCTTGAGGGGCGGTATTAGAGCTGATTCACCATTACTGGCAATGGTTGATTCCATTACCACTTCTCTGCTTCAGCCGCCTTCTGGACCTGCTCAAACAACACATGAGACCATCCGGCAACTGATTAAATCACCACCGTTGGCATATAACAAATTTGGGCATTTATGTATTTTACCTTTCTTTGCATCATTGACTATTTATGTATCTACTGTGCTTGTGAAACAAATTATGCAAGATGAATTAATCCACAACTTCTTTACTACTCCTTTCCTTTGTTCTTCATGTTATTCTTCTTAGTTGTCTTGTTTATAGCTTCAAGTGCTATACTCCTATTTCTTTACAGATAATGAATTATGATACTTACTTTTACTCAGAGCTATAGTAGTATAACGTCTCTTCAATCTTCATTGTATTCGACAGAATAGAAGAATCGTGTGAAAATTCAAATTTCTTAAATGCCATGGACTCATTTGGAAGGTGGCAAACATAAAGAATGACTTCAACTTTTCAAAAGAAAAGCTTGAAGAGAAGTGATAATGAAGAGAGACTGTGTGAACAATTAAATTAAAGCACAAGGGAAAATCTTTTAACTCCTTGGGCTATTTATAGGGTATCCTTGGAAATGAGTCAAGTCAATTAACTGTTTTGCATCATTTTAAACGTCAAATTGAAAAATCTATAAAAGATTTTTGCACTTTATTATTATTATTAAAAAGAAGTTCATCCTACACTTTACATAGGTTTTGTTTGGGACAGCTTTAGAAAGCTGTTTTCTAAAAGAGCTTTCTAATACAAAAATTTTTAATTCAAGAAATTTTTATACTAAAAAGCTGTTTTAGACAGCAACAAAAAAGTTGTCCCAAACGAAATCTTAATTTCATTTAAAGGATGATTGTTAATTTCATGACAATCGTCAAGTAATGACTTTAACTTGAAATTAACTTCCAGGTTAAGGATATGAATAAAAAATGATGAAGTAAGATATATTTGAAGCTATTCTTGCATTCAGTAGAAGATAGAAAAGTAATTTATCCATTCAACAAGATAATTCTAAAATGAAGAAAAAATAATGCATAAAAATGTATTACCATAATACAATTTATCTATTTATAGAAATCTAAGGCTTCATTTGAGACAGCTTTCTTATAGCTTTTTAAAACACTTTTTTAATATAAATATTTATTGAATTAGAAATTTTTAAACTAAATCTGTTTTAGAAAGCAGTAAAAAAGCTACCCCAAACGAGATGACCTGAAGTCGAAGCAGTGCCAAAAAAAAAGTAAAAAAAGCAAGATCGAGTGTAACATTTTGAAAAATGGATCCTCATTGAATTAGTTGTTAAAGAATTAGATCCGGAGAACTTCGTGAATTCATGTGTGGAGATGACTTTAGTGTTAAAACTTTGAACTTTGTGATGAAGGTCATTGGTGACTTCATATGATATCAAAAAATGAGTGACATGTCATATCTTTAAGCTAATCTGTAAAGCAGCCAATAAACATCCTTTAAATTTGATAGAGGTCATAATCATAACAAGTTGATTAATAAACCTAATTATTGCTTTGTTTGACACAGCTTTCTTACTGCTTTCTAAAGCATCTTTTTAGCACAAATATTTTTTGAACAAAAAATTTGTGTACTTGAAAGCTGTTTTAGAAAGCAGTAATAAAGTTGTCCCAAACGAAGTCTATACATAAGGTTTCATTTGGGACGGCTTTCTTACTGCTTCTTAAAGCAATTTTTTAGTACTAAAAAGCTGGTTTAGAAAGCAATAAAAAAGTTGTCCCAAACGAAATCTAAGTTAGCACTATCATGACCAAGCTTGAAAGCTTAAAGTATTGAAGTTGGATCAGACGGTTAGATGAAGTATTAGAATTATAACTACTAACTCCAAAGAAATATCAAAGTAAAAATTTATCAACATAACTCAATGGATATATCATATCCCTAAGTTTCAATAATGTAAAAGAATTTAAAGAACAAAATATATGCCTGTTAAAGTAGATAAACTAGTATAAAATTATTTGGCATTATATTCTAATCAAACATTATAAAATTATCATTTAGGTTAAAATTAAATGAGTCGGGTTTGAATTAAATGAGTAATTTTCCAGTTAAACATATAATATTTGGGTTAAACAAGTTGCATTCTTAAAATTTTCAAGATTTATATGATAAATGGGTAAATGGGTCAAATGATTTGGGTTTGAGTCAAACATTTTGACCCATATGACACACGAGTTGAGTTCGAGTCAAGCATATTTGGGTCAGATCAATTTCGAGTAACTAGAATTGATACCCTTACCAATAATCATACATAATTATATATATATATATATATATATATATACTTAGAATTATTCTTCATTAATCTTTATTTTATATTCAAATACATAATCATAAATATTTTTTGCAAATATTTTACATATCATTTTAATTGGCCTATTAACATTATATTTTTATTTCAAATATACATGACTTAATAACAACAAATAACTCTTCTTTTCATTCACATGTAGAAATTATCATTATCTCTCAAATTCTCTATTCAAGGATCTAAATTACCGTTTGTAAATCTAATTTATTGCTTAACATAATATAAAATTAAAATCTTATATAATCATTTTATTTAAATTACATATATTATCGAATTCTCTCTTTTCATCATTTTTGTTATATTTTTCTTTCATTTAAAATACTTATACATCATATTTAACTAATTTATTTTTTATTAAATATATTTATCACTTAGTCATTTTAATTCAGTATTTGATATAACATCATAATTTAACTATTACCGCTTCAGATGTATATATAAATTATTTCCTATAATATTTAAATTTATCATTTAAATTATGACTTAATAGTTTAGAAATTAATTATTTAATTTATTAAAATATCATATTCTAATATATAGATATACTCTCAATTAAACTTATAAATATTTCTTATTTTGACAAAATTAAGCTCTAATAACATTTAAATCTCAAATGTAATTCCTATATAAATGTTGTCTAAATTTTTATAATTTCTTTTCAAAAGTCAAAAAATTATCTTGGGCTTAGTAGTTGTTATATAAATAAAAAAAATCTTAAATTAAAATTTCATTCCAAATTGGAGCAATTACCTTATTGCACTTTTCTCGATATGAACTTAATCCCTCTCTTACTCTTCGTCCCCTGCTCATGATTGACTTTATGTGCCCACTTGGGTGCTCGCTTGGCCTCCTTCGCATGCTCTCTCACAATCTCGACCACTCGTGAACTCCCTATATTCTATCCCTCATTCATTAAATAGAATTAGCAACAGCTTTGAGTGCTTGTCTAATGTAGTATATCATGACATATTGACATCTGATCTAAAGTTACAAGTTCATATACATTTGACCTTAACTACACATTAACAATCTTTGTCAACACCATTATAAATATCAATATATTATTTCGACTATTCTGCCACGATTGATTTTATGTTGGAGCTAAACTAGTCGATTCTATCTTCCTTTATTAAAATTATGTTGCAAATTGAACAATTTAAGTGAGTAACATTTTCATGCTCTTTAGTGCTTTTCCTCTTATGTTGATCTTTGCACTTGTAAGTATTTTGAAAGTAAATCTCTACCCTTCTGAGTCTCTTAATCAACATTGGATAATCATCAATTCCTATAAAATACTAAGGTTGTCTAATTACATCCTTAACCCACATAAGAATCAATGGAATTTTCTTTCTATATTTAAAAGTAATTGCAATGCATATCTCAATATTATTGTAAATTTTACCTCATATATATAACTTATTTCTCTCTTTGCATCAGTCTTATAAATTTATTTTGCAACTAACTTATTTTGCAACTAACTCCATGCAAAAAAAAGCACAAATTATTCTCTAAGAAATTCTACAAAATCTTCTCAAGTAACCAATGTATTAGGCACGTCTCCCAACATGTCATGATGTTGCTCTACTTGCAACCTTTCCTTTCTCCATTTAAGGTGAATGTGCAAGCGACATCTTCCTTTCATTAGGATAGGACATGTTATCTAGCATCCTCTTAATGCGTAGCACCCAATTTTCAGCTTCAATTAGTCATTTAAATCCTATAAATAATGGTGGTTGTATGTCGTAAAATAACCTCAAATAGTGGTCCATTGGGGCGATACTATTGTTTTCACTTGGCTGAGATCATGAGTCATGGACCATTTGTGTCACTATTGTCATCCGTTGCATAAGATCATTTGCATTCACAACAATATTTAATGGTACTTAATCTTCCTCCATATGTGTCATGCCCCAATATCTAATGAAAGAGTTAAAACCTAATCCTAATTATTTCATCATCAAAATAAAACATATGAGAGCTACTAAACATTCAAAATTAGAATATAATTGTTACGTCCTGGAATATTCGCGGTGACAGAGGGTGATATAATTTAACGTCCTAGCTTTATACGAAAATCCAGCACACATACAGATTCATAAGTAGGGGTGCAGCCCTATAAGAGATACCAAAATTTTTACGTTGAAACCCCTGAAAAGGGGAAAAATCACAGGGTCTGGCCCAGTTTGAATGAATCCACTAGTATTTGTAGTCGATTACAAATAAGGCCCTTCCTTAGAAGGAAGGTTTTGGCTCGATGTAGCAAATATACATCATACAGAGTACATTATATGCTGGGAGTTGGAAGAATTAACATTAATATGTTCATTTGGGGTGGTAAAACCATAGTCGACGAGTGATGTAGGTCGGAAGGATCGTAGTTGGGCGGCGAAGGTTAGAAGGACCGTAGTCAGCAGGCGACGGAGGTCGAGAGGATTGTAGTTGGGCGACGGTGGTCAAAAGGACCGTAGCCGGCGGGCGACGGAGGTCGGGAAGACTGTAGTCGGCGGGCGATGGAGGTCGGGAAGACTGTAGTCGGCGGGCGACGGAGGTCGGGAAGACCATAGTCGACCTTAATCAGCGGGCGAAGGAGGTCGAGAAGACTGTAGTCGGTGGGCGACGGAGGTTGGGAAGACCATAGTCAGTGGATTACAGAGCTTAGGAGGACCGTAGTTAGGCGACGGTGGTCAGAAAGATCATAGTCAGTGATGGTGGTTGGAAGAACCGTAGTCGACAGGCGACAGAGGTCGAGAAGACCATAGTTAAGCGACGGTGGTTGGAAGTACCGTAGTTGACGATGGTTGATGGAAGGACTATAGTCGGCGGGCGACGGAGGTCAGGAGGATCGTAATCGGCGACGGTGGTCAGAATGACCATAGTTGACAATGGTCGATGGAAGGACCGTTAAGATGATGATCGGAAGGACTGTAATTGCCGACGGTTCAGGAGGACCGTAGTTGAAGTCCAGCAGTGGTCGACGAACAGACAAAAGTCCGATAGTGGTCGGGAAGAACTTCGGGGATGGGAATGAACGGATGGAAGTTCGACGATGGTCGGCAGATTAGAGGAAGTCCGGCGGTGGTCGACAGACTGTCGAAATCTGGCGGTGGCCAGAAAGAGCTCTGGTAGTTGTTAGCGGACGGGCAAAACTCCGACAGTGGCCGGGAAGAACTCCGGTGATGGTCAGCGGATGGACGAAAGTCCGGTGGTGGTCGGCGGACTGGAGGAAGTCTGTCGGTGGTCGGGAAGAACTCCGGTGGTGGTCGCCAGATTGGCGAAAGTCTGGTGGTGGTTGGGAAGAACTCTGATGATGGTCGGCAGACTGACAAAAGTTCATCTGTGGTCGGTAAGAAATCCGGCGGTGGTCGACGGACGGGCGGAAGTCCGGCTATGGCCGGCGGCGAGGAAGCTCCCAAGTTCTTCCCTTCTCTTTCTCCTTTCTTCTCCTCCCCCCTTCATGAGAAGAATGTGGGCTATTTATAGTTTTTTGAGAGTGGCATGGCTTATAGATATGTGGAGGATTAAGGTCAAAATGGGAGTGATTTGAATGGACGGTCGATATTGATCCCCTTGATCGTGAACTATTTAATGGCCATTTGAATACCTTAATGATATCTGAATTCAGTGATCCTGGGCTCGTTGGACTAGTCTCGTCGAGCCGCTTGATTCGACTATAAGAATATCACGTTTGGAGACCGTTTGGTAATTCGAATTATTTGAACCTTTCAAATGCGCTTTGGGTCCTTGCTTTGGACTCATTTGGGCTTGGATTAAGTCGAATTTGGTGTTGTTGGGTTCGTATTTTTGAGACGTTCAGTTCGACTATAAATTTGCTGAAATCAGAGTTTGAATGGTCCCAAATTTAATTTCAGAAGCTGTAAACTTCATTTTGCCTCGAGATTCATGTCCGATCAATAAATTTTTTTGATGATATATCAATAATAAAAGATATTCATAATTACAATTTGTATTTCTATCAAAAATAATTATTTACAACAGTCTAGAATACTTATAAAACATCAAAGTATATAAATAAGACCGAAATATCAAAAGAATACCTTACCTACGACAGCTCCTGACAAATCCCAATCTGACCAAATCCTATTTAGTCAATTCTTTTCTTTTTCCTAAAATAAAAAATACTTCTAGAGCAACGAGATGCATGCTTAGTAGGCTATCTCAAAATTCTATCACAAAGATCAATGTCCATATTTGCAATTTTATAATTAAATATTTCATATAACTTTTATAATTATAAAAGAAAATAACTTTAGCACTTATAAAACATTACAATCAAGTTACTCATGCTTAGTATTTAATATTATAAGAATAATGACATATGTATGACTTTAAATTGAACATATATCAGAAATGACATTTCAGAACTTATCATTTGAACTTGATCAGCATTATAAATATTAACATATATTTTCACTTGACTGTTAATGTACACTTATCAACATGAACATCACTTGCACATGAACTTATTTCACTTAATAAATATATGCAATATACGAATTATGATATACACATGTTCTAATGCCTGCATATAACTTCACTTCTACTTAAACCTCTTTGGCTCCTTCAATCAGTCCACCTACACAAGGCAAATGGTGCATACCCATGTATGATTCCTTTTATAACTCCATTCCACTTATTGCTCCTTTAATCCTCTCACACTTGCACATGAGAAATGGAGCTAGAAACAAAAACAAAACTGAATAGAGAAGCCCCTTCTAACATTACTTCTAGTGCATTTTAGCATCTCCCACATCAGAACTTTTGTCATGACATGAACATATATGTTTAACATGAAATTACAATATGTACATGCATGAATTGCCATGTGCATAATAGTTCAAGAGGTACTCCATGTATAATTTGCACATGCACGTAACATTTACCATTTGAAAAGTCATTCATAAGGAGCCTTTAAAACATCATTTTATGAATTTTCATGAATTGTAGCCAATGTCATAAATGCCATATTCAACATAAAATAATAAATAAATTGTATGGATAAAATTGATGGTGAAAATTTGACTTCTTACTTTAAAATGACTAGAATAAAATGTTATACAACATAGCAGAAATCACACAGTGAACAGTTTCCTAAACTTATTAAAATCATATTTTATTTCATAAATTTTGTGTACAAATATCAAAATTGAAATAAAATAGGGTATTGGGAGCCTATCTAAAGCTGGATGTTTTCCTTAATAAACTCGATAGACGAACATCACACTTTGGCCTTCAAAATGCCATCTCATCTTTCAATCTGTTATCTTTTCCTCTCTCCCTTCTCTAGCCTATTGAAATGAGGCAAGGGGTTTGGAAAATGGATTTGGATATTTATATATAAAAATTTATTTTAGTGCTCAGCGTTGTGGTGCTCTAACATGCAGAGCCGCTACGCTCGGCAAGAATATTACAGATACTCCAAGACAGAGAGCTCAATGTCGTAGCTCTCCAATGCCTGGGATTTTTCTTCTCTCCAAATAGAAGGCTTAGTGCTGCAGTGCATTTAGACCGGCATTGTAGCGCTCCCCAGGCCTCTTTAACACTTAGCATTTCTTCAATTCTAGACTTCAAATCATATTTAAATTTATAATAACATTTCTTGAATTCTAGACTTCAAACCTTATTTAAATTTATAATAACTCTAAATTAAACATGCACAATGAGGTTATGAAATTCTTATCAGTTCTATAACAATGGATATTACAATATATTTATTTGTTATCTCTTTAATTTTTCATATGCCTAAGATACATAAATTGTATTATTTATTAGAGCTAACATATTGTCTAACCAATATCCTATTTTTTTTTTAAAAAAACTTTTCATTAATAATCATAATGGCTCTTTTAGTATAATTAGTATTACTTAATCAATTTCAAGATAAGAATAATGAGTGAAGTGCCAACAATAAGATTTTTTAAGGAAAACCACAAACCTTACATTTATAAACACTAATGGTAATCTGTTGCCAAAGATCAATATATTCTACAGAGTCAATGCCACTGATCAAATTCAAGTTATCTATTTTGAATTAGGATTATCAAAAGTTTTATTCTCTTATCTCTCTTGGCTCATCAGAAGAGATAAGAGAATTAATAAATTAATATACAATCATATTCACATGGGATAGGTGAATCAATCACCATGAGAGCTTAAATTAAGTTCAATAAATCATTGGTTGTGATCCATCATGAACCACCTGTAACTTGAAACTCACCAAGTCTAATGTCTCCCAAGCCTTAAGGCACACACAACTTAGCCACAACTTAGCAATCAACATTGATTTATTACTCTCTTGAGGGAATCATGAAATCATCTATTTGCCAAAGTTATTCAACCAAGAAACTCAACTATTGCCGTAGTTCTCTCCATCAAACTAAGGATTCTTGTCATTTGAACTCATTAATGAAACAAATATTTCATTTGAAACAAAGAAGAACTTTTATATTAATAATCAACTACAAGCTTTACACCAAGATCAATTTTATTACTTTTTATGTAAATGCATTATGTAGGTAATTCTGTAACCTCAAGTTTCATTCTCACATATAAATAGGGGGTCACTAGTCTAGCATAAGTATATGTGATCTCATAGCTTATGTCAAAACTTTGTCACATAGGAGTTTCTCATAAGATTACTCTAATATTCTCTTTAAAATTTCTCTTTTTCTTTAAATTGTACATTTTGCTTGGTTCAGCTCGCCCTTCTCTATTAAAGGTTTATAAAGCTCTAGAGTGATTCATTAATATTATAATTGAGAATAGTCTTTGTAATAACCCAAAGTTTATAAATGAATTAATATGAGAAATTTTAGTTAAGTGAGAGCTATGTCACTAGGCTTGGGGGTGCTACAGTGCTAAACTCTCTTATTTTTTGAAAAATAAGGGAGCACAGCGGTGTTGCGCTTCTAAGCGCTGCGATGCTGGATCATATATATATATATATATATATATAAAGAAGGAAGAGAGAGAAGGAGATGAGAGGAGAGAGAAAGCATGTATCAAGTTGATGTTTTTCATTGCTCAAGTTATGAAAAGTGCTCTGATCGTGATTGGTAATATTAACCTACCTCTATTTTTTATGATTTTATATTATGCTTATTTTCTCCCTCTTCAAATTAATAAAAATATAATATCTCTTATTTTAGTGATTTTCCACCTTATAATTTTTTATATGTGATAGATATCATCACCCTGAATATTTTGACTTATTTTTATTATATATATATATATATATATATATATATATATAATTTGAAATGAGCATTATAATAATGAATATAAAATGATCAAGAGTTAATATACTACTTTTGGACATGACATACATGATATGCATATATTTATAATTCATTTAATTAAATATGCATTTTAACATACTATATATATACTGATAAGTATAATAATAATTGCATTGGATGTATATAATATTTACTATTATGATCTTTATGATAAGAAATATGCATAAAAATAAGAAAAAATGTCTGAAAATGCTTGACTAATTCAGGTTGGCTGTAGATATATTATCCTATACAAGAGGATAGACTGATGACATTTCCTTTAAATAAGATTTATTGTATAATCCTTAGTGATGTAAAAAATGAGGTTTAACGAGACTGACTAATGGGCAGGAAATGAGGTATTCTTACATGAAAGCTATCTAACTTGTGATATATGACATGAGACTGATTCCTAACAGCATGATTGAGACTAATTTCTGCAGGTTTAGCCAACATAATTTGATTTAAAAAAAATACCATAAGTAGTTAGATGTTGTATCTTGCTTGCTTATGTATATGACATGGGCATATAAGATGCATTGTTTAAGTGACATGATATATGTATATTGATATAATATAATATGAACATGATATATGACATAACTAATATAAGTATATGATAAGACCGATACAAAGGTATATGTTACATATGAAATTCATGATGTATATTGAAGACTTGCACAGTAATGAAAAATTTGCAAGTAATAAGAAAATAGAACAGAGAAAGGAAGAATAACAGAGACATAGTATAAAGCTTTGTATAAAGTTGTTCTATTCGCTTGGTGTAGCAGTACATAGTATATATAGGAAAAACTCTCATGTGCACTTTACACGTGTCACTATGTCGTGTTGATGTTTGTTACAATCCAACAGTTAGCATTTGAGGGATGTTCCTTTGGTGTCTGTCTTCAGTTGCTGTGGCAGAGTAGTGGGAGTAATGACTTGGCTTAGTGCTAAGTCATTTGGCTCTTTTACGCCCTCGCAATCTAATGGTTTTGGCTAAATCATTAGATTGGTTCTGAGAAGTTGGAATCTTCGAGTAGACAAAGATTTGGTGAATATATCAGCTTTTTGGTCTTTGGTGCTGATGGGACACACTTGAATGATGCCTGCTTGAATGTTCTCTTATAAAGTGATGATCTATCTCTATGTGTTTTATTCGAGCATGTAGACCTGGATTGTTGGCAAGCGCAATAGTCAAAGTGTTGTCATAATAGATGGGTGTAGGATTAGTAAGATGTATCTGAAAATCAGTAAGAAGTCTGTGGAGCCATATGACTTCTGCAATAGATGCGGCTAAGGCTCTATATTCGACTTCAGTAGAGGATCTTGCCAATGTAGTCTGTTTTTTTACTGTCCATGAAATAAGGTTGCTGCCCAAGAAGGAGCAGTGACTGGTTGTGGATTTGTGAGTGACTTGATCGCTTGCCCAATTAGCATCAGAAATTGTTGTAAGTGTGAGATCTCCCAAGGATATTGGTAAGCCGAAAGTAATGGAGCCTTTGATATATCTGAGGAGATGTTTCAGTTGATGGTAGTGAGGAGGTTGTGGGTCATGCATATGTTGGTAAAGGCGATTGACATTATTGGAGATATCTGGCCTGGTTAGAGTTAAATATTAAAGAGCTCCCAGGATTTACCGGAATGACTACGGGTTGGATATAAGAGGATCTGTTTGGAAAACAGTAGGAAGTTTGGAGAAGCTCGATTTGGCCAGTGTTTTGCATTGAAGAAGAGCAGCTTGTTGAAGAATGTATGTGGCATATTGTTGTTGGGAAAGAAAATAGGAGTTGGGATAAGTCGAGATTTGTATGCCTAGGAAGTTATGAATGTGGCCAAGATGCCTTATGGTGAATCGTTGGCCGAGTGTTTTAATGAGGTTAGATATGGTGGTAGAGTCATTGCCTGTAAGAAGAATGTCGTCAATGTAGATAATGAGGAATATTCTGATGTTTTGTTTAGAAAATATGAGGAGAGAGTGGTCGGCTTTGCTGGGCAGAAAGCCAAGCGATTTGAGGTAAGATGAGAATGTGTTAAACCATTGGCGAGGGGCTTGCTTTAGGCCATAAATAGCTTTGTGAAGTAGACACACATGGTGTGGATATTGAGAATCTTCAAATCCACGACATTGGTACATGTATATAGTCTCGTTGAGATCGCCATGGAGAAATGCATTGGCCACATCAAGTTGATGAATCAGCCATTGATGATGAAGAGCTATGACTAGAAAGACTCTTATGGATGTCATTTTTGCGACTGGGCTAAATGTCTCATGGAAATTTATGCTATGCTCTTGGTGATTGCCTTGTACCACAAGTTTGGCTTTGAATCTTGTTATAGAGCCATTGGAATGATATTTGGTGCGATATGTCCAACGACATCCTAAGATAGGGATGTTGGTAGGAGGTGGAACAAGTGTTCGGGTTCCTTGAGATAGTAAGGTAAGAAACTTTGTGGCGATGGCTTGACGCCATTTGTGATGTTTGGTGGCCTCAATGTAGTAGGTTGGGTCAGTTGGTAGTATACTGGAGGCTATAGTTTGATAATATAGCAGGTTAAGTAATGTTCTGGGTTTGAGCGAGCCTGTTTTCAGCCTGGTGAGCATAGGATGATAGGTAGGGACATTGGTTAATGGTGGTGGCTCAAGTGGAGGTAAATCTGATTTGTGGTGGGGGGTATCTATTGAGGGTGTATGACTTGTATGATTGGTAGTATTTGGTGTAGTAGACCCAGTTGAGGTTAGTGAAGGTTGATGGTATGTGGTAGGAATTGGTTGAGATGTGGCAGCAATATTCGTGGGTGTTAGAAGAATTAGATTTGATATTTGAGGAGCTGTAGTAGGGGTTGGTTTGGGTTGTAGGAAGGGAAATGAGAGTTCATCAAAGATGACATGTCTGGATATGTGGACCTTGTGGTTGGATAGGTTGAGGCATCGATAGCCTTTGTAGGTGTTGGAGTATCCAATGAACACACATGGAATAGTACAAGGTTGCAGTTTGGTCCTTTGAGATGGTGGTAGCCATGGGTAGCAAACACATCCGAATGTTCTCAGATGTGAGTAATCTGGTTTTTGGTGGAATAATAGTTCAAAGGGAGACTTGTTGTGGATAATAGGTGATGGCAATCAGTTGATGAGGTATGTGGCTGTTAGTACGGCGTGAGGCCATATGGTGTGAGGTAAGTTGGTCGTATGAAGTAGAGCTCGTATTGTCTCAAGTAGGTGTCGGTGCTTGCGTTTGGCAACCTCATTTTGTTCGGGGGTGTATGGACATGAGATTTGTTGGTTAATTCCATGTTTGGTAAGGAAAGTTTGAAGAGTATGATTGAGAAATTCCATTCCACCATCATTGCGTATGTACTGAATTTTGTGTGAGAGTTGGTTTTCAACAAATGTTTTAAAGTTGATAAATATTTGAGCGACATCAGATTTAAGAAGCATTGGAAAGACCCAAGTATATTTAGAAAAGTCATCAATAAACACAACATAGTATTTGTAACCTGGGGAGACTGAGTTGGGGACGGACCCCATACATCGGAGCGAATAAGTTGAAGAGGAGTAGAACTAGTAGTAGTGGACCTAGAAAAAGCTAGTTTATGGCCTTTAGCGGCATTACAAGCAGTGCAAAACGGAAAAGAAATAGGAATGCAGAGTTCTTCGTTGCTGTTGGCAATGGTAGATATGGTTTAATGATGTGGATGACCAAGGCTGTTGTGCCAGGTTGAGGTTGGAGATCTGATAGCCGCAAGTGCAAGCAAAGTAGAGGCGGATGAAGGAAGGTTAATTGGGTAGAGACCATCCCAGCAAGGACCTTGGAGAAGGATCTTGTTTGTCTTCAAGTTCTTGATGGTAAAACCAGAAGCAGTGAATGAGATGGAGATATCATTATCACAGGTTAGATGCGAGACAGAGAGAAGATTATGTGCAATATTTGGAATATGAAGGATGGTAAAAAGTTGTAACTTACTTGAGGGGGTGGGAAGAATGCCAGATCTCGAGTGTGTGATTGGTAGAGTTCGGCTATCTCCAATGGTAATGTTGTCAATGCCTTGATAGATAGATTGATTTTGAAGGTTGTCCATATTGTGGGTTAGGTGGGATGAAGCTCCAGAATCAATGTACCAATCAGTTGGTTGAGAGGGAGATGCGGCTACCATTGCTTTTAGTTGCTGCTGAGGTGGTTGAGGTGTATAGTTGGTGTTGAACCTGTGCTAACATGTAGCTGCTACATGACCTCGCTTGTTACAGATTTGGCAAGTCAGAAGCAGAGTATTGGATGTGGAGTTTGTGCGGGAGCTTCCAGGGTGATTGTATGAAGTGCGACCACACCCGCATCGGCCGCGACCATGTGAGGTGTAAGAGCACCAGGTATGGATCCGCAGGAGTAGTTTCATGGGCCAATTCAGCCGAGAGGTTGATTTCTTCACTAATGAGAAGAGAGTAGAGTTCATCTAAGCTGATAGGAGTGCGCTTTGGTGCGTATGAAGGTTTTGAATGCCTGATATGGTTGAGGAAGACCATTCAGCGTATAGAGGATTATGTCCTCTATATCTACATTTGCTCCAGCCGCAGCAATATTGTCCACCAGTGTCTTAATGGAGGTAAGGTATTGTGTCATGGTAAGATTGCACATAGACACATTGTGGAGTTCGTGCTTTAGCTGAATGACTCTGGATCTGTTAGAAGCTTGAAGACGACGCTCAATGGTTGTCCAAATGTCTGCTGTGGAGTCAAGGTGAAGCACATAAGGCAGAACAGACGGGGAAATTGTAGAGCAAACTTCAGCATCAATGTTTTGGTCCACACGGAGCCAGTGATTGTAGTTGGGATTTGGTACTGTTTTACTGTCCGACTGTTGAGTAAGTCGAGAGGGTTTCGATGCAGTGGGAAAAAGAAAGTCTGTGAATCCATTTGCTGTTGTAAGAAACTTCAGCAGCTGCGACGTCCACATTGGGTTGTTTTCATGAGACAGCTGTGTTGGGACAATATTTTTGATGTTTGATATAACAAACTTGAGGGATGGGGGGATGTAGTTGTTGTTTGAAGCAGCATCGGTGCTGGGATCACCTATTTGAGATGAAGTTGAGTGGGCCATTGATGGTGCAGTAGTGTACAGGCTGTTAATACAGCTCTGATACCAAGAAGACTTGCACATTAATGGAAAATCTGCAAGTAATAAGAAAATAAAATAGAGAAGGAAGAATAACAGAGACATAGTATAAAGCTTTGTATAAAATTTTCCTATTCGCTTTGTGTAGTAGTACATAATATATATAGGAAAAACTCTCATGTGCACTTTACACGTCTCACTATGTTGTGTTGATGTTTGTTACAATCCAACGGTTAGCATTTGAGGGAAATTCCTTTGGTGTTTGTCTTCAGTTGCTGTGGCAGAGTAGTGGGAGTAATGACTTGGCTTAGTGCTAAGTTATTTGGCTCTTTTATATATGATGCATTACATTGGATACTGTCACAACCCAACCCAACCCAACATGTTATGTCCTATTGTGTTAATTCATGATAGACAAATTTCACGATTGAAAATATTTCACATTCTTTTTCAATATACATTTTAAGCAAACAGACTATAGAGATACTAAAACATTTAGAGTACTGAAAATAAACTAATCCACAAAATCTATTTCATTTCATCAAAATGCATATATATGATCTACACTATATTATATGACTACAAAATAGAAAACAGAGCAAAATATAACTAAAGCTAGTCATAACTGTACAAAAATCAAAACAGAATAATATTTATATAGACTCAGATCAGATCATGTGCATTATGACTTTCTAATTCAATATTCTTTTTCAACCAATCAAACAATCCCTAAATTACATATGCATTATGTCTTTCTAATTCAATATTCTTTAGGAGAAACACTAATTTCATTATAGTATTTTCTTATTTTCATATGCATGTCTTAAACAATATTTTAAATAAGAATATCTTAAAAACTAAACTCAAAAATAAAATTATTAACTAAACATTATAAAAATATATTAAATCAAATTATTTTTTTCTTTAATTATGAAGCAATAAATATATCTTGCATAAATTATAAGTTTTTTTTATTATTTTATCATAACTCTATTTTTAAATTATGAAAAATAAACAATAATTTAGTATTTATATTAATAAAATAAAATAAAATAATTTTTGAAAATAAGCAATATTAAAATATTAGCATTTTACTAAATAAATTTAATCAATTCAATCTATGTGCATCAAATGCACATACACTTTACTAATTATTGAAAAAATAATATCAAAAATGGTTTTTCAAAATAAATTTAATTAAATATATAGCTATTTTAAAAAAAATAAAGGCTATTATCATTTAAAAAATGTTCATTTTTATCGACAATACAAAGAAAATGACTATTAAAATCTGTTATTTAACAAAAAAAATAAATAAATAGAATTTTAATCCATCATTTACATATCACGTTGGCTAGTCTAGGGGTCTTTAACGAAATATAAAGTTCTCAAAAGTCGTGCATAAGATTCACAGGCCACCTCGCGACTGGATCTACCATTGGGGAACATTTGAACTCGATGTTATTGCAGGTCCGGCTCGCGTACTCGTAAAATCTCGATCTGAACCCGACCTGCAGCCGAAGCCCTTTCTCGCACCCCTACCGCTCCGCAATCTCTCCATCTGCTGCTTCTCCGGCGACCTCCTCACCGTCGGCGATCCCGACCTCACCGGCGGCAGGTACCCTCCATCACTCCTCGCATCCCCTTTCTCCCTGTATCTCTTGACCTAGATCTGAATTTAGGTTGATTTGAAGGGCATTCGACCGGAATTAGACCGTTCCGGTTCGACCGAACCGGCCTCCTCTTCCCCGGGCCATTCTGCAAGCCCGATGTCGTTCTTCGATACCATCCCAGTTTCGTCTACCTGGACCTTACTCTGCTCCACCCGGAGCCAAACCCTAGGTCGGAATTCATCTTGTCTTTCCTCGGCCTCTTCAGCAACCTCTGCTCCAGCATAATAATTTTCCTCCCCAAATGTATTTTTCTCTTCCATCTCTGCTTCAGTCTAAACTAAAACCCTAGCCCTCACCTTTTGGTTCTATGCTTATCCTAATTTTGTCCCGTGCATGTTTACCTGCATGAGTTTAGTGGAACGTGGGACTCCTTGAGTATGTACGATTCGCCATGTTTCAGTATAAGGCGATGAGAGTGTACGGCAGTAATCGAGGTCGCGAATTATTGTATGGAAGAATGAGCTCTCTATTATAAGGCCCGGTGTCCAAGTTTGTTCCTTGTTTTTTTTTTTTTTTCATGATAGAATGTATCGTTTGGTCCATTACTTTTGATTGATTGGTTTGGGAGTTTGATTTGTTCTCTTTTCTTTGGCAGCTTGGGCATTCTCAATGCTGCTATACACTTGTTATACTTGGTTACATTAGTGCAAACGCTATTTCTTCATGGTTTTATGTGAGAAAAAGCTGCTTGTAATGCTGGAAGGGAGCAGGGGGCGAGCCTATATTGTTTGCTTTTGTTTGCTGGTGGTATTTTCTTGCACTGCTCTGCTGAAATTTTAAAGCTGGTCTACTGTCATAAATGACCAGATGTAGACCAAAAACTTTTAACATATGCGCTAGCTTAAGTATACTGATAAGTACATTTGGTAAAGCGTAATGATTGGAATTCATAGTTTAAAATAAACGAAAGTTACCAGGTATTATAGGGATCTATGCAATTATTAAGTTTGAATTGCTGTTGAAAATGAAAGAATTTGATTGAGAACCTTATAATTCTTAAATGATTTTGGAATAGTAGATTTGATTTAGATGGATGGATGGATGGATAGGAAGATGAAGAAGTTTCTTTTTAGATGAAAAAATTGTGGCATTATAATGAAACAAAATTTTGAAAGTAAACTAGCATATGAAGGAGAAAATTTTGAGGAATATAATGGCGGATTTTAGTTGGATTAGAATTGAGTTAAAAGGATTTGATTTTTGTGGAGTAGTTAAAACTTAATGCGATATGATGGAGTGCAAGGATAGTATTGAATCAATTTGAAATGAGTTTGACTCGACTATAATAGAAATTTTTTACTTTATTTGAAAATATAATTGATTTGAAGCAAGATTAACCTAGCTAAACTCAAAATACATGAATTTGAAGTAGGCTCAAAATTTATTTGGAGCCGAGAGTTGACTCAAAATCGACATTAACTTACTATAGATTGGTTGTGTGTGTGTCTATATGTATATGGTCATCAACCCAAACTCTATTTTGAGAAAAAAAATATACACAAACTTCTTGAAATTAAAATTGTGTCAAACCAAATTTTGAGTTATTTTTTAGATTTTGAGTTTCAATCAATTTCAATGGCCCTAATGAAGTATTGCAGGTTATCAAATTATATTTTTTGTTGTCGACTGGCTATCAACAAACCCAATGTAAACCATTTATTTTTGTTTAATACGGTCGCAATATTCAATTATATATATATAAGAGCATATATGCAATATGTTTAATTATTCACTTAGAGTGTCGTTTGTCATCTGTTTTATCTGCACATTAAGAAAAAATGATGTTTGAAGAAGGCATATTTTTATTGGAGTATTATGGTAGAGGCTGAGCAAAAGCTTATGTGTTACTTAAACATTACAACAACAACAACAACAACAACATCAAGCCTTTATCCCACTATGTGCGGCCGGCTACATGAATCTTTTTTCTTTATTGTGTTCTGTTAAAAGTCAAATTCTCATTTAAATCTAATAAAGAAAAGTCATTTCTAATATTTTCTAATCAAATCTTTTTAGGTCTACCTCTACCTTTCTTAACATAAGCCAAATCCAACACATCTAATTTCCTAACTGGGTCATCGGAAGACCGCCGTTTATGTGATGCTCATCTCCATAGGAGCTACTCCAACATTTTCATGTATATGCTCATTTTGAATCCTGTCTTTAAGAATAAAGCCACTCATCCACATGAGCATCCTCATCTCTGCATCCACTTGAGCATCCTCATAAACATTGTTGAAAAAAAAAATGCAAGGAAAAAAGTAACAACAGGTCAAGATTCATACAATGGGATAGTATGTCTTGCTTTAAATCGCCCTGTAACTTTTGCATAGGTCTCTTCGACATTTTATGAATTTGGAGCTACTTTGGTTTACTTGCGCAAAGGATTATTCAGTATTATTTTATAATCCCAGGCATTCAGCTAATTCCATCTTTCTAAGCCATGAAACCATCAGAAGTTCATTTCACAATTGCAATGTCAAGCCCATGTAATTCATAGAGATGGTGAACATGGATTTAAGAAATAAAGTTTTTTGTTTGTCCCAATCAGTGTGTCTGTTATTAATCGTGATGACACCAGTGAGACATTCATTTCTCTGATATTTTGGGAGGGAAACTGTATGGTACTGCAAATAAATGTGATGAAAGATGAGAGAGCATGTACTATGATTTTAGATCTGGTTCTTCATTTGATTCTCTACTACTGTAAGAGTTCTTAAGTGTTTGGATTGGATGATTCCATTTTAAATTTGTTGAATACTATTCTTTTTTTATCCTCTAAACGTGACAGATGGACAGCCAATGAAGTGTCCATTTTTATTCTCATTCGTTGAGCTTAAAGCTTTGAATAGAATTGTGAGGACTTTGTCTTGTATCCATTTCTTCCGTTCTCTTTTTGTATGTATCCTCTTAAGGAATAGGCAGTTTGTTTCTTTTTGGCCTTTCTTTTCTCTCTTTAGCATCAAATGGTTTGAAATCCTTTCTTTTTTGAATATCTTTTCCAGCTATTTTTTATTCCTCTAGGTTGTTAGTCCTTTCTGCTCTCTTTATCTTTACCTTGTTTCATTTCTTTAGGTATTTCATCTGTTTGGTTGCCCTAGTCATGGCCTTTTAATTATGTGGAATATTTTGGAAATTTGAATTTACAGGAGTTCATCAAGGGTGAATGCTGAAAAGTTAGTACAACAGTTATGCATGGATGCAGCCCAGGATTTACCCTCTTGGTGAGTGCAGAGGTTGATTCCATGGGTGGTGTTGTTGATTGTGAAGTTGGTTTAGATACCAAATCATCGCCCCATCGTGCAGCAATTGCGAAGGCACAGGAGGAGCTACGGTTGGTTTGATTCCATTTAATTTGTCATTTTTGTAATATGGATTACAGACATGGCAGAACATAGTGCCTGTATCAACTGTTCATAAGATTCAATGGCAACATCCTTAATTTTAGCAAATTCAGGAGCTTATTTAATTTATGTTTTTAGCCTGAGGACGTTGGTCAATGCTATTGACTTGAAAAAAAGCTTTTCTCGTACATAGTATATGATTTATTCTATTATAACTGCTGCAGGCTGGAATATGATGTGCGTGAAGAGCGAAGAAGAGAGCTGGATTTCCTGGAAAAGGCACCTTGATACTGTTCTTTTGTTGCCTGATAAATAAAATAGTTTGCATGTTTATTTTTGGTTTCAGTAAAATTCCATTCATTCTGCAGGGTGGTAATCCGCTGGAGTATAAATTTGGTCGTGCAACATCAATCAGTGTACAGTCTACATCTCTCCGAGATCAGCTTGCTGAGCAATGCATGATAAGGTTTATTCTATTTAAAATTTTAACATAGCATTTGAAATTTTAGCAACAAATGTTTCATCTGTTCCAATAGCATTATTGTGAATCTCTTATCCCTCTTGATTTTTCTTGTACCTTTCACCGTAGTGAAGCGAAAGGTAGCTTTGCACTGGCTGCATCACCTCATGGGGATTCTGTTGAAAGCAGTGGCCGGCCTGCAGGTTCTATGGGTCGAGAGCCTAACATTGCAGACAATCTCTTACTATTCGCCGGAGAAAATAGTAGTCCTGGCAGAGAGAAAAATGCAAGAAGAACAGGGAGGAGAAGTAATGCTGCTCCGGCAGAACAATCCTCTAAGATTGATGGTTGTCGTAATACAAAAGAATCAAATGATTTGGTGATTTTCCGCCTTGGACCAAGTGGTCAGGCATATGCTCGGAGGAATAGGTATAGATCAGGCCGGGATAGTCACAGCAATAAATCTCCACTTTTATTTTCTTCTCATACAGATGCTAGAGATTTAAAGGAGTCACATGAGGAAGTGCATGCTGAGGAGCACACTGTTTCTTCAATCATAAACTCTAAACCTACAAGTCCTAATGCTAAGAGGGTGCAAAAAAGCTTTTCTTCCACAGATCAATTGGATATTGAAATTGATGGTGGGCTGGCACATCATGCGCATTCTGATACACAAAAAACAGAATTGCAGGTAGTAAAAATCAACACTTGCGAAAACTTGCAGGATTTTGATTATAATGCTACTTCTGTTGAACAAACGGTTAAAAGTAGTGCTATGCAAACATCTGGTTTTATTGGGAAAGAATCCACTGCTTCTGTTGGTTTTCTTTCTGCCCCTTCTTGTGCCATTGATAACATTAAAGGTTCCAGCCATGACGAGAAGGACAAAAGCTGCAGATCTGCAGATGTAGATGTAATGAATGTGCCTCAGGATAATATTACTGGGAAAGAAAATTTTTCTAGTACTATCACTGAAGTGCTAGCTAGAAGCAATGCTGACATAAATCCCCTTTTTGTCAATACAGCCCACCTTCGTGGAAATGCTGATAGTAACGACTTGTTGACACTTAGAATTGGTAGTAGTTTAGGCCTGAACTCCAAAGATCATGCAGCAGGTCAAGTTACTTCTGGCATTAGTAGTGCAGTACAAAGTAGCCAAATTGCAGGTTCTGCTGCTTGCATTACTAGTAATGGTGAAGCAAGAACTTCTCAGATAAAGATTGACAACTCAGTTCAGGTTAAAGATGAAGGGCTGTTATGTGATAGAAGGGACGAGCAAGCTTTCGATAAGCTCCTTTTCGACACTGAGATTAGATTAAACAATAAATCTGAAATTTCTCAGCATGATAGTACCCATGTCATCAAGGCTGGTGCAGTAACGGTCACTTCTATTGGCTACAGTCACGAGCCCTCTTCAACAATCCTTTCCAAGAAGGTTTGCTCAACTGCTCCGGAGCCTCAGAATAGTGAAGCTAACCAACTGAAGTTGGCAAAAAAGGCGCATGAAGATGCCATTTTGAAAGAGGCTCGGATAATTGAGGTTTCTTCTGTGCTTTTTTCTTTTTTGAAGTCTGTTTTATATTAGATCCACAATTTAATTTTGATAAAATTATATTCCTTCTCAGACAAGCTTAAAGAAGGCTGGTGTGCCATCTATTGGTTGCATATCTTCAGAGAAGGGACAAAAAAGCCACTGGCATTTTGTTCTTGAAGAAATGGCTTGGATGGCAAATGATTTTATGCAGGTTTGATTTTTAAGATGATATTCATACAACTCTTTTGATGCTGCATACTATGTGTAGTGTAATTGTTGCACTCAACTTTTGCTATTTTGATACTTTTTGTGCTGATATCCTCAGATTTCCTGCTTCCCTGATTAACTTTTACTGATTTATAATTGCTGCATATAAACAGGAGCGGCTTTGGAAGATAGCTGCTGCTGCCCAAGTATGCCACTGGATTGCCTTTGTTGGTAGATCAAAGTTTGAGCAAGAAAATTTGTTCCAGAAGCAGAGGAATGTAGCTCGAACTCTGGCTAAAGCTGTCATGAATTTTTGGAGTTCTGTTGTTGCTATTAGTAAAGGTGAAGCATCCTCTGGCATGAATGAAGCTTGTGGTGCAAACTCGTTTAAAGTATCACATATCAGCAGTTTAAATACTATGAAAGATCAGGTTTGAATAAATTAACTGGGTTTTCATCTCTGTTTTTTTGATGTGATTGTATTACTTGATGGTTTTTTCTCATGTTATTCTTTTTTAACTCCTCTATTAAGGCTTTAGTTTCTGATGGATCTTCATTCAGAAAGTGTGCTGTGTTACTATTATGTTTGTCTAATAAATGATAGGTGCTATCTTTTGTGATCATCAACTTTGTTTTGCATGCGTACAATTAATTCATTAAAAAAAAGAAGCTTTTGTCCTTTCATAATGTTTTGTTGCTGTCTTTTATCTGGCGAATTATTGATGCTTTATTCAGATCACATATATTTAAACATTGTTATGTTTCTATCTTCATGATTCATTCTCCCCACGCTTTCATGAATTTATGAATAATTACAATTCTTTTTGTGTCAGAGTGTAGAAGCTCGGTTTCTTAAGCCGGGTATCCAGAGCTATGCATGTAGGCTCATGCAGTATCTCTCTGATGTGTCTAGTGATCCTATCATGGCTGAAGCACCAAGAACTCCTGATAGGATAAAGGATGCTGGTTCATTTGGAGTAATGTTGGATGACCAACTTTCAGAAGTATGGCATGTGCCTTTGTTTTTTTTTTTAACACATTTGTTTTGAAGCTTTCATAATTTTCCCTTTTTAAAGTTTAGCTCTATTGTAAGCTGGTCTTCTTTAGTCATTGTTTGCTTGGGTTTTCTTGGCAACGTGTTGTGGATTGTGCAGATTTCCAGCTTCGGAAGATGAGTTATTGCTGGATTGTATTTCATCAAACTTTAACTGCTATTATTTTTCACTCCAGGAAAACTTGTTCTATAAAGTACTTCCTGGTGCTATGCACTCGTACAGGGAATCAATAGAGTCTCAATGTGCACAGATCAAGGTAAAGTTTATTTCTTTTAACTGGTATTGAATGTTGATGCGATAATGCTTCCAATGTCTGGAATCCTTTCAATGCTTCAAAAAGGAAAAAATAGTGTGTCAGTTTGTTATGAAACTGTTGATTTTGTTATGCATGAAACTCCCTGAACTCAATGTTTTAAATGGGCATCAGAAAATATTCTTTTGGAACACCATAACCATCTCTTTGTGGATTAAAATAGGCACATATGTGAAAGCTATGTATTATATTGCATGGCTAGATTATTAAATCTACTTATTTTCAGCAAAAGATCAGAGATGAAAGAGAACAGCTTCAGACATTTTTTATCAGCGGATATGACAGTACTTTTATTGCAATTTCTTCATTTCTTTTTAAAAAAAAAAAATCAAAGTTTGACCTTTTTAATGCCACTTAATAGCAAATTAATAATTGATAATCTCTTCATTATCTGAACATCTATTAGGTTCTTATTTGTACATTTCCTTGCGATATTTAAAACTACTGACCACATGTCTTAAATTGCTGGGAAGCCTGCCACTAAAGTTTGATTAAAATTTTCTGCTTACTGCTAAAACGGCAGTGTCTCTTTTAATATGCTCAATTCAGAAATTCTTAATGCACTGCAGGAAGAAGAATGTGAGGCCTCGATGTGTGATTCCCTTGCAGGTATCAGTCTGGACTACTATTGCTCTCCCTTTATCATTGTGTATTATTATCCTATATTTTGGATGAAAAACATCAGCATTATTTTCTTCTTATCCTCGATTTATTTTTAATGGCAGGAATTGCTTTCGAAGAGGATGAAGGTGAAACAGGTGCAGACATTTTGCCTGGAGTGTTTGAAGGCAATTATTTATCCAAATTTATTCACAAGAAGAGAAAAGTCTATCAGCAGAAGTCTTACACTTCTAGATATGAAACTGACTTATCATATAATCCTAGTCTTGAGGGAAAATCTGCAAGCCATTCTCATGTTCTTATGGAGAAAAGACCTTCAGGTATTCTTAATGTTAGTGCAGTGCCAACAAAGCGCATGCGAACAGCTTCAAGACAACGGATTATTGTTCCTTTGTGTGGTGGACCTTCTGGATCCCTGCCAATGACCAGTAAAACAGATGTTTCAAGTGGTGACACGACTTCATTCCAGGATGACCAAAGCTCACGGCATGGATGTTCACAGCCCCATAAAAATTTAGAAGTTGATTCTACTGTAGATTTTGAGAGATTACTGACATTTGATAGTAGTAATATGCCTATCAAACCAAGAAAGAAGAAGAAACCGAAGCATTTGGGATACAAAAGTTCGCTGAACCTTCCTGATTCCAAGGTCTTGATTGTTTCTGGAAATATAAGAATATTTCTTTATAAAACTTTACAATTTTGGTTTTTTTTAGAGGACTGATTCCCATGATGTGCAGGCCTCTTCTTATGAACAGAGGTTACAGGCTGATTACATGGTTCAACACGATCAGGTTATTAATGTCTGAAATAAGTTTTATCTATAGGTTTTATGCTTTCAGATTTTAGTAGTGTTATGATAAATTTGCTAACTGTTATATACACCATTAGATCCCGTGATAGTTGAACAATAACCTATACTATGTTGGTTATCACTGGTAAAATTAATTCTTTTTATCATGTACAAATAGAAGCTTTTCCAGTTTGAATTTTTCATTTTTGAGCAACTTAATCCATGAGCTTTTCTTATCTTAATTTTTAAATGGATAATTAAAGTATCTATATAAGAATTCTGTCAGTGGTTCATAGTTTCTAACTAGTCCTACGATGGAGCACACTAGATATAACTGTCTTTCACCATTTATTACTTTGTTCTTGAACTTGAAGTAGAGTAAGTTCTCTCGCATTTTATACGTGACTAACAATGTTTTTCACGATATTTTATTAATTATGTTAACTAAATGATATCGTGCATGCAGTTGGAGACGGCAATGGTCTTGATTATTATTCCTTTAAAAACAAATAAAATAAAAAGAAACAAATCATTGAATTATCTTAGCATGAAAATATTCTAAACATTATATTAGTTGCATTAGGAAATTCTAATATTTAGTCATTCAACATCACTAAAGAAGACAATCCTTACTTGTAGCCTGATTATAAATCTGAAAGTGGGTGCGCAAATTTTTGTGGAAGGTATTTTCAAAGATTTTTTTTTTTCCTTTGTGTTTTGACAGTTCATCCAGTTTGTAGTTCTATCTGTTATACGTACGAAGTTTTATTTAGAGTTTTGATCCTTTACAAGTGCCTTTTGGATTTCCTTCTCTCCCTCTCTCTCTCTCTAGTTCTTCTAATCATATAAAATGTTAACTAGCATTTTTTATGCTCTTCTTGTTGAAGTGAACTTGGTCAATCCTCTTATAATATCTACCCGTCATAGTTATGATGACTCTCCCCCAATTGTACTTTTTGGAGTTATCTGTCCTGTGATTAAATATGAGATTTTTCAAATGGATTGAGAAACCGTTCTGGTTTTGCTTGTGAAGAAGATTTAATTGGTTGGGCAATTATGTGGCATCTTTGATGGTAAGTTTAAAAAGCGACATGATAAAAAAAAGGAATTAGACATTAAAATGGGATTGGTCAGTTAAGATGTGATTTTTATGCAACTCACACTGTTCTGTTGGTTGGGAGCTTTGGCTACCAATCAAGAGGTCTTGTGTTCGAGTCTTATGTATGTGATGTGTGTGCGCATTTGCCTTAATTGACCTAAATGTCTAAAAAAAAGATGGGATTTTTTATGACTCTTGAACAGTAAAATTTTTTATATATTTAAGCATGTAAACATTTACAATTGGTCCAATTTGCTTACTTCGTTGCATTCTACAAGGTTGCAATATGTTTGACAAACTGACAAGCTACCAAACATTACACCTTTTCTTTAGTTAAAAGTGATATGTATTGTTTAGGGTTGCGTTTGAATATCTGTAACACTTGGGCGCTACACTAACTTATGAAACCATTCTTCACTGATTGATTCAAAGACCTGTTGTGTAATTTATCTCTTTTTTAACTATTCAGATGCTTTATTTCCATAATTTATTAAGATTTCTTTTCCTGAACTCTATTGCATTTTTAGAATATAATTGATATGTAGTACCCATTGCCATGTGTATCATTTTTGTATCTTATTGAACTGCCTAGGTTTGAGCATCTAATTATGGAGACAAACTGTTTTAAACTTAGTTTTCTTTTACCTTTCTTTGCAGAGAGATCATGCTAAAAAGAGGTGTGAAGGCTTGCAGTATGAATCTAATGGAAATATCGGTAGTTTTTCATTGAGCCAAGTTTAATTTTTCATATCGTTCTCAAACTTTCGATAGGTTTACCCATTTGTAATGACTGTATGCAGGGTTTTACGGACAAAATGTTGCAAAGAAACCTAAGCTCTCAAAACCTGCAGAGTCCCCGGAAATGATAATTCCTGCTGGTGGATCCATGCCCTCTCCAGTTGCTTCTCAGATGAGCAACATGTCCAATTCAAATAAGCTCATTAGAATAATCAGCAACCGTGATAGGGGTAGAAAAAGTAAAGCTCTAAAGGTAAACTTCTTGTTTTTTTTTTAATAAAATTTTTCATATTTTTGTTTGAATTTTGCAAGTGATGTGGCATTGGGTTCTTAATCATTTGCATCTAACATAGATGGATTTTAGAAACTTCTTTCTGCTTGTGTATAATATTGTAATGCACTATAACCAGCAGTTGTTGCTGTCACATTTGTATACACTATACCGTTGATCAGTAACTCATTTGTGTTTTCTGATAAAACATTTCTCTTTAGTTTATGTGTAATTTTACAAATAAAAAATTGTTATATTTCTATTATGTCTTAAAGTTGTGTTTTTTAAATATAAAGTACGATCTTTGATTGAATGCACAGATTTGTGCTAAGGAAAGTAGGATTCCATGGATTCATTCCAAGAAAGGAAATCATGTTCCCACAGATCTATGCCAAGGATGGAAATTCGTAACTCATTTGGGTGTCAAAAGTATATCAGAAATCTCTGAATTTAAAATTTGATTGCATATAAGGTTATTATTTTTTTAGTCGTCGATATTTTTCCTTTTTTGGTGTACCTTGATTTCCTTTCAGATTTATCTCTAGATTTCTTTGTATCAACACTTTGAATGAACAAGAAAATTTTTAATGCTCCCATGGTATCAGAATGCTCAGGTGGATGAGTGGATTTACTCTTAGAGAAATGATACGAAATGAGCATATCCGTGAAAAGGTTGGAGTAGCTCTAGTGACAGATAAGATTAGAGAGAGTCGCCTTAGATGGTTTGGTCATGTAAAACGGCGGCCTTCTGATGACCCTGTTAGAAGAGTAGATGTATTAGATTTGGCCTATGTTAAGAAAGGTAGAGGTAGACCTAAAAAGATTTAGTTAGAAAATATTAGAAATGACCTTTCTTTAGTAGATTTAAATGAGAATTTGACTCTTAACATGACACAGTGGAGAAAAAGGATTCATGTAGCTGACCCACGTAGTGGGATAAAGACTTGATGTTGTTATTGTTGTTGTTGTTGTCCCATGGTATCAGAACTTTAGGTATTTCAACTTCTTTGTGTCTCCACTTAAGTTAAGTGAGCCTTGTTGTGTTGCAATCGATTGGTACTCTCAGCCTTTATCAATGCTGCTCTTTCTTCATCGTTAATTTCTGCTCTCAGCCTTCGTCATGTGACTTCAACGTAATGTCAATATGCAATACTGTGGAGTTTCCTCTATTTCATCTCTTCATCCATAACCTTGTGATCTCTTCATTCTTTCTTGCCATTGCTTGATTTCCTTTTGGCTCTATCATTTTCAAGCGTTTATTACTTTGTTACTTCACAATTTTGCCTGATTGCGTGGATTTCTAAAATTGTTATCAATTTCTGCTTGAAGTCCAACTCTACTATCAATTTTTCTCAGCATTGACCTTCACCTGTGATCAGCTTTAGCTGCAGTCCTCCACAGATACAAAACTCCTATCATTAGGGCTTTCTTTTTTTCCTTGGACTAATAGCCCTTAGGAACATAGCAGGGGGTGATATAATAGGAAAGCATTGGCATCAATGAGTCTCACATGATCCTCCAAGGAGATATATTGAAGACTGAATTGAAAACTACCAAGCCAATAATGAGGGAATCGAGGAGGCTAACAAATGTCTCAATCATAGGCTCATCTGACAGAGCAATCAGTGGACATCAACAAGGAGGTTTCAACAATGATTAAATCGAAGAACTTGAGGCTTTATAGAATCCTTTAGGAAGAAATCTTCCAGTGCATTCTCTTTGGCACTTTCAGGTAAGTACTCACTTCCGCATGGATTATATATTTCATAAAGCCTTTGGTCAACTCTTTGGTAATTAACTTAGGTGTCATGAATCACATGACCCCGCCTCTTAATATTTTAACTTATATACTTCATGCCTTAGTTGTAGAAAAATCATTGTTGCTATGGTTATTTTTCTATCATCACAAGGTTTGGTTATCTCCATGGCACTCCTCTAACCCTTAAAATAATGTCTTTCATGGTCCAAAATTGTCAGCTAATCCTATTTCAATTTAAAAGCTCATAGAAGACTTGAGATGTTACACTGTTTTCCTTATTGGATTTTTCGGGACTAGGATTTCGAGAGGAAGATTGGACTCGCCAAGGAAGGGGATGGGCTTATTATCTTGAAACATAGAGTACTTCACATAGTCATGAGCGTGGGCTCCAAAATCGCGCCTCTTTATTAACGGGGAGAGTTTTAACGGATTTAGGTTTTGGGATAGATTTTCAGAGGAAGATTTGGTTTTAGATAAGACACTACCTAGAGATTTAACTCTTAGTTTTGTGAGAACTTTATGATATAAGTTCTGGTTTCTCAGAGGCGCAAGCTCCTATGATTAATTACCCCTTCCGATAATGAGAGAGAATTTTCGATTAAGGCTAGTCGTTAAATAGGTCGCAATAATTACCTAACATATAATAATAGCGATTTTAGGATTTGAATTTTGTTTTGGATTTTGGAGTTTATGATTTGAAATTTATCGTCATATACTTAAAGTGGGTGATGGGGGAATGATGACGGGCCGGATCAAGATCCCATGGTTCCATTCTGAACTATCATGATCCTTGGTCTACTTAGTCATAGGAGGTAATCGATCCAACGTGATAGAATGATCCTTATTAGCATCCGTGGGTTGTGTCGTTCAAGAGTACTTTATAGACCTGGGGTGAATGTTTGGCTAAAGAGTTGAATTTAAGTCAACCTTAGCTAACATAAGGCTTTATATTATAGAGTGCACCCTATAATTCATTACTTAAGTGACTTTTAACCATTAGGGAACATACGAGTTTTGGCCGTGACCGTAATATAATAGTGTCATTTTGCGGCAAAACCATTCAGTCAAAGGGCACATGTAACGTCCCTATTAGTAAGAAATTAATTGTGAATGAATTGTAGCAAGACATTTAACAAGACATCTGCTCTTTGTAAGCTAAAGTTATTCTTCAATTCATCATCCTCACGAAACCGTTTGTGAAGTGTGGATGGATTTTGGTTTTAAATTTTTGGTGAAAGATTTCATTTTAAGAGTTTAAATTCTTTGTAAGATTTGAGTTTAGGTTTTGAATGAATGATTTTAGAGTTTTGAGGGAATTTTGAAAATTAAATAGCTCTTTTCGGTTAAAATTTTTATCAATACGGCTATCATCGAAGTGTCTGAGCATTTTAAGCAAATCCGCAAAGCATTCTCAAATCTCGCATTTTGGAGCTTGATGTAAAGATCGGAGCACATGCGAAATATTTTTTAGTATATAGATTGGAGCTATTGTCGGAGTGTTTGAACACTTTTAGCAAATCTGCGAAATGTTCTCAGATCTCGCATTTAAGAGTTTGATTTTGATGGAATGATAGAAGCACATGTAGAATGCTTTTCCAATGTGATTAGGCGTCGCTTATTGTTATCAAATTTAGCAATTTTGATTTGATCTTCCAAATATTGATGGAAGGATAGAAGGCACAACCATTTAAGGTTATTAAAATCATTTGACACTCTTATTCTTCCTTATCGTCATTTGTAAAGTCTTTTTAATGTTCTATTACACGGTTTCTACGTTGTTCCAAGTGGTGTGTCCACAAGACCTAGACTACTTGATATAATAAATCAAATCAATAAATAATCTGATGGGACCACTTCACTATTTCATTTTCCATATATGTCGGCATAACCCCTTTTGTTATTCTAAAGCAAGCATAATCAATTATCCAAGGTCGTCTTCCTTTCAAAGAAGCAATGATTTTTTTCCTTGAAACATCTTGCATAAGATATGTGCCGCGTCTAACTTTAGAGGACATGGCTGGAGGATTCTCCTTCTCTAGTACAACCAATGCAGATTGAATAAGGTTCTTGATTATTGGTGAAAATATAATCTTAGGGTTGACAACAAATGGCTCAATCCAAACCCCCCTTTTCAATAGTTCCTTGCATTCTTCCTTATCAGTTGCAGTTCGAGCCAATATTGAAAGATTTAAATACTTGTCAATTGGTTGAGTCCTGACTTTAGCACGCGCACACAATCAAATGGATCACCGAATCATTATATTTACAGATATCTTGAATCAACAAATGATCATCAAGCTCCTTGCCATCATGGCATTGCTTTTGGCTCTCTAGATCAACAAGTTCCTAGCCCCTCCTGGCAATATGTTGCTTGACATAAGAGATTGTGCGATTTCTTTCAATATGGAATTTAAAATTTTTAATATATTATTACTATTATTCTAATTTTTAAAATCAAATGAAATGACATTTTTTTGTATTTTTTTAAAAAATATTTAAAATGATATATTTGTTTGAAATTAATTATGTAAGGGTCCTTTGTCATTTAAAATTTCTCTAACCTCCCGACATCCCACCCCTCATGTAGGAACTGTCGGATAGGCACTTGCCTTTTGTTCTCCTCGGACGGATCAAAGATATGACGGTGTGAGGTCTTTGTATGCTCATTTCTCCTGGCCGGATCAAAGATACAATGGATGTAGGTCTTCCTGTGTTCTTGTTTTTTTCTCCTGGCTGGATCAATGATATGATGGACGTGAGTTTTCGATACATGTTATTCAAGCAAGCCAAGAAATAAATTTATATCTCTAGTGTACGGCGAAGAACGACAAAGACGGTAGTGATAGTTAAACAATATTTTTATTTAAATAATAATAGTAATAATAGAGAGATCGGAGGGTCGAAGGGCCATTTCTGTCGAGCAGTGTTGGGATCGTGCGGCTAAAGTGGCTTCGGCTCTTGTGTGTGGCAACGATAGAGCGAAAGAGGCGAGTGGAATCTTGGTCTTCGGCTTCTGCGTGCAGCATATAGAGAGTCGAGAAGTCGGGTCGGATTGGTTGGGGTCGGGTCTTTTGCATGTAGCAACCAGAGAGCGACAGAGGGAGGGGCAAGTGAGCGTCTGTGTGCATGAGGGCTGGGGATCGCATGCGTGAGTAGGTGGCTGTGCACGGGTCGTTTGGGTCGGGCTCAAGTATAGGAAGATGGCGAGAGCAGGTCAATGGGTCGACATAGGCACCATTCTTGCTTGCAATCGAACATAGATCAAGCAAGGAGTGCTTCATCTGGGCTCCTGTGTGCAATCGCATGAGTGAGCGAGGGAGGGAGTGGGGTCTCGTGCGTGTGACTTAGGGAGACGAGAGGGAAGATGTTTTCTTTGGGATGCTGTGTGCGGAAATTAGAGAACCAAAGAGCGAACGAGCGGGCTCCTGAGGGATTCTTTGTGCGGTTTTGTAAAAGCGAGAGGGAGAGGCCTTTAGTTCAATTGTAGCGTGAGGGATTTACATGAGGGGCGGTTATGAGATCGTGGGTAGTTACGGGGGAGTTAGGTTATCAGTCAACAATGAGCAACTTCAAATAAATATGGCAATTGAATCTATCACTTTTGTCGTGGTTGTCTATATTTTAATTATTTAAATATAACGGTTCCCTAACTTTTCAAATGGTTAAATATCACAATTTTTCCTTGTGAGAGTGAGACTATGAGCTTTCAAAACACGCTAGGGCATCCTTTCTTCTTAGTAATAAAAGTTATCATTTGTTTGAACTAATTCATAGTGACATTTGGCGAGTATACACTATTCCAAATATTTCAAGAGCTTGGAGGCACTTTTCTTTGATTCATGATTGTACTAGTCATATGGATATTCTTGATCAAATAAAAATTGATGTGAGTACCTATTTTTCATTCAATGTTTCACAATCAATTTGGAGTCAAAATAAAAAATTTAGGTATGATAATATAAATAATTACTTCAATCATTTTTTAATTCCATACTTCCAATGAGAATGTCTCGTTTATGAGTCATTCTGTTTACATACAACCCAATGAAATGGGGTTATTGAAAGAAAAAAAAAGCCCACTTACCAATACCACTCAAGCATCCTTTATTCTAGGAATTTTCCTGTAACCTACTGTGGTGATTTTGTCCTTACTACAACTTACATGATAAATAGACTATCTTTTAGAATATAAATCTCCCGTGGAGCCTATTTCCTTATTCTATTCTCATGTCATGTTCATAGTAAAATTAGAGGGAAATTGGACTCCAAAGTTTTTAATTGTGTATTTATTGGCTACTCTTTCATATTTGCTGGGAAATTTTTCATTGTTTGTTGATGTCATATTTTCTTAAAGTAAATTTTACATCACACAGCCTTATCTTTAGGGGAGATTTTCCTCATAGAAGATAGAGACCATAGTTATCCCAATCGTGGTCATTTTTAGGAGTGAACTCTCTTTTGTCCTATCTTTACCACAATAACAACAACATCAAAAAATAGAATGATCGCAACATCACTAAATCTATCCCTTAACAAAATGAACACCACCAAGTTTACTCCTTCACTCATGTCCACTCATGTTGTCTAGAAAGTTTTCCAAATTTATTACTAAGATTTCCTTATTTGTACTTAAGGAAGAGAGTTGTACCCAATCTCACACATTAAAAAATACCACTTCATGTACTTTTAATTAAGATGTGGTAAATTATGATCTTCCTTATAAAAATAATCTTGATCTTTTTATTGTTGTTAGAAATGGTATCAAAGGTTGCACGTATCAAAGGTTGCACAAAGTAACTTTTTTATTCCTCGTCTTACTACATATCACTTAAACATGTTTCTTAGTCCATAAAAATATTTATTATGAATCTAAACATCATCTGTAATCCCAAATACTTTATTTACGGTATTTTTAGGATATAAATGAAAAAAATATTATGAGAGGAGTGGATTCATTGAAAAAGAAGGGGAAAAAAAAACATATTAGAGATTGCCAATAAGCTTTAAGGAAATAATGTAGTAGATTGCAAATAGTTTTTATTATTTAATTACACGGGTGGTAGCTCTATTGAAAGATATAAAGTAAGACTAGTTGTTAAAGGTAACCTGCAAGCATATGGAGTTGACTAGCAATGAAAAAATGAGCACAATATGAATTATGTTATCTTTGGCAGCCCGCTTCAACTAGCAAACTACAATAGCTTGTTGTGCAGAATTTCTTATTGTATGAGATCTACATTCCTCTAGGATTTGAGGGAAGTGAACAAATGATAAGTTGTGTAGTCTAAGAAGGGCCCGTAAGACATAAAAAAATTAACTCAAAGCTTGGTTCGGGAGAATGGCTAAATTAATGAAAGAACTAAGGTACAAACAAAGTTAAGAAGATCACACTCTCTTCATTAAGCATTTGGTCCTAAGGGGATTGCCAATATTTCTAGTATATATTGATGATATCATTGTTACCTAAAATAATAGGAAAACAAAATATGTGATACTACTTAATTATGAAATTTGAAATAAAGAAATATTGAGGACTAAAGTGTTTTCTTGGAATTAAAGTCTCATAAGTCTTTTTTCCCAACAAATATATAATAGACCTCTTAAAGTACATTGAAAAGTTACATTGTAAGCTAATTACTAGACAAACTAATTACTACACCTATTGAGCTAAATAAAAAACTAGGGGGAACAAAAAGATGAATGAATAGTTAACAAGTAGATGCATTAAAGATTGGTAGGAAAGCTCATCTATCTTAATCATAGTAGGTCTAATATTGCTTACTCAATTGGCATGATCAATTAGTTTACGCATGATCCAATAGAGTTACATCTATGAGCCTATTGTGTGCTAAACAACCTAAAAGTAATCCATGCAAAAGAGTGTTGTTCAAATGGAATAATGAGCTCACCATAGAAGCCTGGACATGTGTAGATTATCCAGGATTGCTAGTGGACAAAAGATCAACTCAAGTTATTTAACACTTCTTGGAGGAAATTTAGGAACATAGAGGAGCAAAAGATAGAATATGGTGGCTTGATCTAATACTTCATTAGAATTTAGGGCTATGGCTCTAGGAATTTCCGAATTATTATGGTTAAAAGTCATCCTAAATGAGCTAAAAATCAAATATGAAGGACCCATGGAGTTATATTGTGACATATTATCAATAATAAACATTGCCCATAGCCTAGTTGAACATGACTGTACAAAATATATTGAGATTGACAGACCCTTCATCAATGAAAAACTTTAAGAAGGCTTAATCTATAAGTTTCTTATGTGCCTTCAAGAAGTCAATAGCTGGTGTTTTTGTTGAAAATCTATGTGGTGCAATATTTTATGTATTCATCTCCAGCTGGGAATGAAAGGCATCTATTTTCTTGCGTGAGTGAGAGTGTTAGAACTTACAGATTTATGCCAAGGAAGAAAGTTGAGATCCCACAGATCCATGCCAAGGAAGGAAAATCAGAACCTGTTTAGGCGTGGAAAACATATTAGGAATACTTAGATTAAAAATCTAATTCTATGTAGGAAGGCTACTATTTGTGTGGCTATAGATATTTGTTTTATTTTGATGTACCTAAGTTCATTTTTTTCTTTTTAGATCAATTTATATATTATCTTTTATCGAATACTTTGAATGAATAAGAAATATTCTTGTATTCTCTGCTATCTTTTTTAATTTTTAAAGAAAGCATATTGGTAATGTTTTGGCGGTGATATCTTCTTATACATGATGTAAACTCTCTAATTGTGTTAATTGTCCGCATTTATTGTTATTTTTATTTCGATTTTAATCTTCTATGTGGAATGCGTTTGTCTTTAAAGATAGACTCTTTGGAGAGATATTTTAACCTTTTGTTGAACCAAATTTAATGTGGGATAAGATGGTTGTGTTTTAAAATTTTTTCATAGTCATTTTGAAAGATTTAAGGAAAATTGTACAAAAAAATTTGATAATAAAGCGAGGAGCTCTAAAAGATTATTAAGATAGGGAAATGTATTTTGAAATGACTTGTAAATGTGGATGATTGTTAACATTACTATAATAAAAAGGAGGCTGATAGTCTTGTAAAGAGATAGTATAATAGTCTTGTAAAGAGATAGTATATAAAAGAATAACAATAACAAGTCTTTATCCCACTATGTTGGATTAGCTACATGAATGTTTTTTCTCCATTGTGTCCTATTAAGAGTCAAATTATCATTTAAATCTAACAAAAAAAATCATTTTTAATACTTTCTAACCAAGTCTTTTTAGGTCCCATCTCCACCTTTCTTAGCATAGGTCGGATTTAATACATCTACTTTTCTAATAGGGGCATTAGAATGCTTACATTTTATGTGATCAAACAATCTAAGTGACTCTCTATTGTTTTCTACCATTGGAGCTGATCCAACCTTTTCAAATGTAAAGAGACTCATCATCTTGAGCATCCTCACCTTTGTGACACTTGCTTTTATGCATCTCTTTTAATGGCTAATATTCCGCGCCATAAAGCATTACAGGTCTCACCACCATTATATAAAATTTTCCCTTAAATTTGAGCGATAATTTCTGCCACACAACAGGCTTGATGCATTCCTCAACTTTAGTCATCGTACTTGAATTCTACTAATAATATCTCCTCTACTTCACCATCGCTTTGAACACTAAACCTGAGATATTTGATATGTAGTCATTTTAATAATTTGATCGCCCAATATCACAATCCCACTACTAGATTTATTACTACTAAAATTTTATTCCATGTATTTGATTTTGGATCTACTCAAACGAAAACATTTAGACTCTAAGGTTGACCTCCATAATTCTAAATTTTCATCAACTCTTTCTAGTTTTAATAAGAAGAATATTATCAGCAAAAAACATACACTAGAATACATTCTCTTGCAAATGTCTAGTATGAACATCCATGACTAAAGCAAAAAGATATGGGCTTAAGCTTAACCTTGATGTAATCCAATTGAAATAGAAAAATACTTGGTCAAACCACCTTCTGTTTGAACATAAGTAACAACTCTTGCATAAATATCTTTAATGACTTGAATATAAGCATTATTAACCATATATGTCAATGGCGTAAAAAGTCACGCGCCATGGAGCACAGCGCGGCGCGGCACACATACGGTGCTATTTGCGCCGTGCATTGCACAAATGAAGCATGCTATTTTGTTAAAATGTTATAAATTTTAAATTATAAATTATAATTAAAATTTTCAAGTTTTATATATTAATATCATAATTAATTATTAATTAATTAAACATCAAATTAATAAAATATCAAAAAAAATAAATGGTTTAACTTTTTTATAGGATTTAAAGCTATTATTTTTTCTATTTGGCGGGCTTTAGTCTAAATTATGATTAATTCCTGCTCAAATCTATTGATATAAGTTTCTGCAGGATTTAAAATTATCATTTTTTTTGTTTGACAGGATATTTATTCTTAAACTTTGCTTTAATCAACCTATTGTTTACAATTTAATGGTATTATATATATATATAATTTTACATTATGTGTCATATTTAAAATGGCACGCGCTGTGTCGTGCACTATGCGCTATGCGTCATGGCTCCATGGGGAACTTTGCGCCGTGGTGTACCATTCGCCATTGACAAATATGTTATTAACTCATTTCTTTTCTAGAACTCTCCAAATCACTTCTCTTAGAACTTTATCATTTACTTTCTCTAAATCAATAAATATCATATGTAGATTCTCCTTACTATACTTCTCCATCAAACCTCTTAACAAATATATAGCTTCCATATTAGACCTACCCGACATGAATCCAAATTGATTTTGAGAAACATTAGTATCATGTCATAACTATGCTCAATTACTCTCTCCCATATTTTTAATGTATGACACATTAATTATTTCTTCTATAATTCGCACACTCTTGTGCATAACCTTTATTTTTAAAAATATGAATCAACGCACTCTGTCTACACTCATCTAGCATCTTTTTAGTCCTCAAAATAATATTAAAAAGTTTAGTAAGCCAAGAAATGTCTTGATCTACTAAGTAATTTCATACTTACATTGGAATATCATCAAGTCCCACTGCTTTTCTACATTTCATTTTTTTTTAAAGCTTCTCCAACTTCAGTTTTACTAATATGGTGATAAAAACAAAAAACTCTACTTTCATTTAGGGTTAAATCAATCGTATTCTCATAACATTCATTGAAAAATTTAACAAAATATCTCATCCATCCATGTTGAATATGTTCTTCTAAGAAAATCAATTTTCATCTTCATTTTTAATGCACTTCAGTTGAACTATATCTTTATTTCTTCTACTTTTGCTTGACTAACTTATTATATATATATATATATCTTTTACCCTCCTTAGTATCTAATCTATTATATAAACTACTAAAAGCTAAATTCTTTGCATCATATATTACTTTTTTAGAATCTTTGTGGCTCTTTATCTTTCCTAATTTTTTGAGTTCTTATATCTAAACCAAATTTTATTCTGAAGCTTTTTATTTTTAATCATTTTTTGTATATTTTGACTCCACAATCAACTATTTTTATTATTATGATCTTTTCCTTTTGATTCATACAAATAAATTATGAGAGAGGGTAATATAACATAGAATTTGGAACATATTGGTATCAAAGAATTTGTTAGCTTGTTTTATGGAAAGATCCATAATAGCTGCATTTTTTATGTTAATGCATTTAATGAGAAAGTATAAAGAGCAAAAAAAAAATCTTTATATATCTCTTATTGATGAGTACTATGAAAATTGATTTGGTGAGCATCAAGAAAAATGTATATAAGGATATGTTGAAGTTGTTAAATATGTATATAATTGATCATTGATTAGCTTTAGAAGTAGTTATGGGTGATTATAGAGTTCTCTATTATAGTAGGATTATATTAATAATCATTATAAAATTCATAACTTTTTTGTATTAGCTATGGAGATACATATATAGGATATTCAAAGTTAGGAACCGTGGTATTACTATTTATCTAAGATGCATCGACACGGCAACACGGACACGACACGACATTTTTTAAAAATATAGGACGGGTGCGGCATGGACACGGCATAATAAATTTTTTAATATAATATATAGAAAAAGAGGTGACACCATATTGGAAATGGTAAGCAATAATAAATCAATGTCATGAGAACTTGTTTAGCTTATAACATAAAAATGTTTAGTACAAAATGTCTAATACAATCGCAAAAATATAAGCAAAAAATCATTTAGTACAACATGAATGTTCAACTACTCAATAGAGGAAATGATAGAATTAGATTTAGAGGTTGGTCTTTGGCCTTCAATATCATCATCATTTAATATCATTGCTTTCAATTCTAGTTTATCTAGAGAAAGATTTGCAACCTCCAATAATCCCATATCATCAAGGCACTCGAACCCATCTAAACATAATGCTTCACTTATTCTAAAGATGATGAATACAATAATATGCCGGGCAGTCGGGGGTCCAAGGGGGTGCTGCCCCTGCAGGGTCAAGGGGCAGGGAACAAAATTTTATTGTAAGAGTAATTTTTATTGTGAGAGGCAACTTCTATTTGGTACCCCTCAGTAGTAAGCCTCAAAACGATAAAAATACACAGTGAAAGCACAGCTAAATCGCAGCAAAAGCGCAGCGAAAGCACAGTGAAAGCGCAGCTAAAGCATAGTGAAAGCGCAGCAAAAGCGCAGTGAAGGGAAAAACTTTTATTGTAAGGTTTTTTTAATTGTAAAAGCGCATGTATCATTTACTCTTTTTGTTGCACTTTAGTTGCCATTTTACTGCGCTTTTGTTGAGCTTTTGCAAAAGGGCAGCTAAAGCGTAGCAAAAAGGTAGCTAAATGAACATAAATGACGAATGGAGAAAAAATGGCGAAATCAACTTACAGATTTGAAAAATTTTATGCAGTTTGGTGTCGGCTTCCCTCGGCTGCGCACAGAAACTGAGGAGAAAGGCTTGTTTGCTTACGGCTGGAAGGGAAGACTAAGGGTGCGATCTCCAAGCGACCGTTGCTCGCGGGAAAGATCTCCAGTTGACCGCTGCTCGCCTCAATCGCTCGGAAAGACCACGAATGCGAATATGAATACGGGATTAGGGCGAAGATGAAGACTCGGGCATGAATCGGCTAATATGAAATAGCGGGATTAGAGTTTTTCTCTATTTTTTAATTTAATTATCAAATAGCCGGGCACGTGTGTCTGACACGCATGTCCGATTTATTTTTTTTTTAAATTGGGACATACTAATAACGTGTCCGACACATGTCCCTGCCGTGTCGGATGCGTGTCCGTGTCTGACATGTGTCCGACACTGCATACCCTCTTAAAATGGAATGTCGGTGCATCATAGCTATTTACATATGATTCATCCTTATTAGTGGACTTCTCTAAAATGATTTAAATGTTGAATATGAGAAGAAATGTTTGGAAATAAAGAGCTTAAGATTAATATAAAAAGGACTAAGCATATGATACATTATTTTTATTAAATTGACAATGATGATAAGTGGAGTTAGATTTTAATAAAATGCATAATTGGTAATGTTTTAGGTTCAACTAAGATACTTATTGTGATTTGAAGAGTTATAGGGGAAATTGTAGTTGGTTTGCTTGACAATTTTTTTTCAATGAAAATGGGAAGAATAAGAGCAATAATAAATGATTGAAGGTAAAAATATTTTTGTACTGATTTTTAAGAATGAAAGAGATGCTCATGATTGTGCTAACTTTAGAGGAATCAAATTATGCGTTATACGATGGAGTTAAAGGGAGAGAGTAATGGACCATAGGTTTAAAAAATTATACAAGTTTTGAAGAATCAATTTAGTTTCACGCTAGAAAGATCTACTATGAAAGTGATTTTTAGTGGTAAAACCATAATGAAAAATTATTCCGAGCAAAAAAATAATCTTTATATAAATTTTCTTGAGCTTGAAAGTCATATGATTGACTTCCATGAGAATTGATTTGGTGCACATCAAGATAGCAAGATTTGTGTATCAAAAGTTGTGCTGAAGTTATTAAAGGTATGCATGATAGAATACTGATTAGTATTTGAAGTAGATATAGAGTAAATAAATTATTTTTAATGATAAGAGCCTATCATTGAGTTTATATCAGTAATCGAGATACTTGTAAAGAATATTTAAAGTGAAGTGTCTTGGTGTGTGCCTTTTGTAAATGTCATAGTTTAATAGGTGATGCTTCCATCGAAATAGTTGAACAGTTCAAACAATAAAGAATTTTCTTAGAAGATTAAGGGCTTGTGATTTGTAATTTTAGTAGGTATTATATTAACATTTTTCAATCAATAATTTTAAATGACATATGTGTGGTAGTGTTAAGTATTTTGGATATATTATATTAAAATTAGGATGATATAAGATATAATGTCGTGAGTTATAGTTAGGTAAAATGTAGAAGTTTCTCAGGAGTATTATGCAATTAGAGGACATCATGGAGACTTATCCAAGTTTATAGTGCCACAATTAGGCTAGCTAAGTTTTATGGGATCCTAGTGTTGGGCATTAAGAAGTCGTTGATATTTGAATTAAGCATGATTGAAGCGAGAATGCTAAGATGTATATGTGACAAAGCTAGGTAGATTAGATTAAGGAACGATTATATTAGATGAATGGTTGGAGTGATATTTATGAAGATAAGGTAATTGAAGTATAATTAAGTGAATTAGATATGTGCGACAAAGGGTGGCAAATGTACTCATTATATAATTACATTTAAATGATAATGAATGAGAAGGTGTAGATTAAGTTCACAAGGATAGCAGTTGTTTAAAATAGTTTGCAAAGAATAGGTTTAGCAACTTGGTAGTGCTCATCAAGAATAAATGGAAATTGAGGATTCATAAAGCCAACTTCAAGTAGTTGGGACTTGGGATGAAGTTAATGATGATGTTAAATGAATAATATCAAGTTCATATGGGTAGAAGGTCAAGTAATATTTTGGAGTGATGGGATTAATCCTGTTTCTATTTTGCAGAATAATAAGAATATATATATATATATATATATATATATATATATATATATATATGAAGGTTCAACTTTTGGGGTTAAAGACTAGTTCATTAAAATGAATAGATGACCTATGTCAACTTGCTATAAGAGAATTTCTTGGAGATTTAAAGATCAATTTTATAAAACTATTGTTAGGACTATTATGCTTTATACATATGAATGTTCAATTATAGAGTAATCACTGATATCTTGTAGTGGAATGAGAATGTTAAGATCGCTATGTAACAAAGCAAGGAAGGATACTTTGAGAAATAATAATAATAATATTAAATATATGCAGCAATAAAATGTGAATATAATATTATAATATGGAACGATTGTGAAGGAAAATTACTAATCTAAAGGTACATCAGTACATGCATGTAATATATTTAAAGAGATTTGTGTTAAATAGATTGAACACCTTAAGCTACAATTTACTAGAATGGATTGAAATTGTATAGTTATATTGTGAATTTATTTTATGGATAATGATAGTTTAGATGAAGATATAACTTTCAAAAGTTTTTCAAATGAAGAAGAGCCTCATGGGTACATTATGATAAGAGAATAACATGAAGGTTTAATGATAAGTTTATAAAATTGCAATTTGTTTAACTATACTATATTCATCTTAGGGAACTAATTATTTGTTACGCTGACTGAAAAAAAAGTTATGCTAAGAAGAGTTTTCAAAGCACTAAGTGCAATATGATTTAAAGTAGCTCCTTTTTGCTTCAATGCATAAAGCCTAAAGTAAAGCAGTGCTTTTACTAATTGAAGTGTTCAGGAGTCGTGTGTGTGTGTGTGTGTGTATATATATATATATATATATAATTGAGTGTGTTTATATATCATTTGTATATAAGAGTTATTTAAATGAACTAAACTACATCAAGTAATAATGCTTTAGCAAATATGATGATACGTTCAATAACAATAATTTACAATTACTCAAAATCCAAAATGATCAAATATATAAATGTATAAGTGATGTGAGAATGCTTTAAAATCAATAATTTACTTGTTAGATTGAGTGACTAACTAGAGGCCATAAGATAAAGACCGCTTTACAAAAGGGAGGGAGGGAAAGGGAGGGAATGAAGTTGACGCATCAAGAAGTATTCTTGAGAAGAAGATTGTGAGTGAGAAGCTACTATGGTTAGGAACAAAAGCTAGTGTAATGTGTATAAGAACTAGTGGGAGAATGAGCATAAAGAGAAGAATTACGAAGAAGAAGCAACTAACGCCAACGGGAGAGAATGGGGAACTAAGACCAATGACTTAATGACTATAAAAAATAGGGAGAAGTAAATGGTTATGCCTAAGTGCACTACTGTGAGATTGCGCTTTATAGATTAGTGATGCACGGGGCTAATACACTGATTTGCTTCGCTTCAAAAATATGCTATTAACAATACTAATGCTAAAGATAAATTAGATTTTAAACAAATTATGGTGAATAAAAGGTGGGCGGAGCACCTATTGAAGATAAGTTATGAATAAAATTTATGGAAGGATAGAGGATGCACAAATAAAATAAATTGTGCAGTGATTAAGAAATGAAGGTATTGCCCAAATATGACATGTTTGGATGTTGTGTAAAAATAATTTGTACAAAATAGAATTAGCTCCTCAAAACTTTATAAGAATGAAATGAGAATGACAATTCATAAAGCTTAACCAGATATAGTTGAGATTTGGATAATGTTCTTGATGATGATGATGATGATGGTGAGTTGAAATGCGGTGGAGTGAGAATGGAATGTTGTAATCTTGTTTTATTGTTAATTGCTATGACTACATTTGAGGGTATTGGAATTCCGCTCATATATATATATATATATAAGAAATAGAAAAAATGCATATTCCGTTTAATTAGACAAGACACTAAGCTAGCTAAAGTAGTGATCAATTTTGTCTTAGCTCTGTTTTAGGTCTCATGGTGTGACTTGTGTCTACATGATCCGTATTAAAACTACTTTTTACTGTCCAAAATTTATTCTTAATTATATTGTTTTTCTATTTATGTGTGTGGGTGTGGTTGTGTATTGCATTTCTGCGTGAATGCATATGGCTCACTTATAATTTCATCAACTTTTCATTGTGCCTCAGCAATGTCCGGGTATGAAGTGGTAGTTTGGTATTTATTTAGAATAGTTTTAGTTCTGCTCTAACATTGAGAGGACAAGTGGTTACCGAACTTTTTGAATTGATTAATAGCATGGCTAGGGTGTTTTTTTTCTTTTATGTTAGTTATACATTGGTTCAGTTTTCTATAATTCTTTTTTGTTTTTGATTCAGACTACAAAACTTGCTGTTAGTAGCACATACTTTGACATCCAAGTTATGCTGTATCAGAAAATCAGGCATCTCAAAATTTGTATTGGAATCGAATATCTTGTTTCACCGTTTAGCTGGCTGGTTGATTGGAATGATAAGTATACACATGCATGTTTATGAAAGATTCAAACATGATGCATGCATACAAATGACTGTATATAACCATGTATGTATGTGTTGTTCATTTACACGTGTATTCTTCCATGCATGCATACTTATTTGCAAATTTTTGTTGCACTTGCTTCTAGAACATCATATGAGATGTTATTTTCTTATTGATCTCTGCGTGCTCCAGATCGCTGCCGGACAGTCTGGACCTGGAATTGCATGGTCAACCTTTGAGGATCAGGTCACTTTTTCATTTGAACATTGTCTTGTGTGCTTTCCAAAAACAAGGAACTGAATGATTGAAAATTACTTAATGTTATGCAGGCTCTTGTTGTCCTCGTTCATGATATGGGCCTTAACTGGGAGTTGGTCAGTGATGCTCTCAACAGCACTCTTCATTTCAAGGTGTTGCCATCTAGAATTATATGCATTACTTCCTACTGTCGATAGTTTCATTTATTGGAATCTTTTTTTGTTTAGAATTGCTAAATTTGCCTCTGAATATTACTGAAAAAATTGCGGCACATGCGTTCGCCTATCTCATAATTTTTTGTAGGAATTTAATCTTTTGAGCATCAAACTATGTTTTTGGAGAATTTGCTGGCACATTTAGCTTTTCTCTTTCCCTCCCCCCTAATTTTTATTTGTTCTGCTAGGTCTGCATGGTACTTTATGAAAACTCCTGGTGTCAGAGTGAACATCGAAGGTGCTACTGTACAAGTTATATGCTTAATAATTTATCTTTCCCTTGCCCTGCTTTGGTTGAAAATGAGGGTTGTGAAATAGGAAAAACCGAGCATAATCATCAAGAGTGAGTAAATGGTAATTATGGAGTTTCAACTATAGCAGTGACATGTGTGATTGTTAACAAATTAGCATCTCCTTTTGGCATGGGCAAATACAACTTCCTGTAGTTAAAAGATTCTGTTATTTTTAGAATTACTTGCTGGAGTTAAAAAAGAACCTTGTTATTTGTGGTGTATATGCGTGAGATTCAAATTTCGTGTTTTTTTGCTTGAAAATATAACAATACTAACAACGGCTTTATTGCTATTTTTATTCTGTTTCAGCTGATCCTTGTATTACATCTTGGTGCTAACATTATCTATAAAAACCTGGAGCATTTTCATAGGAATCTGTTGGTTTTCTTTCTCACATGTGATTCATGGCATTGACAAATTTCTTAAACTGCAAATTGCAGTGTATATACAGGAAACCTATAGATTGCAAAGAACGTCACAAGTTTCTCATGGATAAAAGTGCTGGTGATGGAGCTGACAGTGCCGAGGATTCAGGCTCGTCTCAGCCTTACCCATCTACCTTACCTGGGATCCCAAAGGCATGGATTTCATTTTTTGAAGTTTCCATTGTTAGGTCATAAAATACTTGTTTAGTTGCCAGGGCATGTATCTGTGGACTGATATAGTCTATTTCCAACCTTTGTAATATCAGGGCAGTGCCAGACAATTGTTTCAACGTCTTCAAGGGCCAATGGAGGAGGATACCATGAAATCACATTTTGAAAAAATTATTCTCATTGGGCAGCGTTTTCATTCTGGTAGAACTCAGGTCTGTTCATTGATCATTTTTTCATGTTTTCTCAGAGCATCATTTTTCGGAGCAGAATTGTGTTTAGGGGTTAGGTTTCTCATTGTACACTGAAGACTTTGGGTTGTAATTGCGTGCACAGCCCCTTAGATCAGACACAATGGGTGGGAATCTTGTTAGGCTTGGCTCTCCTTTTTTTTGGGAGCATCAGTTATCAGCGATACTAGTGAAACTTATGAAGAAGAACATCATATACAATTGAAACACAGAAAAAACTACAACATGACTTCATTTGAAGAATTTTCTAATATCCGTGACCTTTTAGAAACCAAATTGGTTTAAAATGTTCAAGCGCAGTAACAGCTTGTAGACTGATTGTGCATTGTGCACCGTAGTGTGGTTTTGCTCTGTGAAATGATAATATAGCTGAGGCTATGAGCCTAAATGATACTTGCTCTTGTTTTTGATTTTTATTACTTAACTTTTGTATACCAAGTTTCTAGTTAGGTCATTTCAATCAATTGATTATATATTATATCATATTTATGGGTGGGTCGGTGTTGGAGCAAGGTAGGTCTTGTTGGGCTTGAGCTCTCTGTGACAGGCATAACATAGGTGGACAAACTCGCCTCCCTTTTCACTGCAAAAGCTTGCGTGCTAGTTTGGCTTCAGAGGTTGTCGGATCTTGGAGGATGACATCATATAGGTAGAAGAGCTCACACAAGTCATGTCAGTGGTGGGTTGGTGGGTAGGATGGAGGAATGGGATGGTGAGACAATCTCCCCGCAGTTGGTAGGGAGACGATGCTTGAACCTGAGAATGAGGCCTCAACGGTGGTCATTGGTCAGTGGAAGGGATGTTGAGGAATTAAGTGAGATGATGGCGTTGTGGGTGACAATGCATTGTTTGTAGTGTAGGGGGTGAGGACTATGGAGTGCGACTAGTAAGGCCTACGAATTTGGAATTTCTTCTGGGAGGGTGGAGGAAACATGTACTGCAGGACAATATGAGGGGCTTTGGTGCGGCCATGTGCATAAGATGCTCTCGACTCTTAAGGTTCAGGATTATTAGGAAATTTATGATGACCATACCTAGAAAAGAACCTCTTGTCTTTGGGCTACTAAGGCCATTTTGTGTCAGTGTTTCACCATATAGGCCCAAATAAAAACAGCTCCTGGTCTTCATGGAATGGATGCTTGCCTCGTGATGAGGTCTAGAACATTTGTTATGCACGGTTGCATATCTACAGTTATCTCATCTCTCCATTTTGATTTATTAATTTTATGTCGTTGGTTGCTTTTTGCACTTGTTCAGTTTTGTTTTGACCTGCTATGTGCTGATATGCTTTATTTATTGTGTAACTAATGCAAGTGCTTGATGTGTTTTTTGTAGGATAATAAACAACTGAAACAAATAACTCCAGCTCATAATTCTCATGTTTTGACTCTTTCACAAGCATGCCCAAACAACTTTTCTGGACCATTCTTATCGTAAGATTATCTGCACTTTCACCTTTTTATTATGTTTATGTGCCAATCTTTTTTTTTTTCATTGCTTACTCTCATTTTAATTTTTTCTTACGTTCCAATCTGTTTCTCTTTATTTTATTATATGTGATACAGGCCAGTCGATCTTGCTGATGCATTGAATTCAAACTCAGATGCTGTTGGCCTTGGGTATCAAGGTTCTCATCCAAATGGCATTGTAATTCCAGGTCACCAGGGTTCTTTGGCACCAGTTCTTCCCACCTCATCTACAAACACCGTGCTACCAGGAACTCCTAGTATGGTTTTAGGAAGTGGTCTGCCGACCCCTTCTCCACCATTGCATGCACCACCAAGGTAAGTTCTAATCCGCTGATTTAGCTGTATACCTTTTATTATAGTAACTATCAAATAGTTGTTCACTGTATTGCAATCTTTTTTTTTTTTTTGCAGGGATACACAAAGATATGGTGTACATAGATCTACTACGTTACCAGTTGATGATCAAAAAAGACTTCAGCAATATGGCCAAAACTTTTCTGGCAGAAACATGCAACAATCTGGTATCTCTATGACCAATGCTTTGCCTGCTGGAGTTGATCGTGGTGTACGCATGTTACCTGGTGGTAATGGCATGGGTATGATGTGTGGGGTTAGCAGGAGCATGTCCATGCCTAGGACGAGTTTCCAAGGAGTTGGTCCGGCAGGCATGCTTAACATGGTTTCCCCCAATAATATGCTCTCAGGCAATGTTGTAGGAATGCCCAATCCTATGGGTGCACATTCCAGTGCTGTTTCTAGCCCAGGAAACACAATGATGAGGCCACGTGATGCTTTACAGATGCTCCGAGTGAGTTTCCTGTGATATTTGACTTATACTTTATTCTTCATTGATGTCTTCACATTTTTTAATTGACGTCTTTATTTGCCTCACAATCATTATAATTGGATTTCATAGACCTATTAACTGAGAATCTCTGAGGATATGGTATTACTGTCTGTTTTTGACAAAGATGAACAACTATTACAAACTGAAATGATACAAAATCCTCGGTCACTTTTTCTAAAAGATCATCTGCACTTTTACGGGCCTTAGAGTAGTATCTGTTCTGTTCTGCAACAAGAAGTTCCGTTCATCTTTATCATCTCCACTGCATCTAAATGTCATTAAATATTAAATGATGTTTGCAAGGATTAATGAGCAATGTGTAGCACATACTTATATTATATGTAATTTTACATTCCTTGAATTTTCATGCTTTGCAAGAACCTGCAAAATTTAAGGGCCTGTTTGTTTCAATGTTATTTAAATAATATTGTTATTTAGATAACAATGTTATTCAAATAGCAATGTTATATCTCAAACGCTATGTTTTTTCATCTCAAAAGTGAACTCTTATTTAGAATATTTAATGGGGATTAGTTTTTTTTTTAAACCATCAAGATTGCAGTAATCAGAATACTATCCAATTTTCTGTTATTTAGATTACCTTAATCCTAATTACAAATGCTATTCAAATCACCTTTATGTGAGAGATAGCATCAAACTAAAAACCATTTATCATTAATAACACCACATTATTTCTAAGAAAATATTAAACCAAACAACCGCTAATTACTTTTCTACTCTATTGCATTTGGTTTACCTTTAACTCCTGACCATACTTCTATCCATCTAACCTTAGAAATTCAAGAAATTATTGTAGTTTGTTGTTATGCTTTTAATCTTTTTTGAAGACATGGTAATGATGTACATTAAAAGAAACCTTAAACTATCTGGCAAGTGCATTCATGACATATCGCCATGATATAATGTCACGAGATAGCAAAGAATACAACGAATCTTCTAAAAGTCTCTTTTACGTTTGAGAGAGATGAGTTAGATTCTTTTCCTATTTTTTATGTAAATCTCTTTTTGTTATAGGATGAAGTGAACACAAACAACTAGCCTAAATATCTAGCCAAGGGTATTTTTTGGGTTCTGAATGCTAAATTATTCTAAGTATTCTTTAGAAATTAGCTACCCAAAGTGTTGATTCATGTGCACAAAAAAATCATCTTATTTTTCAAGGTAAGCAACTGATCATGAAACTGCTAGAAGGCTCATATGCAATTTTTGAGTTAAGATTATGATGAGGACATCGGAAAGATCTATGGCCACGATCTAGAGTTTATTTTGATGTGTTCAATGTACTAGTTTATTTTTATATTTTTGTTTTTCCCATTGTACCCCTATGAGGGAAGTTTAGTTAGTTGTAGTCCGGAGGACATGTTAGTTTTTTGAGTTTTCTTCTTTATGGAGGCCTATATATAGAGGCCTTAGGCTTTGTATGAAATGATGATGAATTATGAAGAAAAATTTCATCTTTCTTTGATCTCTTAGTGAGTTCTTAAGAAGAAACCCTAGGTGGGTGAAAGCAATACCCGTCAACCTTTGGAGATTTCAAGGTTCGCGGTTCTACGATCTCTTTGTGAGTTCTTGGTTCTTTATTTTAGTCTTCACCCTCCTCTTCCCCCTCTCCCCCTTTCCAAGCAGCCGCCGACCTCCCCTACCCGCCGCCCCCCTTTTCCCCCATAAGCCGAACCCCTCTCTCAACACCGCCGGCCCCTTCCTTGGCTGCCTAACCGCCGGACACCACCCGGCCACCGACCTCCCCCATCCACCCGTGCCTCCCCTAGCCACAAACCGCCAGCCACCTTGCTTAGGAAGTTTGAATTTTCAAATTTCCAATCAATCCAATTTCTTTCCCAAAATAACCCATTGCCAGTTAGGAAGATTCTTTATTTGAATCCAATTCAAATATTGGAATTCCAAATTCTTTCCTAACATTGAAATCCAATTAGGAAACTCCCCAATTTAATCAAACCTGAACTTAATTCAGATTTGATTTAAATTCATTAAATCCTTGGGACCCACAAATCTTCAATTAAATCTCCCTATTACCTCCTCACTTGGCCGGCCCTCCCTCTCTCCCCTCTCTCTTTCCAATTAACCCCTAGATCCACATTAACTCCTCCTAAATTCCCTCTAGCCGCCGCCCCTCCCTTGCTTAATTTGGATTAATTCAAATTCAAATTAAGCCCTTTCCCTTCTTTGGAAAATCTGAAATCAAATTCAGATTTTTCTCGTCATCCCTAGACCTAAACCTAGCCTCCCCTCCCCTCTCCCTCTCTACCCGGAACTCCCCACCTGCCGGCTCCTCTCCACCCGCCCCTCCCTCTCAAGCCGCCACCTCCACTACCTAAACTCCAGAGAGAGAAAATCTCTATCCATGGATGGTGGATCCCGACGTTGATTTCGGCTTTGCTTATGACGAATATGGGCAAGTAAACATTCTGCATTCATCGTTCTTTGATCTGGGATTTGGCTTCGACTACACCGTGGAAGAATACGTGGATCGCATCCTCTTCGCATTGGCGGACGCTGTCGACGAACAGCTTCAATCCGATCCTTGGAGAATCATCGGACGATACACCCCTCCACCGCCGACCACCTCCTCCTGGATCAAGGACATTGGTGTTGCTACCGTCATAGCGGCGTCGTTCAGTATTCTGAAAGCTTCTCTCCGTTAAAGCGTTACAAGAAGTATCAGCGGCCCCATCTTCCTAGTGGTAATCTCTTTCTTCGTATGGTTTGTCTCTCTCCGCTAACAGCCTAAGAGTGAAAGAGTAAGAAAGTGCTCAAGGTGAACTTCTCGTTATTAAGTGTTGGGTTTGTTATAAGCATATGACCTTTGCTATTGTCTTTGGATTTTGATTGAATTGTTTGGTTAATTTCAAGAGCTCTTCTTTGCCTAAGCAAGTTGAATATTTTGAATTTCCGAAATCTATCTTTGTGCAAGCAATAATTTTATATTGACACGCTTTGATCAAGTACTCATTTTAATTTCTCAAGTAACTCCTTGCATGTATCACATTAACTTGGTATCAGAGCATGGTAAGCATGTACTGCATGTGCTAGAAGTTCCTAGGAGTCTAGTTAACATTTCCAAAACCTGTTTGCATGCATACCATTGCCTAGTTAATTTATTTCTCTGTTTTCATTTGCTGTCCTTTAGATTCATGCACCATTTACATCACTTTTGGCAAGTCTATCTCATTGTTTAAATGTTGTTCTTATCACCATAACCTATCTAGTTGCCTAGGTTACTTAAACAACCTTTATAGCTTGCTGTCCAAACCATTTCCTGCACTACCTAGTGGCATTTAAGTGAACCTAACTTAGTGTTCAGGTGCTAACTTCACTCTAGACTTTTCACTCATCACTTGTACCACTTAATCTAGTGTTGTAGGTTGCTGTCCACGGAACTCCTGCACTCATCTAGTGGACTTTTAGGCTAGGAACCTTAGCGTTTAGGTGCTTCCCTTGATCCGGTACCCTTCCTAGTCACCTAGACCATTTTACCCACTAGTGAGGATTGTTGTCCACATCTTTAGTGCACCTTCTAGTGACAATTTGGAGAGTCTAGCTTCACTTTAGGTGTTGTGCCCTATCTAGGTTCATCCCTATGTGTTCCAAGCGCTTCCCAATGGACCCGATTGGACTTCAAAAGAAGTTAGATGACCTAGTTAGTTTAGTGGGCTCTATAAACCATGAAGGAGAAACGTGTTGACTCTCCCCACTCTAGGTGTGTGCCCCATTCAGTCAGTCATGTTAGTCGGAAGATTATCCACTATGTTTATCAACCTAGACCTGAGTCTAAGCCGCAACAACCTCACTTAGAGTCACCTTACCGTCTGCCCACGTTTGATGGTTCCTCAGATCCTTACTACTTTAGGGAATGGGTTAGACAATTCGAAGACCATTTTGAATCTCGTGATATTCCTGAGTCCCACCAGGTTAGCATGGCTAAGTCTCACCTTATAGGTCGGGCTCTTCAATTTTGGATGAGGTTGGAAGATCATAAAGAGTCTCGTGGTGAATACCCTACTTGGAAGGCTATGAGACAAGAACTTACACTAAAATATCTCCCCTCTACTTGTGACCGACCATCTGATTTTAAAATTAGGTTACCCCCTAGTCATCAAACTTTTGGGCACTGCAGCCTCCAGAACCCTACACGTGAAATTCAGTCCTACTCACCTTTTACACTCCAATCTGATATCATGACTCCTAGTCCTCACCATATGGCAGTTCCTCCTTACCCTACCTCTTTTGTTTGGACAAACCATGGACAATGCTGTGGTCGAGACCCCCCATCCCTTGGTAACATCAGGGTTGCTGCCCCACCCTGTAGGTCTTCACCTAGCCTTGATGGTCGACCCTTTATTAGGTCTTCTGTTGGATCGGCCCCATATGACTCCCCACTTGGGCCGACTCCTAGCCATCGCAATCGACCTTGTCTGGGCACGTGTCCTCTCCGCGTGGTGACTCCCGACTTACCTTACTTTGTGGATGACTTGACCACCTTTCAATTAAATGTGAACTCTGAGTCTACCGACCAACCTTTAGTCTCCCTAGTCTTTGACCCTGTTAGTGTAACGTCAACCAAAAGAGGCATTGCAAAGAACAAGTCCCCTGAAACGGAAACTGAGTGCGTCCATTTCGTGGATACTAATGATATCATTGATAACGAGGACGTCTTTGATGATGAAACTGAAGTGATTGAAATAGACTCCCTACGTGATGATTTAGGTGATCTAGAACCCTTAAACATCGATACTTTAGCCCATCCTGATCCTACTCTCATCAAGGATTTTCCTTTGGATAAGGTTAACTTGGACGATATTAATTTGATTTCGAAAGAAGATGATCTGACCTTGAACACATTGAAATTAAATTTGGAAGATTCTAAGTTAATTGACCCCAAATCCATCAACCTTAGGGTGATAACTAAACCTGATCCTACTAAGATTATTAATATGATTTCGGAAGACAGTAATTTGAATCTGAACAATTCTTAGCCTAATCTGAAAATTGAGCATCCTTGTGTTTTATTGGAGTCTATTTTAGGAGTTGTCCCTTTAGATTTGTTTTTGAAAGAGTGTGTCTTTCTTGATTGAATTTATCTCACCATTCCTCGTTCCGACTTTAACATAAGAAAGAATATCAACCCGTGTTTTCCTATCATTTCCCTAACTGTGATGCCCACTGTTCTGGACACTCTACCCCATCTCTTGGGTCCCATACCTGCTGGTGACTCCTTAGGCTATCATATTATGGTTGTGAGTCAGGGCCCATTGTCCTCTCATACCCCTAACTCCTACATTTTGCCCCCTATATCCTTGTCCTTCCCTGTTAAGGACCTTCCCTCTCCTAGCTGGATAACCTTAGTATATTACCTTACTGCCCCTAGGAGACCATCTGTGGCTCTAGCTGAAACTCCCTGTGGAAATGTCCTGCTAGCTAAGGATGTCTTCGTTGCTCCTCCTACACCCGTTCCCTTAAATATGGAAACTTCATGTCCTCTCATTTTGTGACTGATCCGTCTTCATTTCTATCTATGTGTGCCTGTGAGTTAGTAAATTTGTGTGTGAGTCCACACTTCATTTCATTCGTCAGGCATATTAAGTCTCTTGCATCACATTTTTCCCATATCATTTATCTTGTTGAGTCTTGAATTTTTGAACATATAATTTCGCATAAAACATACTGCATTTACATTTGCATCTACATTCACATCTCATCTTCAGGAGTTACATAAAGAAATCAAAAGGAAAATTGAACAAAGTAATGCCAACTATAAACTTATTGTTGGTCATAAAAGAAAGTTTAAAGAATTTAAAGTTGGAGACTTTGTGATGTTGTGAATCCGTCAGGAGCGTTGTCCTCCCGGATCCGCCAAGAAGTTGCATGCGAAAAGCGCCGGACCTTTTAAGATAATTTCCAAGATAAATAGTAATGCTTATGTGCTGGACCTCTCCAAAGGTTTTAACATTAATCCTACATTTAATATAGAAGATTTAGTAATCTTCGAGGGACCAGAGTTCAACCCCAATAAACCACTTACAAATGAGCCTTGTGTGACCCTACCTGGTGAGATCCCGGGCCTATCTCCACTCCCCAATTTGCTCAATTTACCCAATGCGGAGAAGGCAGAAGCTATATTGGATGATGAGATTATTTCCACAAAAGAAGGAGGACGCCGAAGATACCCAACTCACTGGAAAGGGACGCCGTAGAAAGAGGATACATGGATTGATAGAGACGAGCTACAGAGCCTAGACCCAGGTACACGGGAGTTCTCGAGACACCCACTCGACGGAGTCGAGTTTTCTCCCACCCGGGGAGAATGATGAGGACATCGGAAAGATTTACGGCTACGATCTAGAGTTTATTTTGATGTGTCCAATGTACTAGTTTATTTTTATATTTCTGTTTTTTCCATTATACCCCTATGAGGGAAGTTTAGTGAGTTGTAGCCCAGAGGGCATGTTAGTCTTTTGAGTTTTCTTCTTTATGGAGGTCTATATATAGAGACCTTAAGCTTTATATGAAATGATGATGAATTATAAAGAAAATTTTCATCTTTCTTTGATCTCTTAGTGAGTTCTTAAGAAGAAACCCTAGGTGGGTGAAAGCAATACCCGTCAACCTTTGGAGGATTCCAAGGTTCACGGTTCTACGATCTTTTTGTGAGTTTTTTATTCTTTATTTTAGTCTTCACCCTCCTCTTCCCCCTCTCCCCCTTTCCAAGCAGCCGCCGACCTCCCCTACCCGCCGCCCCCCTTTTCCCCCCCCATAAGTCGAACCCCTCTCTCAACATCGCCGACCCCTTCCTTGGCCGCCTGACCGCCGTACACCACCCACCCGGCCACCGACCTCCCCCATCCGCCCGTGCCTCCCCTAGCCACAAGCCGCCGGCCACCTTGCTTAGGAAGTTTGAATTTTCAAACTTCCAATCAATCCAATTTCTTTCCCAAAATACATTGCCAGTTAGGAAGATTCTTTATTTGAATCCAATTCAAATATTGGAATTCCAAATTCTTTCCTAACATTGAAATCCAAGTAGGAAACTCCCCAATTTAATCAAACCTGAACATAAGTTCAAATTTGATTTAAATCCGTTAAATCTTTGGGACTCACAAATCTTCAATTAAATCTCCCTATTACCTCCTCACTTGGCCGGCCCTCCCTCTCTCCCCTCTCTCTTTCCAATTAACCCCTAGATCCACATTAACTCCTCCTAAATTCCCTCTAGCCGCCGCCCCTCCCTTGCTTAATTTGGATTAATTCAAATTCAAATTAAGCCCTTTCCCTTTGGAAAATCTGAAATCAAATTCAGATTTTTCTCGTCATCCCTAGACCTAAACCTAGCCGCCTCTCCCCTCTCCCTCTCTCCCGGAACTCCCCACCCGCTAGCTCCTCTCCACCCGCCCCTCCCTCTCAAGCCGCCACCTCCACTACCTAAACTCCAGAGAGAGAAAATATCTATCCATGGATGGCGGATCCCGACGTTGATTTCGGCTTTGCTTATGACGAATATGGGCAAGTAAACATTCTACATTCACCGTTCTTTGATCTGGGATTTGGCTTCGACTACACCGTGGAAGAATACGTTGATCGCATCCTCTACGCATTGGCGGACGCTGTCGACGAACAGCTTCCATCCGATCCTTGGCGAATCATCGGACGATACACCCCTCCTCCTCCACTGTCGACCACCTCCTCCTGGATCAAGGCCATCGGTGTTGCTACCATCATAGCGGCGTCGTTCAGTATTCTGAAAGCTTCTCTCCGTTAAAGCATTATAAGAAGTATCAGCGGCCCCATCTTCCTAGTGGTAATCTCTTTCTTCGTATGGTTTGTCTCTCTCCGCTAACAGTCTAAGAGTGAAAGAGTAAGAAGGTGGTCAAGGTGAACTTTTCATTATTAAGTGTTGGGTTTGTTATGAGCATATGACCTTTGCTATTGTTTTTGGATTTTGATTGAATTGTTTGGTTAATTTCAAGAGCTCTTCTTTGCCTAAGCAAGTTGAATATTTTGAACTTCCGAAATCTATCTTTGTGCAAGCAATAATTTTATATTGACACGCTTTGATCAAGTACTCATTTTAATTTCTCAAGTAACTCCTTGCATGTATCACATGAGATTACCAGGGTACCTTAATCATCATCATTAGCCATATGGCCCTTATCCCAACTATTTGGTGTTGGATTCATGAATCCCATCTTCATTTGGTCATGTTGAGTGTTGCATGAGATGTCAAACCTATTTTTTGTTGATCTTTTTCCATAAATTCTATCCAAGTTACTTTTATTCTACCACTTTTTTAGTGGCACAACATAATTCTATCTATCTGTATTCTTGGTGTATTGTATATGTCCAAATCAACTATGTATATATCCGACAATCCTATTTGCAATAAATGCTAATCATATCTTATCATGAATGTTGTTTAGTGCTAACTGAGCTATTAAACCAATTTTGACCAAATCTTGTTATTCTATCCAAGTTATCTTTTGTCTTATTTCAATTTTCTTCGTCTTTTAAAATTCATATTTTCATTCTATTTTATTGGTGCATTTTCTTCTATTTATTTTATATGCTCATGTCCAAATCAGGTAAATCTATTTTTCATTGCCTTATCTTTAATAGATGCTACTCCCCCGATCATTTCATAAAATTAGTACTCAATCTATACTTTCTTGTTTTGCCATACATCTTAGGATTTTTATTTTTGTAGTGCTCTATTTGTCTAGCACTGGCAACTTTATTGTTGAGCATTTAGATCCACTCAACTTAGCTAATTTAATTACATTGCTATGAAATTTACCCTTAAATTTTCATGAGATTCTATTATACCTTAATAATCTTTAGGATCATCTCTATTTTACACACTTAACTTTAAAAGTTATATCTTTATCTAGATCTCTATTTTTTTATGCAACAATCCAATATATTTTGGCACATTATTGCTTGGCATCACTTTTTAGTCTAGTAATATTGACTAATAATTAGTAATATCACCAGCTAAAATTACATATTTTTTCTCCAGTATGTGATGGATAAATTTATCACAACTGGGAATGACCATGGAACATTCCATATCGATAGATTGGTTGCGAGTTTGTCTTAATCTGACATTTGATGAGTAGCCTAAAGCAATATTATGAAGGTGAACAGGGCACTTGTCTAGTTGCTCATGTGAGGTAAGGTGAGGTCTTTGTGTCTTGTGCACCTCCCAAGTGAGCACCCTTATCAAGGCATTACTTTTGGGGAGAACTAAGGCACCATGCAGTGTTCTTGTCAGAGAGATGCTTAGAAATACTTAAAACACATTATAAAAGATAGTTTTTGAAAACAATTGTTTGATGTGGTATGATTTGAAAAGTTCACTGGGATTTGAGAAACAAGATCTGCACTAGGAAAATAGTTTGCTTAAATGAAGGTACACTAGCTTTGATTCTTAAATTGTAATTTTTTCCTTGTCCACTTTTAACTTTTTTTTTTCTGGCTAGTGAATTTTAGGCCTATCAAATTCTCTATTGGCGTGTCTCAAATTATGTTGCTATCATGCACTGATAGTCTCTTGTTGTCTATAAAACCAAAAGATCTATATGAACGCATTACCAGTTTAGAAGCTTGCACTAGCCATGTACAGCAGTTTTACCTTGACATTATTGTGTATAACCAATTTCAACAGTGTAATGTCCTTCCCTAATATTTAAGAGAATTGGTTTAACACTCAGGCAATATTCACCATCAATGAATAAAAGTGAGGTAATCATAAAGCCGGCCCCGAATAGATGGCATAAGGCTAATGATGTTTATGAACACATTATAACATCTGCAATGTGTTTCTCCAATGTGCTAAAAAAAAACATTTCCATGTATTTAAACCTTTAGTCTTGGTTTACAATTTTGGTGACATGTATGCATACTGTTTGTTAATGTGCTATCTATATTGTCAAGAAGGTCCTATGTTTGTGCTAGAGTGGCTTTCTCGATCTTTGTATTTTAGTTTTTTCCTTAATAAACTTCTTACATTATATTAGTGGGGCCATGGAATAATTAAAAGGGTAGATTGAGAAATAGTTGCATTAGAGGGGTAGTGAGAGTAGCTTCTATTGAAGATAAGATGTCAACATAAGTTTGGGCATGCATAATAAAAGGTAAGTGTGCATGAAAATGATTTAACTTGAGTGATTAGGAAGAAAGGGGAAGAAAGGGGAAGGGTGAAGTTTAACATGGATAGAATTGCATATAGAGTTGCCGAAAAAAGCTGTAACACCGCATGGATCATTTAACGTAAATGCTTGAAGAATGAAGATTCATATGGTTGATCCAAATGGTTGGTACACGGCTATTGGCAATATTTATGGTGGCAGTGAAACTCATGTACCATTATTTTCCTATGAATTTCTCAACTTACTCGTGCTTACGGAGCTTTTCAATGTCTTGGAAATTGAACAGAACTCACCTATTTTTCCTCTTTCTTCTCAAGTTTCGGCCTGTCTTTGCTGAACTTCAATGCATATGACCTGATTTTTACCATCCATGGAATACTTCTTATGTTTTGTGATGACATTGGTTGCTTTTTCTTTATCATGCTAATTGACTAATGCAGTGCTTTTGATCTTGGCATATGGTTTCTATTGCCTTGACAAATTTTGATGTAATCATTCAGGGATTTACCCTACTCATTATTCTAAATGTTAAAATTTTTTGTAGCCGGTTCAGACAACAGAGGAGACCAGGCAGATAATGATGCAAGAAATTCAACTGCAAGTATCACAAGGGAATGGTCAAGCTATTACTCCTTTCAATGGTATGAGTGCTGCATTTTCCAATGCACCAGTTTCTCCCCCTGTTCAAACAATTCCGTTGCAACAACACCATCAGATTTCTCAACAGCCTCATATCCTTGGCAACCCTAATAACTCTCTCGTTCAAGGTACCAACCATTCAGGCTCCCAACAGCAGGCATATATCCGCTTTGCTAAAGAGAGTCAGCTCCAACAACGGATTATGCCCCAAGCTCAGCTTCCATACTCAGGTTCTTCCTCCATGTCTCCTATGGAAACCAGTTCACAGTTCCAACAGCAAAGCCAGTCATCTTCACCTGTAAATTCGATTGCTTCATCACAGCCACAGCATAAGCATCAAACCATGCCTCGAAACCCTCAAACCAGCAGCATGATGTCAAACCAGATTATGAAGCAAAGACCAAGGCAACAGGTTCAACAACAACAACAGCAACCAAGGAATCTGCAGCATCAAAAGCAGCAGGCACAGCAGCAGGCTAAACTTATAAAGGGTTTGGGCCGAGGAACCATGTTGCTGCATCAAAACCTACCCGTTGATGCCACTCAAACCCAAGTTGGTGGCCGTTCAACAGCTCCCAATAACCAGGCCTCTGAGAAGCTTCTGATGCAACAAAGTCAGGGGTTTAATCCTGTTAGTACAGGAGTAAATTCAAATCTGCAACAACCTTCAATCCCGCAGAAGCTGTATTTCCGTCCACATCCCCCTCAATCAAAGCAAGTACCACCTATGCCTTCTCATCTTGATAACAATCAAGCTTCAGTACAGGCTCCTCCAACTCATTCCATACGTGCTACTCAGCAATCAGTCCCCGCAACACCTCCAGCTACCCAGCAGCAGCAACAGCGACAGGCTAATCAATCACCAACAAACATGCAAAGAATAATGCTTCCACAGAGCCGTCAGGCGAACCATGATGGTAGAATACAGTCCATTAATGAATCAGTCCAAGTGAATCAAATGATTCCATCTTCATCACATACTAAAACTACAGATTCTTCTAGTCTGCCTGGTGTTGTTTCATCAGGAGTCCACTGGAAGCCAGAATCATCATCTGAAACATGCGCAACGGGTGAACAAGCTCAAATGGCTGCCATTCCACAGGAAAATTTTACCGGGAGTGATACAATGATACCCCCTTCTACCCAAGGTTTAGTACAGAGGCAGTTATCTGGTAATATCTCTATGCATGGTCATGGTCTTGGGGGTCAATGGCAACAGCAGCAGCAGCTGCAGCCATCTCCTCTACCTCAGCAGCAGTATCGACAAGGCGTACAAGGAAACTTATACACACGGTCTTCAAACACAGGACAATGATGATCAGGAATGATCTATAGGACCTAGCAGCATGAAGCTGCTCGATCAGCTTTTGTAGAAGTACTGTACAGGTAAAGTAATTTTAACACTACATAGAACCTGTGCGGATCTGGTTTTAAGCATTATCTTACTCTTTATCGTGTTATAAGAATGAAGGAACACCTCCCAAATTGCGATAGTGTAGGAGTAAAATTGCCAAGGAAAATAACCCATTAAATTATTTTTTTCTTCCCAAGGTGTTTTTTCACCCTTTTACCTTTTTTCTTTGAAAAGTTATTGCTTCTTTGGTTTCCAAAATGGCCATCTGTAGCTTTCTCCTAGGTTTTCATTCCCAGATTTTGTCTTCGTTCGGTTGCGCTAGAAATTTTGAATAGCAGATTCAGACTAGGCATACAATTCCATTGATGTAGTAGTAATGATGGAAGATATCTTTTCTAATGAACTTTGCTTCTTGCACCCATACACATTGTATCAACCACTCTTATGTATGACATAGTAAATGACTTTTGAGATTGAACCTGAGACATGCTTTTATTGAGGTATTTATTAATACAAATAATTGATAAAAATGTTACTTTACGTTTCTCTAACTACACAGCATATCTTCTACTAGTATTAACAACATATTTAAGGAAAGTGAAGATTACTGTTTTTTTTTAAATTAATCTATTAAATCATGAATAAAATTTTCTATAAAGAAAAAAGAAACTATTTGTGAGTTGATTCCAAGCGAAAACTTAGTGCCACAACATTGGCCAGGAACTATATACATGCACTTTAGAAGCAAAAAAGAAAGTAACAAATATTAATCTCGAAGATAATAAATGCCAACTTTCAATAATTTGTTGAAGGAAAAAATTATAATTTAGAAGATAAATCAACTTAATGTGGGATTTAATGTCTAATTGGATTATGAAAATTGCCTAGAGGTTTTAAGAGAGTTTAGAAGTAATTCATATGTGCATAGTGTAATTTGGATGTGTAAGGTAGACTTGCTTTGAATCACTAAACAAAAAGCTGCATATATATATATATATATATATATATGAAGGTTTAAAATTGTGCAATTGGGTATTGAGACATTTTTTATTCGTAAGGTGAGGTGTAAACCTCAAAATCAAAAAATTTTTAAAATGAAAATAAAAGTAAAAAGTGATTTTTTATATAATACTCAAAAAATATGTTAAAAGATAACATTAAATTTTAATTGAACTATGAAATAACAAATTTACATATATATGAAATAAAAAAATGCACAAGACGTAAAGTGGTAAGTGATAAATTACATGAAATAGAATTGAAATTCAAATATTACAAGAGCAAAATAATAGTAAATATAGATATTGCATAAAAGTATTATATAACATTAAGTTAAACTCTAAATTCTTTCTTTTTCAGTTCTATACTCATCTATATTTTATTCTTCAAGAAAGTTGAAATAGTTGGCAACAACTCAAAATCATATACACTGTCATCATTGAGGAGATCTTTATTTGAATCGTCATCATAACAAATTAGTCTTTCGCATGCCTCATCATGTGGAGTCCAATGCCTCCAATATACTTCTTCTTCATTTAGTTCAGTTATTTTCCTCTTTCATAAATATTTTTCATCAACATAAAGATGAAGTTCAAATTTCAAAATTTTTTAGAGGATGAAGGTAGTGGTGGTGTGCGTCTTTCAAGTGATCTCCGACGGTGGCTACAACAGTGGTGGATGTGGCAAAGGCGGCGTACCGGAGGCCAAGGCAGTCGAGTGGAAGTTGTTGTGGCTCGGGAGTGCATGAAGGCGTGATTTGTTTGAGGCTTTAGTTTAGGATTTAGGTAATTTTTAATATATATATATATATATATATATATATATATATATATATATATATATATATAGTGAGACGTAAGCCTCATGCCAGCGAGCTGAGGCGCAAGCCTTATAAAAAAAGCATGAGGCGTAAGCCTCGAGGCATTTTTCTCTGGAATTACGAAAATTGTCTAAAATTTGCCCACATGGCCCAGAAGTTATAATATAATGTAAACACTAAAATAAAAACCTAAGTTGGTATCTTTCATGGTGTAAGGTTAGCATATTCTTTGTTACTATATATTTCATCTTTTTCATCAACCATACTATCTCTTCCATCACTAAATGTGTAGCAAACCATCCATCAATATGCGTATTACTATATCCATTCTTATAGTTGTACCAGCGCAAATTTTGCCTCCTTAGTAGAATTTCATAGCATAAAATCAAATTGATTTTTTGTTTTGAATTTTTTATCCTTGCTCAACTCATGGATTTGATTATTCTATGATTACTGAAATCCTAGGCATCTCTTTTACTCTTAAAGTACAGATCTCAAAAAACTTCTCCTATCATTTCAATCCCCGTTGCTAATCAGAACTTTTTAAAAATATTTGTTAATCAAGCTACTTTAATATCTCCTGTAACTCTAAAAATATTTGTTCAATTTGTATTTAATATTTTTTTAATCAGACACTTTGTTTACGTGTTTGACATATGTCGGAGGTGTGTTGGATGCGTGTCTATTCGGATACGTATCGGACACTGAACGGCTCTTTGAGGAGAAGTGTCGGTGCATCATATGTCACTTGTTTATAATTAATATAATAGATTAGATACTTAATCATGTTAATTCATTAAATGCCTAATTAGGTAAATTAGTAATTGATTATTTGCACATCTAATTATTGATTAATTGTTATGGTAGTAATATAATATAAGTAGTAGTATGCTAATTAATTATTAAATTAAATGATATAGCTAATTAGGCCTTAATTAATTATTAAGTTTTTAGAAGCCTTGTTTGTCAAGCTAATTAGGTATTAATTAACTATTGAGCAGTTTTTCTGATAATAAGGTAATTATTCATACATCAATTCACTGAAAAAATAAACTCTATATATTTAGTTATCAATTAATAATTTGGATACTAAAGTAGCATAATTAATTGGGCTAATCAAGCATTAATTGATCTATGTTATAAAGTATTTTAATTTGCAATAAATCTAGTCAATATTATAAGTTAATCGATCGAAAATTTAAATTGTCTAATGTATTAGGTGTTACTTAATTATTAACATGGTAAGGTATCCTTATTAATTATTTAATTAGGATTTAATTAGTCTGATGGATTGATTCTTAATTAAATAAGGACAATTTATGCTTTCATAGTCAAACAATAAATATTCACATTTCATATTAATAAATACTTAAGAGTGTTAAATTACAAGGTGTTGATAATGGTTAGAGTATTTAGTTGTAAGCTTAATTATGTTAATTCGGGATTAATACAAATAAATATTTAATGATTAGCTATTTGTACTAGTCAAATTGTCATATTTTAATTTTTTATGAAATTGTTTTTGTTAACTAGATATTAACTAATAATTATGGCGGTATATTTGCTTGATAAGTATGGCTAATAAGTTATCAATAAATAGTTAGAATATTAATTATGCTAATTATTCATGCATTGGTTTGTTAATAAATGTTTTTGTAAGGTGAGAGTTTAAGCCCAATTATGCCAACACTTGAACCCGCCACCTCATGAATGTCCTTTAGCACCCTTAACCTACCAAGCTAGGGGAGGACGGCTAAATTGGTTATTTTAGTTAGCTTTTGTTGAAAAAATAATCACGATATTAAATTAGTTTTACTTGAATTTAATAAGACGTTCTTTTTTATCATTTAATGCTTTTATATCCTTATTTTTTTACAACTAATAAACTATAACTTTACAAAAGTTACAAGCTATCCTACATATTCATATATGATATCTTCATCAATAATAAATGTAATGGAAATCATCCTTAATCTATTCACCTCAATAATTTTTATTTCAACTCTTCATTTGGATACTATTATTATCCATTTTTGCATTAATCATCTGATTTACAATGGCTTGTAACTTTCCTCAAGTTTCTTGAAAATCTCTTTTATTTCTCATTTTTTGCATGTAATAATTGATACTAATCTAATCATATGTTCACTAATAATTTTGTTTTCCAATTCAATCTCCTTGATTTTTCATAGCAAATATAAGCTTGGTTTTAAAGTTGGTCAAATTTTACTCCTATTTAACTAGAATTACTTTTAATATTAATATGCCAGTAATAGCTAATCCTTGCTTATTTTCTTATCACAAGAAATCTATTTTATGATGTGTCATCTTTGGGCTACAGTCTAGCATATGCTCACTTTCTCACCGCAATTGGGTTAGTTTGTTGTATTTTACTTTTGGCAAACGCTCTTGGTTTGGTAAACATTATATTTCATTGTAGTGTATTTGACATGTTTATTATTTATTTTTCGGCTAGCCCTCAGCTTTTTCCTTTCAAACATGGGATAAAACTTGACACACATTATACAATCATGGGAGAGAGATAAGATGACGGTTAGACAAATTAGCAACTATTATAAAAAATCTATTTAAGTTATTGTAAAAGATCAAGCATATAAGCAATTCTTGTGTTTGCACACTTTGCACTATGTGTATAAAAAACAGCAGGAAAATCCCCTATGATTTTCATTGACTGTTAAAATTCATATGATATGTCATCAAGGCTCAGCCCTAAGCCCATATCTTTTTGCTTTAGTCATGTATGTTCTCACTAGACATCTGCAAGAGGTTGTATCCTGGCTTATGCTTTTTGTTGATGATATTCTTCTTGTTGATGAGACTAGAGAGGGAGTTGAAGGTAAACTTGAATTATGGAGGTCAACCTTAGATTCTAAAGGCTTTCGTTTGAGTAGATCTAAAACTGAATATATGGAGTATACTTTTAGTAATAATAGATCTAGTGTAAGAGGGCACATTTTCGATATCTTGGGTCTATTGTTTAGAATGATGGTGAAATAGATGGGGATATTATTAGAATTCAAGTTGGATGGTTGGAGTGGAGGAATTCATCGGGCTTGTTGTGTGATAGAAAAGTTCCCCTCAAATTTAAGGGAAATTTCTATAAGATAATGGTTGGACCTGCAATGCTTTATGGTGCAAAATGTTGGCCATCAAAAGAGAAACATAATATTAAGTTAAAGTGTTGCAAAGATGAGGATGCTCAAGTGGATGAGTGGTTATACTCTTAGAGACAGGATATGAAATGAGCATATTCGTGAAAAGGTTGGAGTAGCTTCAATGGAAGATAAGATTAGAGAGATTCTTCTTTGATAGTTTGGTCACATAAAACAACGGCCTTCTGATGACCCAATTAGGTAAGTAGATGTATTAGATTTGACTTATGTTAAGAAAGGTAGATGACCAAAAAAGGACATGTATCGAGCATGTACCTCTACGACCTAAATAAAACTTGGTTAAAAAAATATTAGAAATGACCTTTCTCTGTTAGATTTAAATGAGAATTTAACTCTGAACAGGACAATTGAGAAAAAGGATTCATGTAGCCGTTGCCACATAGTAGGATAAAGGCTTGATGTTGTTGTTGTTGCAATTCATATGATCTAATATAATCAGATGTGAATTGGTGGCCGTTGAGAAGTTTTTTTTAAAATTTTATTTATTTATCATTATTATTATTTAAGATACTTCAATTTGCTAAGGATAGCATGTTGTTCTCCAACCTTGTATAAGCAGAGATTCTAGATGAACAGGATTAAAATTATCATATTATGTTGACATCCGTATTCAAAATTATTTTCATATATGTTTGTATTGGTCAAATTGTGGTAATTAAATTTATTTTATTTGAAGATGTCCTCAGAGGTGAATTGATATATGAAGTCATTGAAGAAGTAAAATGGTGAAAGAAAGGTTTAAAAGATATGAGATGGTGGATTAGTTAATGAAAATTAAGTTCCTGGTGTGTAATCTTGGTAATTATTGAAGTGATATGCGTCACTATAATTTTTAAAGATTTTATTACAATTAGTAATGAAATATTAAGTTTTTCTGATATAAATATTTCTTTTACAAATGAACTAGGATGTGGATGGGGATATTTTTTGAAAAGTTATAGCATGCTGGTCAAAATTAAGTAGCTCTTGGATACTTTATTATATATTTTTAAGCTAAGTGTTGGGCTTGCTAAAGTGGACGTAATAAAATTAGCAATGATAGAATCTAAAATTATCATCTTAAAGAGTCTGTGGGGTTAGAAATTATGAATAAATCAAGTAGATAGTAATTGTGTGAAAGGAATATGAAAGATAGACTTGAACTATCCTAAGAGGCGTGAAAAAACTAAGTTTGCCACATCGCGCAGCAGAGAACGCTAAGCTTGAATGCATGACTAGCGAGTCATATAACTGACCCGCATGTAATTCGGATAAGGCTATGGATGATTATTTTATCATTTCCAATAAAGTGAAAACTGTATGGCACGAAGTCTTGTTTCTATTAAAATTTATAGTTTCTTTCTCTTTTTTTGTGATTTCTACCAGGCAGATTTATGACATTTTACATCCTTACTGCGTATCCTTGGATTGTATACGTCAACAAAGATATTTGCCACCATATTGCTGTAAATTATGTCATTCTTCTATTGACTTATTATTTTTATTTTTAAATTTCTTGACAGTGAATTCCATGAAATTCGGCTTTGCTCATTGTTAGCTTCGGGATCAAGTGTTTGCAATTTCATCTCCTAATTTAAAGATGGTTTGCCGCACATTTTTCTTCCCCTGGCTCCTACAGCAATCTCCATCTTTCTAGTCACCTAGGGAAATGCATCTCTATTGTATTACCAAATTCTTTTGTAATTCGAACTAGTGCTGAATTTTGGGCTTGTTTAGAAATTTTTTGCCCATGCAGGGAAAATTGCTCAAATTGTCTGGTAACGCTGGCAATTTCACGTAGTTTAATGTTGTACAAACACCGTCCATAAGTCCTTTAATGAAAATATTGTACAGTGAACATTAATCATCAAATCTTCTGCAAAAATGAGTTGATGTTAATTGAAGCAGTGTGGCAGGAGGCATAGCAGGTCTCTCTCTCTCTCTCTCTCTCTCTCTCTCTCTCTCTAACATTTCATCATTACAGTTCTGGGGTCTGTATGAATTGTTGTTGCAGGGTAGGAGGTGGATTAGGGTAGGTTGTTACTAGAACCTTCTTTTTCTTCTGAAACAGAGGAGAAGGGCTTTAATATGAAATATTTCCCTCAATTACAGGTTCTTTGATGTGTTTATCTAGTTTGTGCCTATAACGAGATCCACTTCTTAGCAATAGGAGTATTTGTGCAAACAATCATCTTTTTTTTGGTTAGCTTTTTTCTTAAGCAGGGAAAGTATGGCTGTGCAGGCTTCACGAGTTCAAATCAAATTTTAATTTGCCAGGACTTGGTGATTTGTTCTTCATTTTTCCATGTTGGCAGAACAAAATAACCAGAAGAGGATTTGGTACAGGCTCGAATATTTCTCTTCCAAATCCTAGTTTTGTAGGTCTGCAGGTATGGTGCTTTTGTTTCCTGTATGCAGGCTTCAAAGGATTCTTAATCAAATAATAGTTTTATGAGCTACAACTACCATATTATTCAGGTTCAGGTGACTAGATTTTCCATTTACTATGTAAGGGCAGTTATTTACCATGAACTTCCTCCGACTTCTAAGCGGCTATTTTTATATTTTCTTTTTAAGCTCTGTGTGTTTATGATGTAAAGATGTATATTATTTTATTTTCTTAGCATTTGATTCACTGCAAAGCCAATGCATTTTACCTTTCAAGTGTTTGGAGTATGGTAAATGTGACCTTTCAGCCAGCAGCAAGTTTTCAGTGCTTTCTTTCGTAGTGCAAAATGAATGCAATATGTTGAGGGAAATCCATTTTGCTTTATTTTTCTAAGATCTATGTTATTTCACTGTGGCTTTGTTTGGATTAGCTTTTTACCTACTTATGTGATATGATGAGAAAAATAGTTAGTAAAAAAATACATATATGAATACAGATTAATTTTAGCAGCTTTATTAATATGCGGTAGGTTTCATTTTATTTGGGATGGTTATAATTTTTTTATAAAGGTGGTTGTAAACTTATTGTAGAAAAAATACAATTTTTTAAATTATTGTAGAAATTAGTTTTTTAGCATAAAGATTTATTAAAAATTGTGAAAAATTAATAGTCAAATAAAAATTTTGACAGTGATCTGAAAAGTAAAATAATAAAAAAGTTGCTCCAAGTGTTTTTAGAGAGAAAGAGAGGAGAGAAGGAAAAAAAAAACTAAGGTTAGGAGGTTATAGAATTATTTTTGTCAATTGGTTAAGTTAGAAAATTTGTTTATCATGAGGTCATGTTTTTACTTATTTCAGTTTTTAAAAATATGAAGTATTTATAGAACATTTTTATTTAATTTTTATTTTTTTATCGAAAAAATAAAAGTAATTCTGCACTAGTAAAATTTTTATACGTAATTTTTTATATGTTATAGAGATTAATATTTTGAATATTTTTTAGAATTTTATACCATATTTTTTGGAATTTATAACATTTTTATAGAATAGAAAATAATTCATTTTGAAAAATAATATTGTAGTATAATTAAAGTCTTAAAACAGTGTTTTGCATAATATGTTATAATTTGATTATTTTTTGAAAATGTGCACTTTTGTTTTGTAGGGTTTTATGTTGCCTATTGTTATTACATTTTGGTGAATTTTGAAATATATTTTTTATGAATTAGTTATTGTTATTCGTTGAAATATGTGCTTAATAAGTTGAAATGGGTGATTATGTGAAAATCAAAAAGGGTTGGAAGGGCTTTTGTTCAAATGATATATGTATATTCTGTTTCAGAGATATTGAACTATGTTTAATACTCAAGAGTTGTAAGGCTGTTATTCAGAGTTCTTGAACTCTCTTTGTTATTCAGAATTTTTGAACTCTAATTTTTGGGAGGAAATTATAAAGTGCTTCGGTATTTTGTTCAATTTTTTGATAATTGCATTTAATTTTTTGCTCAATTCTGTTTTTAATATTTAGTGAATGTTTAATAAATAAAATGATTTGAGAATTTAGATCAGTTGAAATGTGGCCTGTTGAGTTGTTTTAGCTCGCTGTGACTTTGTATTCTATTTTCAGGGTCTAGAAAAAAGAATGATATGGTGGAGTAACAGTTTCAAAATTTTGATATTGAGTTTATAAGTATTTCTTCTTTTATTTTTTGCACAACTACAACTAGTTTTATTATTCTGATATGTAGTTTTTGTTTATATCCACGCTCGGTGATTATATGTCATTTTGATGATGAAGGAGAAAGCAAATCTTTTGGATGAGTTTATTTTCAGTCCTTTGGATGTTTCAATGGCTATATAGTCTCTTGTTTGTTTTAAGACGTATATTGGAAGACAATTTAAAAAAAAAAATTTAAAACAGATATTGGGATTCACTTATCATAGCTTAACATGATAAGATCTATTCCATCAACGGGTCTTGTCGGGTTGGGTTGTGGCAAGCTTTTAAGCTTTTGAGGTGGGATCGCTATAATTGCTCACAAAAAAGTTCTAGAATTAATTTAAGGAGATGCTTTGAGCTTTTTTATTTTATCAAAAATTAGATAATAATGTTACTATAATTATCATTTTAACAAATTTTAATTATAAATGATTGATTTTTATCATAGAAATATATGAAAAATAGTTAAACAAGTACAATTAAATAAAAAATAGAAGGAATTATGAAATAGTCGTCTCAAACACACTACTAATTGCTTTTTACAAGCAACAATAACAATGCCAACATCAAGCCTTTATCCCACTTACATTGGGTCGGCTTCATAAATCCTTTTTCTCTATTGTGTCCTATTAAGAGTCAATTTCTCATTTAAATCTAATAAAGAAATGACATTTTTAATATTTTCTAACTAAATTTTTTGAGGTACATATCTACTTTTCTTAACATAAGTCAATTCTAATACATATACTCTCATAATCGAGTCATCAAAAGGCTGTTATTTTATGTGACTAAACCATCTAAGACGACTCTTTCTAATCTTATCTGTCACTGGAGCTACTCCAACCATTTCACGTATATGTTTGTTTCATATTCTATCTTTAAGAGTAAAACCATTCATCCACCCGAGTGTCATCATCTCTGCAACACTTTACTTAATATTATGCTTCTGTTTTAATGACCAATGTTTTGAACCATAAAGCATTACAGGCCTCTCCACCATCTTATAGTATTTCCCTCCTTAAGTTTGAGTGGTAGTTTTCTATCACACAACAAGCCCGAACGCTAGATGTATTCCTCCACTTCAACCATCCAATTTGAATTCTATTAATAATATCCTTATCTGTTTCACCATCACTCTAAACAATAGACCCAAGATATCTAAAATGTGTACTCTTGTTAATGACTTGATTGCCTAAAGTCAACGATTCTCCCAATAGATCTATTACTACTAAAATTACACTATATGTATTCAGTTTTAGATCTACCCAACAAAAATCTTTAGACTCTAAGGATGACCTTTATAATTCAATTTTACCTTCAATGCCCTCTCTAGTCTTATCAACAAGAAGAATATCATCAGCAATAAGCATACACCAGGGCACATCCTCTTGCAAATGTCTAGTAAGAACATTCATAACTAAAGCAAAAAGATATGGGCTTAAGGTCGATTCTTATTGTAATCCAATTGAAATAAGAAAATACTTGATCAGACCACTTTGTGTTTGAACACAAGTAACAGCTGCTACATACATATCCTTAGTGACTTGAATATAAGCCTTATTAACCCTTTTGTTTTCTTCTAGAAGTATCCATAGCACTTCTCTTATAACTTTATCATATGCTTTCTCTAAATCTATAAATATCATATGTAGATCCTCCTTATTCTCTCTATACTTATCCATCAAATCTCTCAATAAATGTATAGCTTCTATAATTGATCTACCTGGCATGAATCTAAATTGATTTTAAAAAACATTAGTATCATGTCGTAACCTATGCTCCATAACTCTCTCCTATAGTTTTAAAGTATAAAACATTAACTTAATTCTTCTATAATTCGTACAATTTTGTATATTTAAAAATTAAAAAAAAATAAATTTGATTAAAAAGATATTGACTGAGCTATTCTTAGTAGAAAGGGCAGGGCTTATGAGTTCATAGATTTTTTGGAGTTTAATATTATGTGTGAGATAAGCAATATTACCTCATAAATAACTAAATTTTATTCACCTTAGTGCCACTACATTGAGAGATATTTTTGGCTTAAAAGATTGGACATTTTAGCAATTCTGAAATATTATATTGAATAGACTTTCATTAAAAATTATTTAAACATTACATTTTATTTCTGAAAATTAAGGCTTAAATTTTTAATCTCTTCTGAATTGAATTATTTTTGTAATATTTAATTATATTTAAGGGTTTTGAAATAAAAAAAAAAAATGTTATTAAATAGCCCTATTTTAATTTAAAATATATCGAGATATCATAAGAAATTATATATATATATATATATAATCACAAATTTTTATTTGGATTGAAACCTAAGGGGTGTTGTTTGGCTGTAAGCAGAAGTAATTATGGTTTTGTTTGGAATATCATTTTTATTATTTTTTTAAAACAGCTTTTTATTAAAAAAAAATTTTTGAACAAAAAATTTTTGTACGGGTATGTTACTTTAGAAAAGTAAGAAAGTTTTTTTAAACGAAATCTAAGGCTTCTTTTGAGACGACTTTCTTGCTAATTCTTAAAGTTATTTTTTAGTTAAAAAAATTAAATTTTTTGTACTATAAAACTACTTTAAGAATCATTAAGAAAATCATTCCAAACGAAGCCTAAATCTTGATATAATAAGTGTTAAATATATTTTAATATGCATAGACTGTTTGACACTAATTTCAGGATTTATATTATTAAGACAAGTTAATATATTTGTTCATTTATATTGATCATATGTAAATTAATTTAATTATACTTAATCTTACTAAATATCTCAATTAATAAGTAATTATTAACTTAATAAGTAAATTAGATAATAACTTGAATTAAGATATATTTAATAAAATAAAGAAATAATATAAGTTAACCTAAGATGATAACTTTTAATTAATTAATATTATTAAGAATAATTAATTGAATATAAAAAAATTAAATCAAGAAAACTTTTATCAAATTTTTTATATTAATTAAATTATATTTAACACTATATTATATCATGATTAATTATTAATTAATAATTTATAAAATTAATCAAATATAATAATTCTTTTCAGTCATATAAAATCATAAAAATATTGGATAGTTTTTGTTATTTAATTAATAATAATTAAAAAATTAATTACAAATTTTAATTAGTATTAATAACTTAAACCCTGGCCCTCCTGCCCCAAAATCCCAGTAATCCCAAATTGTCGAAAGCCGAAGAAGTCGCAATGGCCGACGGGAGCTCGCTGGAGAAGGCATTAAGGGGACCAATGGCGAGTGTAGAAGAAGGGGTCGTTAGACTTTGTTAAATCCGCAATGGCAGGATTTGCTAAATCCATGATTTAAGGCAAAACAGAGGGCAAACGAGATTCAAGATTCTATAGGATTTAATGTTGTCATAGTTGTTGTTTGGCAAGATTTAAATCCTGCTGCAGAACTTAAATTCTGCTCAAATGCTGTTCGGCTTCGTTGCTTCGCAGGAGGTGTAGAGATTGCATGCGTCGCTTCTTCGGCTTCTTCGTGGCTGTTCGACTACGCTCCTTCGACGACTTTCCCTTCCTGTCGGATCGGAAGTTACGACATTTTGATCGGAAGCAACAACGGGAGCTCGCTGGCTGTGAAGGTAACTTTCTCCCTTTCGCTCGCTTCTTCGGCCAAATCCCGTAAATCCGCCGAACCGAGGGATTTAGTAAATCCCTGTAAATCCTTAAATCCGGGATTTATCCATTGCCGGGATTTAACCCGCCCACAAAAACCTTTTGGCTGGATAGCGTAAATCCCGCTTATATCCCGCTGTAAATCCGAGGAGAGATTATTAGGTCCGGCGTCTTGATCGTCCGGAGACGAATCCGGAGATGAATCCGGATGCGCCACATCACCCGGGACCACCTGGATGCACCGGGTCCCGGGTGATGTGGCGCGTCCGGATTGGCCTTCGGACGAATCCGGACGCCGGACCTAATAATTTTCCAAATCCGAGGGGGTGTTTGGTATTGGATTGGATTCAACTTTAGTGTGATTTACTAAATCCTGTAAATCGGGATTTAACAAATCTGAAGGCTGATAAATCTTGAAAAGTGTTTGATATGATAAATATTAAATCTTGTTAAATCCTGAGAAGCTGTTTGGTAATATATTTCAAGATTTATGACAGTTAGAGATTTAAGTGTGAAGAAGATAATTATAAATTTAAAAATTAAATTTATAATTAAAATTAAAAATTAATGTGTTATGAATTTAATAAAATGTTAAGTACAAGTTACTCATTATTATTTACACTATTAATTATATATTTAATAATATATATTTTAAGTTATATTAATTAAGTTAATTATATTAATATTTAATTCCTAAATATATAACTAATTATTCAATAAAATAGAATCAGATAATTAATTTATGCACTAATTATACTGTTAATTATTTAATTAATTTACTTAATTATTAAAATTTTAAATTATATTAATTAAGTTAAATCATCTTCTCTTTTCGTCGTTGCTGTTCGGCTTCGTTGCTTCGCAGGAGGTGTAGAGATTGCACGCGTCGCTTCTTCGGCCTGTTCAACTTCGCTCCTTCGACGACTTTCCCTTGCTGTCGGATTTGAAGTTACAACATTTTGATCGGAAGCAACAACGAGCTCGCTGGCTGTGAAGGTAACTTTCTCCATTCGCGCGCTTCTTCGGCCAAATCCCATAAATCCGCCGTAGATTGGGATTAGGATTTACCAGGATTTACTGGGATTTACGCCGTAAATCCGTAAATCCCGGATTTACGAATTAGCGGGATTTACAGTCGCGCGGAAATGTGTTTGACTGGAATTACGTTTAAATCCTACTTAAAACTGATGCCAAATCCGATACCAAACACCCCCTAAGGCTAGCTCGGGCTTCAAACCACTCAGAGAAAATAAATGGGACTTGCTTCGCCGCCACCTCGTCAGGCGCCGCTCGTGCCTCAGCAATGGGCTGATGCTTTGGACGCCATTTCAACCTCTCGAAGTCCACCTATAGCCGTCATCTGCGGTCCCAAGAACAGCGGCAAGTCGACCTTCTCGCGTCTTCTCCTGAACAGTCTCTTGGAAAGGTTTTTGAACCCTAATACTTGTTTTGGTTATTTCATTCTTTTAAAGATTAGAAGCTGGTTACATAATTAGCCTTTGTGTTTTGAATGATTGTGAAGGTATGATAGAGTGGGTTACTTGGATACCGATGTGGGTCAACCGGAGTTCTTCGTGCCAGGTTGCTTATCACTTCATCTTGTAGATGAATGCCTACCGGGTTAGTTTTCTTCTATTTTTTCTGTCTTTTCTTGGGGCCAATTTCGTTAGAAATCATGTTTTGAAAAATGATAATTTGCTAGAATCCATTATTAGGTTAGAGGTAGTTAGAATGTTCTATTGATTTTAAACTGTACAAGAACTTTCAAAATCTTTCAAATTTGATTTCATTTTCACATATGAAACCTATTTTAAATCGCCAAGTAACTAATTAAGCTGTTAAAAAGGTTATATGGATTATTTGAATTATTGCTACTCCAGTTTTTGAAGGTTTCTTTTATGTGATTGCAGATTTGATGAAGACTCCCATGAGAGAGCCTGAGAGGTGAGTTAGTGAATATGGGGATAACCTTTGTCTTTTTTGACAGAAACTAAATTATGCATCTTAAGATTTTTATTAATTAAAGAAGTTTACTCGTTCGTTTCTGTAAATAAATGTTTTCTGTTTTTCCCCTAATTTAATACGTCACTAGAAATCTTTGTTGGCTTTTGGCGTTTGCTCAGCACTTGTATTAATTTGTGGGCACCTAGTATTTCAATTTGGTATCTTGTATGAATAGTTTGGGAAATTAAGAAAAAATTTAGAGTACGTTGAAATGGTCTTCCTATGATTTATATTGACCTAAAAATGCATGATTGAGCATAAAGAGAATTTGTTTGGTGGGCATTGAAGAAGTTGTAGGCATATTGGATTTGCTGAAGATTTGCATGATAGAGCAATGATTGTTATTGAGTTGCGGCTTGGCCAAATAGTTCCTGTTATTGTAAATGACTTTGTTTTAATGTGGTAAACTATATGATACTGTTTGTTAAATCTACTGATTGTTGCTAACACAGTAACTCATGCAAAGCATGTTGAACCAAAATTCTGGATAAGCTTAATGCGGACTTGTGGGTCAATTTTGATCATCAGGCTCCTCCCAAGTAGTTCTTTACAAGCGCCAAAGTATATTGTTCATTTTCTTTGCATTAATGTGCCATGTTTGAATGATGAAGGATCTTTATTAAAAGGTGTATCTAATGCTTTTGGGCATGTTCATTAGGCACAAGTATGAGAGTATGGTATTAGTTATATGGTTTAACACGGTTGGCATTAGGAAACAGATTTCCATGCATGAGGTGTGTGACGTTAATAGTTAAAGTTCATTTACTTTATAGCTACAATGTGCAGTCATCACATGTATGCTTAGATTTTTTTTTTCCTTGGTACAATACTCATAACTTGAAAATTATATAGTTTTCTTTATTGTTTTTACCCTTAGGGAAGATGTTTTAATTAGTTTTTACATTTTTTTTAGATTTCTTGGTTCCTTTGCCTCTTTTGATTATAGAGAAAAGGCATGATTTCCTTGTAGATCTTAACTAATATCTGAGAAAGTATATAAGTTTTCTATGCCTCTTGTTTTAACTAACCAACATGTAGAATGATGACACAATTTGTATGTTTTATTGTCCCCACTACAGACAATCAATTGTCTGTTCACATTAGTACTCTTATGCTATTTAAAATTTTATTATGTGTTATAATCGTTAATTCTTATTAGGTAGAAACTTGCCTGGATTAAATAGCCTCTTTGAAAGTGTTGGTCCAGAATATCCATTTTAGAAAAATAATCACTCTTGCTTACTAGTAAACGGATTTGGAGAGATTATTTACTGTAAACTAGTCTTCCTAGAAAACAAGGCAATGATGCCATGTAATTACTTGAAAACTGATTAATCTTGTTCCTTCTAATTGATATTTTCCAACAGAATCATTGTATCTTGATTATCTACTAAAAAATTTCTCTAGGTTTCTTATTAAAAGGATTTGTATCACTACGTGTTTGGAGAGGATACTTGAGTTAAATTCTTTGATTTGTATGTGAGCTTGAAGAAAACCACATTTATAATGGTCCTAACGTCAAATCTCTTCAGTCCATGGTGCTAAGGGTGATTATTAGGCATACAAGTATAGTGGTCTCTTTTGAGCTCTCTTTATGCCATTTTGCTGCCTACCCATATGTTAATCAATCTTTTGTCTTTCAGGTGTATCTTCTCGGGTGATATATCTTCAAAAAGAGACCCAGATGCTTATATAAATTTCATATTCCAATTATATGACTACTTTCTTGAGAAGTTTTATCAGTCAGATGACGCCTATAGTCATAGAAAAGCCTTGTTACCTCTAATTATTAATACTGCTGGGTGGGTGAAAGGTAGTTTTTTCTGTACTACACAAAATTGCATATTTTTGTAATTTTGCAGAAGAATGTGTCTTTGATCATGGAAAGCTCATAAATACTTATGTTTATTACTTAATACTACGTGTCTATTTAGTTTGTGGTAATGCAATTCTATTGTTCTAGGTACTGGATTCGATGTTCTGGTGGAACTCTTGAAATATATATCTCCCACTCATGTTGTTCAGATGCGCATCTCAGCTGAGAGTAAGAATCTTCCAACCGGGGCATTTTGGCTAAGTGATAAGAAAAGGGGATCTTCAAAATTAATTGAACTTGCAACAGTTTTTACTGATTCCTTCAATCGATCGTGAGTACCTACTCAACATTAATTTTATTTTAAATTTCATTCTATTTAAAAAAAAAACATTTGCATAGATTTGGTTGAGTTCAGGGAGAAAATTGTGCATTTATTGTACCTTTTTATTTTTTAGTTGTAAATGCCTTATTAAATTGTGGAACTATCAACAATTAGGGTGGTTAACAATTTGATATAGAGCCGATTTGACTCTACCTTAAGATTGGTTAAAATTCATTTGATTTGATCCCAAGCTGAGTTGGGTTTGTTTGTATGCCGGCTCAATCAAACTTGGTTTGAGCTAGACGCAATGAATGCCAATTTAACCTCAATTTCGGACAAAATCAATTTAATTTTAATTGATTTTTTATCTCCTAATATAAATTATTAGTCCAACATACATACATGCATCCAATCATATTTAAATTATATATATAGATGCATATTGACATTAATTCAAATATAAACAATTACATAACCATATTTTTATATGCACACTCATAAATACATGTTTTACATGATATGTATTTCAATTAAATCTTTAATAACTCAATTTGATCTAGGCTTGGCTTAATTCAAGTTCAATCGACTTACATCTTGCTTGTTGACTTTAATTTGAGCTCAATTTTGTCCAAAAACTGATCTGATTTTCTATGTATATTTGATCTTTGATGTAGATTCACCCCCTTATCAACAGTGGAATTGATGATAAAAGAGATTTACATTCATGCATATCATAGTTATTTCTTGTGTTTATTATGCACCTTTTACTTCAAGTTCAACTAAAAAATCATATATTGTGGTTATAGACATTTTCAATTAGCAAATACCCTTTGAAAATGAAAGGGGAAAATTACTACCCTGAAGAATTGATGGGAACTAAAAAAATTTATACCAAAAGAATTATTAAAAACATTATAGAAGTAATGGATAAGTTTACAGAAAAAAATTATATACATAGATAAAATCACTATCATAATATAAAATAAAATAATTAGCTGTGAATAACTTAATGATGTTTTAAGTTTATTTATAAAATCTTCATTAAAAAAAATTCAATAGTTATCATGATGCTTTTGTTATTCATGTTGTTATATCATAAACAAACAGTAAAAAAACAATTCCAAATGAGTTGGTGGTAGAGTACTAGAGTTTGGGTTCGACTCGATGTTAATGATATTGTGGATGGAGGTGCAAGGGTTTTATGTAGCTAACTAGTAGCTGAAAAATGATTTTCTTGGACATAAATCACTGTTGTGCCAATTGGGGAAGTGTTTAGTGGCAACGACTTGGGGGGATATGAGTGATGATTTAGGAGGGCTTGGAGGCGATGTCATGTAGCTCATGATGTTGAGATGATCCGGGCCTCTAGATTTAAAATTCAATGGATAAGAAATTAGGAGTAATGTTTATTGTAACTCGAAGATTTTGTGGTTTCTATTAAAGTAATTATGAAATGCTGTCATTTGTCCCAATCTCATATGATAAATATTGAAGGTTTATTTAGGTCAAAAACCAAACATATATCTTATGTAAAACTCATGAAAATGAATCTAAATTTGTACATTTTGGGTGCTAATGCATCCTCCAAAAGCAATACACTTGACATTTTACTATTCTAGTGAGAAGTATGCAATAATTTGCTAGGGTATTAATTGATATGTGATGCAGTCAAGGTAGGGGCAGATTTGGAGGGGTTTTTGGTTGCTTTTTGGTCTTCCCATGTGGTTGTTTGGTCTTCCCCATGATTGGCTGTTGGTCCTCCCCATGTTGGGTCCATTTTTCCCTATTGTTGGCTGTTCGTGTATTGTTCCTTGCTGATTCTTATGTGAAAGTGCTTTAATGAGGGCTATTTTGAAGGGTTTCTATTGGCTATTTTGGTGGCACATTTATGTGGTCTATTTAATGCAATTTCTCCTTCTTTCTCCTATAAATAATGGCTGATTCCCTTTGTGGAATGGAGAGAGGGAGATTTGTGATGAATTTTTGGAATGAGAAACATGCGGGTTTTTAGCTTTCTAGCTATCCTCTTCTACCTTCCCTCTACTAATTCGTCTTGGACTTCTATCTACTTCTTCTCTCAACGGTTTTCATTCCACCTGTATCTTTCTTCTCGAAACTTTGATTAATATGAAGTTGAGTTGTGTCCATTTTTTTATTACAAGTTATAAGTTGTGTTTCTTTTTACAAGTTGAAAGTGATATTGTGTCTTGTGTCTGTTCTATTATAAGTGTTGTTGTGTCCTATTTTTATTATTGTGTTTGTTTGAGTTATATTGAAAGGAAGTGATTATTTGCATACCTAGTGTTCTCCTACTTGGCTTAAGAACATAGATTGCATCAATATGTGATGCAATGTAATTTATTCTGATGATGGTGAAAAGCAAGCAATGGTAAGCTAAGAATCACCTACAAATTATGCACCAACTTAACTTAATTTTCCTGATTAGGTTTAAAATTGAGAATAAATTTCTTGCAAATGACAAGGTAATTAGTTGACATACTGATGAAAATAAAATAAATGTGGTTTTTCTACAAGAAAATAATTTGAAAGGTAAAGATCTATAGATATTATGGAAGGCTATAAATTAATGTATGTTGAGAAGATTAATAATAGTAATTTGGTAAGATAGCAGTGGATATAGAATTGAAAGATGTTAGTTGTCGTGGTGAATATTGATAGTGCTTGGGAGTTTTCTATTTTGCCAAGTATTGTTGAGGCCATTATTTATTTATTTTATGTCTATGCACCCAAAGTTGGTTGAAAAGATAGTTTGATGACCAAATTTTGGGAAGAGAAGGATTAACTCTTATAAAATATGCCCATGGAAGAAAGGGTAATATTGGAAGTGATTTTAATATTCATATATATTTTACTAGAATGGATTATTAGAGGATTCATGATTAGTATGCAATAGGACATAGAAATGCGATGGAAGAAGTTTTATTTGATTTTATACTAGCAAATGTGCAATCGAAAATAAATATTAAAAAAAAAAAGAGAAGACACTTAGTATTACTTTCAGAAGTGGAGCAACAAAATCACAAATGGGCTGCTTCTTTTTTTTGCTCGGAAGTACAAACTATTTTCTTAGGTAAGATTATATAGTGATTCCATATGAATGTTTGACTATACAACATAAAAGGCTGTTTATAGATATATATCTTAGAATTATGAAGAAAATAATGAAAGGAAATAGTTGGTCATAGATTAAATTATGAAAGTTAAAATATAAGAAATAATTAATCTTTCAAGATAGGTTGCTAAGAACAATAAATTAGACTTCTTTAGTTGAGCCAAACTTGAGATACGATGGCTAGTTATCGTAAGAAGACTTTTATAAAAAATTTAAAAGATCTAGAAATAGTTTATAGATCAGTAATGAGCCTGTTTGGTTGAATGAGGAGATGCAAAAAATATTAATGATAGAAATGTATTTTTAAGTAGTAGCTAAAGTTAGATACTATTGGGGCCTATAATTATTATTAGTAGTTAGGAGTCTTGTTAGGAGGGTAATAAGCAAAGCAGATGCCACAACTTGTCATTATTTATATAATATGATAAATAACAAGGAAGAAAATATGAGATATATAAAATAGTTTAAGACAAAAGGTAATAAATCTAGAAACTTGGTTAAGTTAGACACATTACTAATGATGTTTGTAGGATCTTAGTCAAAGATGATGATATCTTAGGAAGATGATAATGCTCTATTTTGAGAAAATGAGAGTTTTAATGAAGAAATCGTTTTTGAAAAGAATAATGAGGTATGTTATAAAGTAATTTGGAGAAGTGAGATGAAGCTATTTTTGATGAAGAAGCCTGAAGATTAAGCTTTAGGTCTTGATGATGTACTTTACCTATTAAGGTTTAAAGAGTTAGGGTGATATACTAGTGGACTGTTTAGCTTGGATCTTTTCAATGGACTTTTGTTGATTAAGATGGGGCAAATGGTTGGAGTAGAAGAATTTTATATCAGTATTTAGAACAAATTGATGTCTAAGATTATGATAATTATAGAATAATCAATCTGATTATATAAAAAATTTATGAGAGTGTAATGGGATATATTACGTTGATATTAGAGTATCAAATTTATGCTGAAAAGATCTGTTATGTTGGCATAGAAAATTGATGGAAAGGTATAAAGATCAAAGAAACGATCTTCATAAGGTTTTTATTGAGCTTGAGATGGCTTGTGATTGATTATCATGCGATTCAATTTGGTAAGCACTAAGCAAAAAATGTGTTAAAGTTGGATGATGCTATTTAAAATATGCATGATGGGATCTTTGATTGATATTAAAAGTGATTGTGGAGTGATCATTGAGATTCCAATCATAATATTCTTTTTGTAGATTATGTAATTCTAATTGGTGAGGCCTCAATTGAAATAACTTAAAAAAGTAAAATATTGGTTAAAATGTTTAGAAGATATCTTAGGATTAATGAAAGAATGATTCAGCGGTTGATGTGCTACTTGAGTGTTATATTAATAATATTTAACCAATGTTACTAGTAGATAAAGCAATACATGGGTGAGATATTGTCATGGAAATTTATCTTGATGAATGCTCCCATTTTCATGTTGAATTGCACAACACAAATGACTCATAGGTTCATATAAATTGGAGCTATTATACAGATGTAAGGATTATAGATGATAATATAACTTTTAGAATTAAGTTGAGTGGTTAAAATAAATTTATCTAAGGTACTATACAGTAAAAGAATATCACGAAGATTTGATGTAAATTTATAGAATTACAATCAAGTAGTTTTGTTGAATGGGTTTGTTCAGATGCTAAAGAAGTTATTGAAAGCCAATTTGAGAAGTTGAGTGCCTAAGATGTGGATGTTTAGATATATGTGTCAAAACTATGAATCATAGATTGGGAAATATTGTATTAGAGGGATGGTTTGTAGGTTCTTTTGAAGATGGATTAGTGAAAAGTATACTCGAGTTATTTGGGCATGCACAACAAAGGGTTTAAGTTGCATCAATAAAATTAATGTTGAAGTATTACAAAGGAAAGTGGTAAATTAAAAGGTAACATGTGTGGACATTATTCCAAAAAAAATGCTCAAAATTAGTTTTAACTCATCATATAACACTCAACATGAGCAAATAGTGAATGAGGATTTATTAGGTACGTTGTCATTATGAGTTAAGGGGACAAATAACATGGTTATAAGGTTATCATGCAGTGTCTTCATTCATGAAGCTCATGGATATATGCCATTATTGGCTATAATGTGAAAGTTGTCCAAAACTATAAGGATTTCAAATTTCAGTTATTTTTCTGTTTTTAAATAGGATTCAGAAGAGGTATTTGAGGCGTACAATTGACCTGCACTAAGTTTTATTAATTAGATTCAATCTAGTCAGGCAATTAATGCATTTGCAACATCAGATTGTATCAATTGTGACCTTAGATGAAATCCCATTTCTTTTAAAAAATTGACAGAAATATACGATTTTCTTTTTTGTTGTGCAGATTAGAAGGCATGTCAATGCACTATAGCCCTTCTTAAAAACCTTTAAGAGATAAAAATGACCTTTTTCTGTAAGTGATGTGATACGCCTTGGTATCAAAAACCGCCCACGAATAGGATGAATTCAACACAAATAGAGTTTATTGCTAGAAAAATAAATAACAAGAAGCAAGATACAATTGATCCTCAATTCAAGATGAGGAATGATCTCTCCTAAGTCTCAAGACGCCGCTAGAGACCAAGCACCAAGATCCTAAGAAAAATAGAACTCTCACAAAATAATAGCATAACCTTAACTTCCCCTTTCTCTCTTATTTAAAGCCTTCACAACCCCGCCCCCCCTCTTGCCTAAATCAGAATTCTACTTTAGGTAAGAGATTTCCATCAATTAATCGCCCCCTCCATCATGCCAAAACGAGCTTCTCAATTTCGGTTGTGGGCCCCATCAATCAGCTGCCACCTCATCTTGCCTAATCCCCTCTTTACCTTTCATGTTGTGGGCCCCATGGGCCTAATTTGCTAGCTGGGCAAAACAAGTGGCCTGCGCTGGCTGTAAAATAGGGGCTGGCCCTAGTTCTGAGCTGGACCAGTCTATCATTATGATCAACTACACATCATATCTTTTATTGTTTCAATTAAAAAAATGACAAGCACTTCAATTGCGATTTGCTGCTGAAACTGGTTTGGAATAGCTGTAGTTAGTTGAGTTTTCTAGCTTGTTTCATCTTGATTTATGCCTACTTATTTTCTATATAAATCCATAAGCTCAGCTTGTTGAAAAAGTGGCAATGAAATATATTATCGTATTTCGAAGTTATAGTAAGTTTTGAATCTGTGGGATATTACCATTTTTCATTTTATCTATGTAATTGAGTCTATCATATGCTTTTGTAGGGTGTTAATGCGAAAAAATGCACATAGCATGCGAGACCTTAGACTTTCTGACTATTTCAAGCGGTGCTTTCCTAGCACTCTAAACATCAGCACTAACAAGGAGCTTGCCCATGCGTTGGCTTCTATTCCTCCTTATCAAATTCACTTTTCTCAAGTAAAAGTTATGCATCTGTATTGTCAGGTCAGTAGAAGTATTTTTTTTTTTTGGCTTACCTAATCTTTAATAAGTATTATGAGCCATTTACATGATGGGAGAAGTGCTGGATATTTTCTGGTTAATATTAAGGTGTACATATCTTATTTTATCGTTTACCATGACCCATGAACTTCTTATAGTGTGTAACAATATCATAGTCATCTGAGTGTGAATACTTTGATGATGCATATTGATGCAATAATGTGTTGGCCAATCTGTTCAAAGTTTCTCCAGAGTTCTTGAGATATTGATCACCCCCACCCATTAATTTTTTTTATTTTTTTTACTTAATTGTTTGTTCAAGGCTGTAGGTTTAATTGGTGTTCAAGCCATTGGACTTTTCATTTACCCTCAAATAGATGGTTCATAGTGCATGCAACAAAGATATATGAGAAGTTCAAGATTTGGTATGCGAGACAATAAAATTGGTTAATTTGTATATAACTAAAGATTGCTAAGTCAATTTTCAACAATTGACTTAATATTGGAAGGAATACAAAAGCTTGAAATGCGCATGGATGGTCAATATATTGTAATGTACCTTTATCGATGTAGTAGATTAGAGAAAATCATACCCGAGTATTGACAAAAGGAATCTTATGTGATGATAGATACAAAGTGAATAAGCTAAAGAAGGCGGCCAAAATGTATATAGTGAATGATTAGTAAGCTCTTCAAAGGATGTTGATTGAGAATTCTTTGGAGTTGTCTTCAATTGGTGAGTTATGTGGGTCATGCACTGGATTATTTCATGTTGAGGAGTGTGGACAAAATAAATGGCATGACCATTGATTCGCTATAGTATTTTTTAAATCAAATCCGCATAGCTGATATTATAATACCTCGAGAGATAGACTAATGTTATACTATTGACTTTAAAAGAGAAACAAATTTATTTTCATAATCAAACTCAGCATAGGGAATATTAATTCATCCTGAAGGATAAAATTCGCATTTACCTATCGTTTTGAAAATGAAATTAACCAAGGATTAGTTTTAATTTGCGTCCAAAGAATTTTTCCCCTGTTTCGAGAACTAAGACAATTTATTTTAATTTAGGTCCTTAGGTTTTCTTAGAGGCAAGCCTCTGCAGTTAGTTACATCTCCGAAGAGAAAATTTTTTATTAAAGTGAAGACTAGACTTATTTTAGATTTAAAAGGTCTATTATTTTTTATTTAAATATTTAAAAGCTTCAATCAATCACTTTGAAAATACTTTATTTATTTATTTTAAATTTATAATATTCATTTTGAAGTCAAGATAAGCCCTCCTAAAGGAAGTTTGAAAGGTGCAAATACGCATGGACTTTTGCTCGCTTGGAGTGCACTGCCAGCTAACAACCTTAATGCACACATCAATCGTCTTAATGCAATGCAAGAGAAGATAAGTTCTATCCCTAAGGAAGCAATGAGTTAGTTTGACACTGAATCAAATGACTCAAGATAAATACTTTTGATACTGAATCAAATGACTCAAGATAAATACTTTTGACACTGAATCAAATGACTCAAGATAAATACTTTAACATTTAAGTTGAAATTATTATAGCGAGAAGATTCACTAAAGCTCTAAGTTTTATCTTTTTTACCTAAACTAAATTGTCTAAGTGCTAAGTCCAGATTTTTCTAGATTTTTTAGAAAAATCCGGCAGCATAATAGCCCTAGCCCATAGGAAAACTATGACAACCTCATCGCTTGGGCCCCTCATACCTTGTCATTGGCTCGTGTGTTGGGCTATTATACAACAACAACAACAACAACATCAAACTTTTATCCCACTATGTGGGGTCGGCTACATGAATCCTTTTTCTCCATTGTGTCCTATTAAAAGTTAAATTCTCATTTAAATCTAATAAAGAAAGATCATTTCTAATATTTTCTAACCAAGTCTTTTTAGGTCTACATCTACCTTTTTTAACATAAGTCAAATCTAAGACCTCTAATTTCTTAATCGGGTCATCGGGAGGCTGCCGTTTTATGTGACCAAATCATCTAAGGCGACTCTCTCTAATCTTATCTTCCACTGGAGCTACTCCAACATTTTCACGAATATGCTCATTTCGCATCCTATCTCTAAGGGTAAAGCCACTCATCCACCTGAGCATCCTCATTTCTGCAACACTTAACTTAGAATTATGCTTCTCTTTTAATGGCCAACATTTGGCACCATAAAACATTGCAGGTCTCACCACCATCTTATAGAATTTTCCCTTAAGTTTGAGGGGTACTTTTCTGTCACACGATAAGCCCGATGCATTCCTCCACTTCAACCATCCAACTTGGATTATGCTGATAATATCCCCATTTATTTCACCATCACTCTGAACAATAGATCTAAGATATCTAAAACGTGTACTCTTATTAATGATTTGTTCACCCAAAGTCACAATGATATAGAACAAAACATGCGTGGATGAAATACTTAATGAATTTGCACGCTTAGTATTTAGGGAACAAAATAATTATTTCTTTACATTGATTTTAAACGACAAAAGAAAACACAAAGAGCGGTAAGACAAGTTTAGGCTAAATTACATTCATAGAAATTAAGATCGCAATAGTCAATTTAATCTAACGTCGCATACATGAATGTTTTCAAAAATAAATCCCTAAACTAACAATGAGATTAGTCCCTAAGCAAGGATCCCTCACCAAACTCTAACTTACTACGCTTTAGCGGAGCGATTAGCACAAGTCTTTATGATTTAATTATATCCACGATTGAAGACGACTAGGAAGACAAAAGAATCAGAGGATGAGTTTACCCATAGAAGAAGAGGATGCGAAGCTCGGGTGTAGTAGTTTAGGGCCTTGAGAAGAGGTGGACAACAACACACAACTTTTATCAGCTTTGGGACAGCAATCATGAGGAGCTCTGGAGGGTAGAAAATGAACTCCCCTTGGGCAGGATTCTTCGGACAGCTGGTTGCTGCCTCCGGACAGCAATTTCAATAGTAGGGACAGCAGTTTGGCAGCTTCCGGGTGGTGGACAGCATGTGGACCTGATCCTGGGATCCTGGAGCAGCAACCTGGAGGTTCTGGACAGCACAACAGGAAATTCTGAACTGTATTTCAGCAAGGAAATCTGCTGTAGTTTCTTGGACAGCAACCTTTATATATTAGAAGATCTGGACAGCAGCCATAGGAAGGCTTCTAGGACAGTTTCTTGCTGATTTGGGCACTCCTGGACAGAGGACAGCAACCTCCAGAATTCTGGACAGCAAGTTCCCACCTTCAGAATTCTGGGCAGCCACCCGTTCAGGGAAAATTCAGGTTTTCTTTGACCTGTTGGATGGAAGAGGCTGGTGTATGGGATTAAGAGCTCCCTTGTGGTCTTGTCCTCCGTGGAATTAATTCTGGGAGCTAGGGGGTAGGGCCGGCTGCATTGGGAGGGGATGGGGTTAGGGAGGATTCAATTAAATTTCCTAATTGAGGCCAATTAAATTAGGAGGAATTGATTGGGGGATTTAAAACTCTTTCCAAACATAGGGTGTAATTAAGGAAGGGTAATTAAGGGAGGAGTTAATGTGGATCTAGGGGAGTTAATTGGAAGGAGAGAGGGGAGAGAGGGAGGGCCGGCCAAGAGAGGAGGTAGTGAGGAGATTTAATTGAAGATTTGTGGGCCCCAAGGATTGAGATAATGGATTTAAATCAAATCTGAATTTAAGTTTAGATTTGATTAAATTGGGGAGTTTCCTAATTGGATTTTCATGTTAGGAAAGAATTTGAAATTCTAATATTTGAATTGGATTCAAATAAAGAACCTTCCTAATTGTCAATGGGTTATTTTAGGAAAGAAAGTGGGTTGATTGGAAGTTTGAAAATTCAGACTTCCTAAGCCAGGGGGGCCGACGGCTTGTGGCTAGGGGAGGTACGGGCGGATGGGTGGGAGATGGCCGGCGGCTTGGGCGGCCCAAGGGGCCGGTAGTGGAGCTTGGTGGGGTGACCGGTGGTGGAGCTTAGGTAGCCGGTGATTTGGGGATCTAGGATGGGCCGAAGGTGTGAGGGAAGGGAAGAAAGAACAAGAATGAAAAGAGAACCACGAACCGGGGACGCTTCCACCGATTGATGGGTGTTGCTTTTGGCCTCTCCTAGGCTTCTTATCCTCATGAACTCACAAAGAGATCAAAGCAAAACTAGAACTCACAAAGAGATCTTGAACAACGCTGAATTTCTTTTCATTAATCATCATCCCCTCACAAAGGAGGAGGGGAGGGCTTTAAATAGCCCAAAACCAAGAGACAATCAAAAGTACTAAAATGCCCCTTGGGCTTACATATGTCTAAACCCTTAAGTAAGGGCAAAATTGGAAAAGACAATAAACATTAAAATAAATCTAATACATCAAATAATAAAATAAAAAAACAAAACTAGAGTGGATGTCCTCATCATTCTCCCGGGGTGGGAGAAAACTCGACTCCATCGAGTGGGTGTCTCAAGAATTCTCGTGCATCTGGGTCGATCTACTGTAGTTCCTCGCACTCTGACCCTGTATCCTCTGACTCTGGTTCCAGTTGAACCGGCGTAACAGCCTTTTAGATTGTCTAATGCACCTAGCACATTTATGAGAACTATGAATCATCTCTTACGACTTTTTATTGAAAAATTCGTGGTAGTTCATTTTGACGACATCTTGATTTACAGTATTTATCCTAATGATCATTTTGAACACGTGAAACAAGTCCTAAAAACCATAAGAGAGTAAAATTTATACATCAATTTGAAAAAGTGCTATTTCATGAATCAAAGTTTAACTTTTTTTGGATATATTGTCTCTGATGATAGTATTAAGGTAGACCCTATCAAAATAGAAGCCATCCAAAGCTAGGCAACCCCGAAAAATATTAGTGAAGTTAGAGGATTCCATGATTTAGCATCCTTCTGTTGTAGGTTTATGAAAAACTTCAGTACCTTGAATGCACTCATCATTGATTGTCTGAAAAAGTGAACTTTTAAATGAACACCTGAAGCTAAACAAGCATTTCAACGAATTAAGACAAAAATGAGCCAAGCACCCATTCTTAGCTTACCAGATTTTGATAAAATCTTTGAGGTGGATTGTGAACTAGGCGCTGTTCTTAGTCAAGAAGGCCGACCCGTTGCTTTAGTGAAAAACTTAATGATACCCGATCACGATATTCAACATATGATGTGGAATTCTATGCAATTGTCTAGGCACTGAAATTTTGGAGATGTTACCTTATTCAAAGGGAATTTGTGTTAAATACTGATCATGAAGCGCTTCGATTTTATGTTCTCAAAGAACTTAAGTAGAAGACATGCCAAATGGACATTTTCCTACAATAATACACTTTTCATCTTAAACACGAAGTTGGAGTAGTGAATAAGTTGCTGATGCTCTAAGTAGACGAGCCCATTTATTGGTAACCTTTGCTCGACCATAATTTCTCTGGATTCCTTAAAAGAAAATTATTCCACTGGTCCATATTTTAAAGATATTTGGGAATCATGTTGCACTTCTGGAACTGATCTCTCGGCTCAATTTACCATTCTACAAGGATTTTTGTTTAAAGGAACTAGACTTTGTATCACCCAAAGTTCTCTACGTGAACAACTTATTCAAGAACATGACAATGGAGGATTAGGAGGACATTTTGGCCAAGGAAAAGCCACTGCCTTAGTTGAAGAAAAATATTATTGGCCCCACAAGCGAAAACAAATAACCAAATTTGTAAAACAATGTAAAATATGTCAATTATGCAAGGGAACATCTCAAAACACTGGTTTATATACTCCCCCTCCCGATTCCGAACAAACCTTGGGAAGATATCACCATGGGCTTCATCTTAGGTTTGCCTATTACAGCCCGAAAATTTGACTCTGTGTTTGTTGTTGTTGATCAGTTTAGTAAAATGACACATTTCATTCCTTTTAAAAAAACTTTTGATGCATCTCATATTGCTGACTTATTTTTTAAAATAATTGTAAGACTGCATAACATACCTCGAACTTTTACATCTGATAGAGATACTAGGTTTTTAAGTCATTTTTGGAGAACACTCTCTTCAAAATTAGGAACAGCACTCCAATTCAGTAGTGCATATCATCCACAAACTGATGGGCAAACTGAAGTAGTAAACAGGAGTTTGGGAAACTTGCTTAGATGCCTTGCAGGAGAAAAACCATCCCAGTGGGACTTGATTCTACCCCAAGCCGAATTTGCCTACAACGACTCCATTAACCGATCCACTGGAAAACCCCATTTGAAACCCTCTATGGCCAAACTATTCCCCACATATTAGATCGTACCTCCTTACCCATACCAGGTTGAGCCATTACTGAAGCCATTGAAATTGTTGAAAACATTCAAACTATCAGCAACAGGTCCTTGAGAAACTCCGTATGACAAATATCAAATACAAAACAATGGTTGACATACATCGTAGGGAGTGTCATTTTTAGGTAGGAAATCTTGTGATGGCTTACTTTCGACAACAACACTTTCCAGTTGGCACCTTTGGCAAATTAAGCCGGAAGAAGTTTGGCCCATCTTGAATCCTGCAAAGATTGGGATCTAACGCTTATCTTTTGGATCTCCCATCTTCCATAGGAACTTCTCTTGTATTTAATGTTGCCGACATTACTGCATATGTTGGAGAGTCGACTGATACTGCGGACTTGGAGACTTTGCCTGTTACCGTTCCCGCTCAGACTAGTGATGATATTGAAGATGTTTTGGACATTCGTACTACCAAACGAGGCGAGGAGTTCACCGATGTTTCTGGGTCCGATGGTGAGGATGACCCCTGATTGATTATTCATGGATTGAAGCTGAGGAATTGCAGTTTCGATGTCCTGATATTTTGCAGCATGTTACTGAGGCATTCTCATCAGGAGATGAGATTCTTCCGCCAGGGGAGAATTGATGTAGTCAAATATTTATGTGCATTTTATAACTTTTGGTTGATTATGTATTGTAATTTTTATTTTGGTTACCCTATGATATAAGATAACCGATGATCATGCTAAGTTGGTGCTCTTAGGAATGTATCTCCCTTTCCTTCACTTTGTTTCTTTGGGTTTTCTCTTGGTTGGCTGCTGGGCTGATTCCTCGTTTTCCCCCTTGGCAGCTGTCCCTTCGGTTTTTGTGTTCATTGGCTGCTATGTTGATGGTTTGGTTTCCCCCTTGGCAGCTGTCCCTTCGGTTTCTGTGCTCATTGGCTACTGTGTTGATGTTTTGGTTTCCCCTAGGCAACTGCCCCTTCGGTTTTGCTGTAGTTTTGAGATGTTCCTAGTGGTTGGATGAGAGTTGCTTTAACTTCCTGCATTAATTGCTCTTTTCCCTATAAATAGGGGTTGTTTTCCTATGATTTGGGTAGTTTTGAGGTGAAGTATTTGCATACAAACCTGCGGGTTTTTCTAGCTTGCGAGCTAGCCTCCTTTCCCCTTTCCCTCTACTTCTTCGTCTTGGTTTTCTACCTCTTCTTCTCTTTCTACGGTTCCCACCCCATCTGTATCATTCTTCTCTTGTGAGTTTAGTGGTGTTTGCTGCCACGTTTTGGTTAGTATTTGCTGGAGAAGGGTGGACTTGTGCCGGGTCGTTTCAGTGGTGGATTCCGGGTTAGACCTTTCCTATGAGCACCTATTCTAATTTTCGAGCTTTGCATGTGAGGTGACCACTTGTTGGTTGTTCTGAGGGTAGCCTTATTTACATTTTCCTATGTGTTTGCCTAAGAGTTCTCCATAAAATATTTAGAAACTTAGGTTGCATCAGTAACCATTCCTCTCTCATATTCTATTCCCAACCAAACTAGACAAAATCTTGACACTTTTTTGGGATGGCAATGACTTTGCCCAGAAGCATCATTTGATGAAACCATTTCAGTCCAATTGTCTCTGATTTATACATTGTTAGTCACTAGGGTGCAACTCAAAATGCCCTTATATTTGGGAAATATATCATATAAAACTGTATTCAAGTATCGAATCTTCTCGAGGGCAAGATGCTTGTTGAGGAGCTGGTAACCAACCTATACTTTTTTTGGGAGTTATGTTCTTTTCATTATTAAGATTGATTAACTACTTAAAGATATCGATTAGTTCTGAAAATTAAGCTCTGTTGAGGATGATGAATTCATTTGATGATTTTGTTTACTTGTAGATTGATTACTCAGAGAAGCCCGTGAGCTCTTATATGTGAGAACCCAATAATTTTTCATAAAATAGATTGAACATGCTACAATTAAATTGTCTCTGACTTGAATTATTGCTTATTTAGATGTGGGACTCGAGGCTTCTTATGGATGAAAACCCTTATAGGTAATTATTCATTTCAATTGAGGAGCCCCCCTCTCGATAAGATGACTTCTTACTCTACATTTTATGAATAATGGAGTTTGATACCTCGTATTCTTTTATTTGGAAATGCATGTGGGGATAGATGATAAACTTTGTTATAGATACATGATTAAATTATTCATAATTTTATTGGCTGATTTGAAGTTCAAAGTTTCAAGGAGCCTTGAATATAATATCTTCAAGCTAAGAGTTGTGCGTTGTAGTTGTAGATAGGCTAGAAAGCTTATTGTGATCATTCACGAGTTGGTAAGCTTACTTTGTCTTTAGGTTGGATTCAATAAGTCTATTTATGATCTTTGTGTAGTGTGATTCATTCTAGGGGATCCAAGGTTTAAAATTGCGCATTTGAGTATTGAGGCATTTTTTCGCTCGTGAGGAGGGTGTAAGCCTCAAAATCTAAAAATTGCGCAAAGTCAAAATAAAAGTTAAAAGTGATTTTTTATATAATATCCAAATAATATATTAAAGGATGACATATTAACTTTTTATTGAACTATGAAATAAAAAAATTGTATAAGATGTAAAATGTTAAGTGATCAATTATATGAAATAGAATTTAAATCCAAATATTACAGGAACAAAATAGCATAAAATATATGAATTGCCTAAAAATATCATATAATATCAAGTTCACCTTTATTTTTTCTTTCTCAGTTGCTTACCCATCTACGTTTAATTCTTAAAAAAAGCTGAAATAATTGGTAACAACTCAGAAATCATCTGTACTATCATTAATAAGGGGATTTTTATTTGAGTTATTGTCATAATAGATTGGTCTCTTACCAACCTCATCCTATAAGATCCAATACCTCTCAATTTGCTTCTTTTTCATTTATCTCAGTCATTTTCATCTTTCATAAATGTTTGTCATCAACATAAAGATAATACTCTAAAATTTTAAGAGGAGATGGTGGTGGCGTGTAGCTTTCTAGGGATCCCCTGCAACGGCCACGACGATGGTGACTACAGTGAAGGCGATATTTCTTATTGTTAAAATTAAGATATTCCTTAGGATGTGATGCATTCAATAGTCTTCATTTTATGTTTACATTTTGAATATTTTAGAATCTATTGTAATTTGAATTTTATGTTTTATTTTTTGTTTATCCAATGATGGAAGGTAACCTATGATCATGTTTAGGTTAGGTGCTCTTTGGTCATGTCATTCCTTTGGTTTGCTAGCTTTTTTTGGTTCTTGGGTATTTATTAGTGGGCTGTTTTTCTTCTAATGGGCTTGGCCCATTTGCCTTTGGCTGCTTGGTGTTTGAGAGTTCACAGCTGTTGGTTTTTTGGCTGGACGTGCCTTTCCTGGCTGGCTGTTGGGATGCTGGCTGCTCGGTTCCTGAGTTGCCCGTGCCTTTCTTTGGTGTCTGTTGGGTTTTTTGTCGGTTTGGTTCCTAGGCTGGCTATTGGGATGCTGGGCTGCTTTGTTCCTGGGCTGGCCGTGCCTTGTTCTTTGGGTTTTTTCCCCTGTTTTGATTGGGTGATTGGGTGGCACTTGTGGGAGACTGTTTGGTTTCCATTTTTCCTTTTTATAGAGATGATGGCTGCTGTTGGAGAAGGTTGTTGAATATTAGTTAGTCTCAAAACCTGAGGGTTTTCTTCCTAAGCTTGAGGGCTTCTTCTCTACTTCTTCTTCTAGGTCTTTGTTACGCCCACGCCGGCCCAGGAGGGGCCGACTGGACCTGTCCAGCATGGACTGGTCCTGGTCTATGCCAGGCGGAGGAAGCAACAGGGAAGGGGAGGGGGCGGAAGTCCTGTGGGCCCCATGCTGGGCTTAATGCAACTTTTGGAGGGGAAATTTTAAATGTAAGGGCTTTTTAGGTATTTTGTAATTCTCCTTTATTGTTAATGAGGTGCTTAGGAGGGAATTAGGGACCATCTTGAATTTGAATTAGATTTTGGAGATCTAGGGTTTGTAGCTTGGGCTCTTGGCGTTGCTGGAGATTAGGAGAGTTATTCTTCCTCTCGAATTGAAGAATATTATATTTTTGCTTTGTTTTATTCATCTACTAGTGGAATACAAGTCAATTGCTTGGTTTTCTCTCAGATTTCCCTATAATTTTCTCTAATTTTCTTATGCTGGCTATTGTCCACTGCTAAAAACAGCAGTTTTCTTATTGATTTTCTTCATCTGGTTCGGTAGGGTTACTTGAACTCAAGTATTTCCTATCAGTCTTCTATCTAGTTCTTCTCTCCACAAGTTACCCTTCAATTGTATCCTTCTTTTATAATAGTGAGAGGTGTTGTTGGCCGGTTTGTTGGCATTTGCCTAAGGAGTTGCGACGGGTGTTGGATCAGGATTGCTGTGGTGGATCACTGGTTTGCATGTTCTTAGAGCACCTTATTTACCTATTTTATCATTACATGTGAGGTGACCGCTTGTTGGTTTTTCTGAGGGTATTTCTCTTTTAATTTAAGTTTTTGTTGTTTCCTAAAGCTGTTTAAGTTTTTTCCTCTTGTTGGATTTTGTCGGTGATTTTTCATTTATTTTGGATTGAGTCGTGTACTGTTTTCTCTTAAGTGTGCTCCTTTGATTTTAGAATTTTTGGAACCCATCAATTTGGTATCAGAGCCCTTTGTTAGCGTGTGAGTCTTTCTTTTTTAAAATGAATAATCAAAATAATCAAGTGGATTGGCAACACATGATGATGCAAAAAATAACTAAGCTGTAACAACAAATGGAAACTATGGCTAATACCCTAGTTCATGTACAAAATCCTGAGAGTGATGATGAAGCTCCTCGAAACCAAAATAGACAAAATAGGCAATGAGATTATGGGATTAAAATTTACGTTAGCGAATTTGAAGGTAAACTACAACCTGAACAATTCCTTGAATGAATGGAAAAAATGGATCAATTCGTTGAATGGAAAGAAATTCCTGAAAACAAGAAAGTTAGGTTTGCTAGTTTAAAATTGACGGGTCATGCTCTAACATGGTGGAAAAACCTTCAAACAATTGGCTAAGGAGAGGGAAAGAAAAAATTCAAACATGGGAAAGAATGAATGAAAAAATGCGGGGAAAATTCTTGCCTTCTGACCATTCCCGAACTCTGTTCCAAGAATACAATAACCTTCGTTAAGGAAATCAAACCATAGAATAATACATTAAAAATTTCTGCAAATTTCAATTTAGAAATGACCTGAATGAAACTGAAGAGCAAACTATAACTTGATACATCAATAGATTAAAGTGGTCCATTCAAGATCAATTGTACCTACATCATGTGATTAAACTCGATGAAGCTTATAGAATGACCCTTAAAATAGAAAAACTACAACAAAGAAACAATAATAAACGGATCGACTCAACCAAGCCTAGACAATCTGTTGGAAGTAAAATTCGAACTTCACAAACAACCTTTGGATCAACTTCTTCAAATCCAAATCCTCGGATGAAACCTAATGAAACTCAAGCAATTGAAAAAGGGAAAAGGAGTGATAGGACCAAAACCTATTGGACCCTGTTATAAATGTGGTTTATATGGTCATCTGTCTGCAGGCTGTAGAAAAAATAACTCACCTAGAGCCAACTATATTGAACAAGAAGAAAGTATAGGATTTAGGTAAGTTTTAAATAAGAAGAAAGTATAGGATTTATGATGTATGCAAGGGGGGGGGGGGGGTCTCCACATCACAAAAATTTCTTGTTGTTTGGGCTGTTGCTGCTGTCGGTTTGGTCATGGGCTGCTCTCGGTTTGGCTTGGGCTGTTTGGGTTTGAGCTTACTCAAGTTGTCCTACTTGGGGTTGTAGCTCATTATTGATGGAGACTCATTAATACATAAAGGTATGTATTTAATTCCAAAAGGTTTAGGGGAGTGGAACTTGTGTGCCTCATTGGTTTCTTCTTGGGGAGTTAATGTGGCTGCTTTTCCATTTTTCTGTGTGGGCTTTTCGGGTTCCTATGCTGGCTGGTTTCCCATGGTTTCCTGCTCTTGTTTCCTGTGTTTGCCTCCTCGGTTCCTCTCCTGGGTGGGCTTCCCGTGGTTGCCTTGCTATTTTCCCTGTGCTGCTTCTCGAGTTGCTCCCCTGGCTGGGTGATCTGTGGCTTGTGTTGTGGGTTCCTGTGCTGTTTTTCTTTGCTTCTTAATGTGGCTGTTGGCCTTTCATTTCCCCAATGCTGATTGGCTTTAGTTGTAGGTGTATGGCTGTTTGGCTTCTATCTCTGGTCTATAAATTAGAGATGTTTTGTATTAGAAAAGAAAGTGATAATGTGATTTTTGGAAATTGTAAACCTGCGGGTTTCTTGGAAAAGCTTGCGAGCTTGTTCCATTCTCCTTCTCCTCTTCTAGGAAAGCTTGCCAGCTTCTCCTCCTTTCTTCTCGGCTTCTAACCCCTTCTTCTCTACGCAAGTGTCCACTCCAACTGTATCCTTCTTCTTCTAAAAGTAAATGAAAAGCAAGTTTAGGTGTTTTATTTTATATCAAAGTTTGTAAGTGTCTTTTAAGTTTAATATTGTGTTTTTTTATGTTTTGTGTCATTTGTGGTCTTCAAAATGTTGGGGAGACCTAGTGTGGTAATATTTACTTTTGTAAGCAAAAATTGAGGCTTTCTCCTAATTTTTGCTTCAATCAAATTGATATCAGAGCAAGTTTAGCATGTCCTAGGTTGTGTGTCAGTCTTTGTTTGTGTCTTATTGTTGGTTATTTTTTTTAAGTATTTAAAAAAAATGGAAAAAGACAACAAAATTGAGTCCGTGGTGGATGAAAATCAGCCAGAAGAGTTTCACAATCAAATACCAATGGATAGGTGGGTTCCATCAGAAGGTGATTCTACATATCCTATCCAGCAGGAGTTATATAAGATTCGAGCAAGAATGGATTTGATTACAGAAAAATACGAGAAGAAAAAGAAAGGTTTACAAGAACAATTCAAGTATGAACGAGAGATGATTATAAAGACATATGAGAACAAAATACAAGCACTTGATGTGCCTCTATCTCCTCCGAATACATCTAAAGCTTTCTCATCAGGAGATGAGAATTTTCAAGTGGAGGAGTTTTGATGTAGGCAAGGAAGGGGGTCTCCACATCACAAAAATTTCTTGTTGTTTGGGCTGTTGCTGCTGTCGGTTTGGTCATGGGCTGCTCTCGGTTTGGCTTGGGCTGTTTGGGTTTGAGCTTACTTAAGTTGTCATACTTGGGGTTGTAGCTCATTATTGATGGAGACTCATTAATACATAAAGGTATGTATTTAATTCCAAAAGGTTTAGGGGAGTGGAACTTGTGTGCCTCATTGGTTTCTTCTTGGGGAGTTAATGTGGCTGCTTTTCCATTTTTCTGTGTGGGCTTTTCGGGTTCCTATGCTGGCTAGTTTCCCATGGTTTCCTGCTCTTGTTTCCTGTGTTTGCCTCCTCGGTTCCTCTCTTGGGTGGGCTTCCTGTGGCTGCTGGCTGGGTTCTCGTGGTTGCCTTGCTGTTTTCCCTGTGCTGCTTCTCGGGTTGCTCCCCTGGCTGGGTGATCCGTGGCTTGTGTTGTGGGTTCTTGTGCTGTTTTTCTTTGCTTCTTAATGTGGCTGTTGGCCTTTCATTTCCCCAATGCTGATTGGCTTTGGTTGTAGGTGTATGGTTGTTTGGCTTCTATCTTTGGTCTATAAATTAGAGATGTTTTGTATTAGAAAAGAAATGTAAACATGCGGATTTCTTGGAAAAGCTTGCGAGCTTGTTCCATTCTCCTTCTCCTCTTCTAGGAAAGCTTGCGAGCTTCTCCTCCTTTCTTCTTGGCTTCTAACCCCTTCTTCTCTATGCAAGTGTCCACTCCAACTGTATCCTTCTTCTCTATGGATGGAATGCAACTTTAGGTGTTTAATTTCTAGTATTGTGTCAAAGTTTGTAAGTGTCGTGTCTTTTATTATAAAGGTGAAGTTTTGTTTAAATTCTAGTATTTTCTTATCATTTTATATGTTCAAAGGTATATGTAAGAGTTGTTTTATTTGTAATCCAAATTTTTGCTTGCATCAATTTAGGTAAGTTTATTGAAAGGCACGGCCAGCTCAGGAACCGAGCAGCTAGCATCCCAACAGCCATCAAGGAAAGGCACGTCCAGCCAAGAAACCAACAGCCGTGAACTCCCAAAAGCCAAGCAGCCAAAGGCAAATGGGCCAAGCCCATTAGAAGAAAAACAGCCCACTAATAAATACCCAAAATCTATTGTAATTTGAATTTTATGTTTTATTTTTTGGATCAACTTCTTTCTTGTTCTTCTAGCGGCTACAGCCCAAGCAAACCCTAAGAGAAATACAAATTCAGCCAAACATAACATAACCCTCACCCTAGGATGAAAATAACTATTAAAAGCAAATAATACAAAGTAAAAAACTCCAGAGCGCCCCTCCAATTCAATTTTCCCGCTCACCCCCCTCGCTCTCTCTCTTAATGTGTGGACGCCAACCCCAAGGGGGTGGGCTAGGCCCGGGCGAAACCAGGCTTCCGCTTGGTATAGACCTGAGCCGGTCTAACAGTTTCCAATTCTATGCGTGCTTGTTGGATGAGTGATTATTTTTTTTGAGACCTAATTTCCTTTGTGTGATTTAATTTGATTGCATCTCCCTAATCACATTATGAATCCTATACATTTAATTGTCCCATGTCATTAGGATAAGACTAGTGGTGATGAGTTGTCTTTTGCGCGGACCAGTGAGTTTGTTTTTTTCAGCATTCCCAAGTGGTTGATGGCACTGTTTAGGAATTGGTTGTCCTCTTAGAGTTTATTTGCTCGTTTTCTTCTCTAATTTTCCTGTAGTTTTGGAGAATGAACTGGACAAGTGACTTCTGAGTATGTCTCTGGGCCTTAAAGAATTTAAAGCTCGACAGAATTCTTGAGTACATTGTTTTTTTGCTTATGAATAATAATTTGACATGGACCATCAAGGACTAGATATTATGTTTTTATTGATTATGGAAGCAGTTTTTGGTATAGAGCTTAACAGAGCATCTTAACTATTTACTGAATTTACGTAAGAATGTGTCATTTACTGATAAACTAATGCCCGTGTTATGTTTGAGATGAAATAAAGGCGCGGTAAAAAATCTGTAAGTTGCAGGCCGTGTGTTCTCTTTCTATTTTTTATGTCGTGCTAGAACCTTTCCTAATAGTTTAATGTTTTTATTTTCATAATTTGTTTTACCCTTGCTGGTACTTTCAGGCACAATTTTGTCTTTCTTGAAAATCTTCTGAATTAAATATACAGCATTTCAGCTTCATACTATAGTAAGCTCGTATGGTAAAAAGTATGACAAAAAACCTTTGTATATGAGTATTTATATATCTGGAAGTGATATTCATATGCTTTCGCATTTCAGGTTCCAAAACATGAGGTTTTTTACAGTTTAAATGCTACAATAGTTGGCTTAGCTGCTAGTTCTACTGTGCCCACATCGTCAGCGCGGTGCACACCTTGGTGTGTTGGACTGGGTAATATTAGTTACTTTTTACTGCAGTGTGAAATCAAGTATGCGCATCTTTTACCTTTTGCAGTAGGGAACTTTTTTATGGCTCATTTGGTTGCTCGCAGATGTAAAACATGATTAGAGAAGTAAGGATTCTGCTTTCACTTATTTTGAGTATTGAATTGAAATTTTTATTTTTTGGGGAGCTTTGAGGAGACTTGTGGAGTTTGAAATCAATCCAAATGTCCAATTTTGTATAACAAATGATGAATTTAACAACGATCATCATTTTTCAGAATTTCATATCTAACTTAAATTAACCAAATGAGCCTTATGTTATGTCTGCTCTAGTATCAGGTTTAGGTTTTTAAGGAAAAAATATTAATTCTATGTTTTGAATTACATGAAAAATATAGTCTAGGTCTTTCTTAGATGCAATATATAGCAAACCCGTCAGGTTACAGTTCCTTTTGTTGAATCCCTTTTTTTTTTTTTTTTTAATTTGATTTTGTTTTCTCATACTCTTCTAAGCATTGAAGGATCCTTGTGCTGCACTCAGTAGGATTGAATGAAGGAGGTCGATTCAGAAATCCTGTCCCAAGTAGTTGGGTTCATGCTTTAAAATTGCACAATTAGAGACTTGTCTTAACCCAATTAAAAAAAAAAGGCAATGATGCGTACACCATACGCTTGCCAAATGGGACTTACATGTTAGTTGGAGTGAGGCATGGCTCAGCATAACTTTAACACAATTTTAAAATGGTGAGAGCTTAAAAAAAATAAAATTTAGTTAATATAAAATTTTTAAATTTAAAAAATTATCTAGAATTAAACCTTTTTACTCTACCTATAGCAAACCAAACTTGAGAAGAACCGCATGACCTCGAACATGTCGGTGCATGCCTAGAACCCTTATGCTCACTCTTGATCCTGTTGCGCCGTCGTTCTTTTTCCACCACTGCTTCTTTTCAACACCTCTTCTCTTTTTGTTAGAAACTCATTTTTTTATTTCACGCATGAGGGATGAGAGAAAGTAATTAATGATAATGATGATTCTAATGAAGTTTTTCTAATTGATGAGAGTGGGGAGACTTTTAAATTCGTAGGTTATAATCTTAGAATACTTGTTTATGTTGAACTAGGAGTGAGAGAAACTATTTATTTAGCTTTGTTTGTATTTTGTATTATTTTTAATTCTTTGAGCAGTTAAGATGATAATGATAATCTACAAATATAAATTTTTCATTTTGATCAGGGGATCATAACATACAATTTATTAAATTTTGAAGTGCCAAGGAAACCCTACTGATAAGTTTATCCTGTATTCTGTGTTGTTAGCATACACGTGTGGAAGAACATTGGCAACGTGTGGAAGAAAATTGGTTTGTCAGTGCTCATTACAAAATTAGAAAAAGTTATAATTGAGATTAGGAATCATTAAACATAACACAAAATCAAGTTTTTTATTAGGCCAAGATAGGGATAGAAATGAATTTAAGATTTTAATTACTGTAAAATTTTTTCTTATATTTTTCTCTGTTCGTTCAAATATTGAGGAGGGATTTGCTTTTTTTCTTAAAAATTCCAAGTAGGGGTCAAAATAAACATGTTTAAAGTATTTTTATATTTTTTGAAAAATCATATTGTTCTAAACCTTAGCAATCCTCTAGTGTTTTAATAATTGAGAAAAAAACTGTGATGATTAGAACCGAAAGTATTAGTCATTCCCAAGTGTTTCATAGTTTTAGGAAGAGAAGAAACACAATGCACTGAGCAAATTCAAAAGATATCTGCTCTAGAAAACAATGACTAACAGCACCTAAAGTTATTTTAGCAAGCCTTGGGTGTGTGCCATATTGCTTCTCACTGGCATGAATGCCTTGTAGAGTTTCAATAAACTTGCAAGGCTACTTTTGTATGCACAACTAAACATATAGTTTGTTATATAGCATCATATTCTATGGTGATAAAATTTATCATTGATGAAGCGTGATGTCCTGTTATGATATGGGCTAATCTAAGTTACAATTTGTGTATGATATGGCATAACTTATACACAAGAACTAACTGGTGCGCTAGTAACTCTAGTTGAAATGGTATTGTGCATTGCCATTTTTCAATTTTGTGGGAAACATGAGTTGCTTAAAGGTGATTTGTCTAACATATTCAGAAAATTTTCCATTCTATTCAAATTGAGATTATGAATTCTTATCTCGAACTTATTCAGTGTTTTTCAGAAAAATAGACTACCTAGTGGACAAGGTATTCTTATCAATGTACAAACTTATATATATCGTGAAATGTTGTACCTCTTTTTACCCATCCTTGGTTTTAGGGGATCTAGAAAACTATATTCGTTATGTTGTCCATATATATTTTATTTAATTTGAAATTCTATCTTCTAGGTATTGTAAGAGGAATAGATGCCAAGAAAGGCATGCTTTATGTGATTACACCTGTTTCGCTATGCAAGTTGGAGAAGGTTGATATTCTCTTTCAAGGGTTTATTGAAATTCCGACCAGTCTATTGCAGGTATTCCTTGTCTATGATGGTTGTTTATTTAAGTGTTGATTGAGTAGTTTATGAAGAACCAAGCATGATTTGTTAAAATTTGTTTCACTATCAACTTTTTTCCTATAGCATTAATTTAATGATTGAAACCATTGCCAAGCATAAGAACAACTACTTTGAGCCACTTATGTGGTGCAACTTGTCTACTTTGGGTGTCACTGTTGGGTGGATAAACAGTATGATGGAGATTTTTAATGAAAGGCCTAAAATGTGTATGGATACTATTTCAGTTTTAGTAGAGTGTAAGTCTTTAATAAAATCTAAATCCTTTTTAAGTATAATAATGTGTACTTATGATTAAATGAATTTATAGAAAATGTAAATTTGTTTTGTTATGAGAATATAAATAAGATGTTATTTTAATTTGAAATTGTGACTAATATGAATTATCATTATTATTAGTCTTATTCGAACTATTTTTTATTAAGGAAATGAACATTTTTATTTGGATACAAAGTTCGTATTTCAAGAAGCTAGACCAATAATCAAATTTGTGAGTTTCATGGTTTAATTGATTTTGTTGTTTGTTTTAATCATTACTGATGTTAGCACAAAATTGTAAGTTGTAAATATAAATGGTCTAATCTTATATTATATAATGTCAAAATTTTCGCAAATTATTACCATATTTTGATTTTCAGCCCTTTATTTGCTACCATTTCTAATAGTTGCGGGAATATATCCAATCTTGAATGTACACTTCCTTTTCCAACTATTCAATTAAGTTAGTTAGAAGTTAAACTATCAAATAGATATACCTTTGGCATGTCTGACCACCCCAAAGTGAGTTTAACCTTATGGAAATATACAACTTTGTATGACAACATGTTTTGTAGCCATACGTGCCATACTATATGGCCATAAATCTTGTTATATTGATATCGTATATTACGTTATATGTATCTTTTATAGAAGGTGCATATATATGAGTGTACATACCCTATGTGGCTATGAAGATAGGTTGGATGACCACACAGATCACCTTCTATGACCATGTTAGTACTTTATATGGCAATACATACACCTTATGTGGTCAATAAATAACTTATGTGGCAATATGAGCACTTAATATTAAGCATTCAAGCTATTTGTATTCTAGGGGTGCGCAAAAAATTGGCAAAATTGAAAATTCAAACTAACCTATTTTTAAAATGAAACACAATTATCATTAATTAAAATGATAATTACAAAAAGTCATAGTGGACAATCTAAAACAATAAATAGAAAATAGAGATGGCAAATTCTATCCTTAATTCCATTTCAGATACGAAGAATTTAGAAAATTTAATCTTTCAAGGCGTTTCTTTTTGTCCTTATCATGACATCTGTTGGAATATTGTATGAAAAGTTCATTATTCTCTAATGAAGCATTATCATTAGATTTTGTATATAAAGAAAAAAAAGCTAACTGCTTGTGATCATATGTGAATGTGTCATGCTGAGGCTTAATAGAAGTACATAAAGAGGGTAATGTAAGAGTAGACTTAGATCTTAATTTTTTCCCTTTCAATTTAATAACGAAGACAGGTAGGAGATTTTATGGTTTTTCTAAGGAGAGTTGGAGGTAGGAGTGCAACTTCCAAGTTTATGAGAAAGGATAGGAACATCGATGGGAATATTGGAGGCAACTGCTACCAATGACTCAACCCCATCCAACTAGTTTGAGATCCGGAGTTAATCTTCTTGTTAAGGACTATGGAGCAGGCAATTTGAATCTGCCTGGGTAGCAAGCTTTTCATCTCTGTGACTTGGAGAAAGTTAGCAATCAATATGGAGGAGGGAACATGAGCCCCAATGTTAAGTTGAATATGGGGTGTGGCATCTAACTAGATTGAGAGACTTCAACAAGATTGTTGGTGGAGAACATTCACATATTGGCGTATCTTCTACAATTCTAAGTTCTTGCCCAAACAAGAAATAGTTAGTATAGAAGCTCAGCCTCATTTCAAAATTTACTTTTTATCAAAATCCCTTGTCATTATATCCTATCAAAATGACATTCGAGAATCTTCGAGACAAATCAATCTCTACAACAACTCTCATTATTGAAGGTCTCATTATATAAGTAGTAGCGGAATCCTTATGCCAACGGTTATCAAATAATGATCTCAATAAGAAAAGCATGGATTAATATCAAATAGATGAGTTCTTAAATGTGTTAAAGCAACCCACATTGGAACAGTGTTTGATTCATTAGAAAAGTCAAAATTGAGAGCCCTTTTTGAGAGTTGCATTAAAGATCCTTCAATTAATATTGATTTCTCCACACCCCTCCCCACACACACACACACACACACACACACACACACACACACACACCAAAAAAAACAAAAAAACCATATAGTCCCCAATTTGAGGGAATTTTAAGATAACATGTTTTGTATTGAGCAAAGCTACTACAAAGTTTTCAATAAATTGCATAGCTTGCAAGATAGTCCTAATAGCTTGAAGAGATGGTTGACAGCCCATGAACTTTCTCACTATGGTTTAATGGTTCTAACAATTTTGAAAATGTTAAATTATGTCTTAGCAGGGCAGGCTTACCTTGGTAAAAAGATTATGAGAGTAGTTATTGATCAAGGGGGAAGAAGGTTGCAAAAACACTGTCACTAATTGATCGCAGCATAGGTTGAGGTTGGTCGCAAATAATATCAGTGAAGGTTCCATAAGCTACATTTGGCATTGTAGGATGCAGCAAGGGGACCAGCTGGTTAGCAATGACTAGATGAGGAGGGGATGGAGAAGGTGGATCCTTATGGCAATGTAGAACAGGAATAACTCCCGATGAGGGCCTAAAAAGGAGATATAAATGCTTTGATAGAGAAGGATGCTACCACTAAGGGGTGCTGGCCATATATGTCAATGATGCAAAATGGTGTGCACCATGGCGCATAATGCGGTCCGGCCCACATACAACGCTCAACACATTAAAATAGCAGGCACTATTTGCATCATGCATAGACAATGACGCATGGTTTAAGGTGCAAAAAGTGCACACTATTTTGTTAACAGATTATAAAATTAAAATTATAAATAAATTTTTTAAGATTTATATATTAATATCATAATTAATTATTAATTAATTAAACATCAAATTAATAAATATCAAAAAATTTAAAGGATTTAATTTTTTTAGGATTTGAAGCTATCATTTTTGCTGTTTGGTGGGATTTAGGCTATATTATGCTTAAATCCGGTTCAAATTTATGGATGTAACTTTATGTGGGATTTAAAATTATCATTTTTGTTATTTGATAGGATATTTATGCTTGAATTTTATTTTGATCAACCTATTATTTGTTATTTAATGGCATTTAATATATATATATATATATATATATATATATATATATATATATATATATATATATATATATATATATATATATATATATATTACTATGCGTCATATTTAAAATGGCGCTCATCGTGCAGTGCGCTATGCGCCATGGCTTCAAAGGAAACTTTGCACCATTGTGCGCCATTCGCCATTTACAAGTATGATGCTGACACTAGGAGCACTTCCGATGAATTAACAACAAGATATATGATGATTAACTATCATGAGTCTAAATGGGTTGGTGACAATGTTGGAATTAGGCGAGGTGGAGAAGCACGCTTTGTAAGGAGGTACTAGGCCAGACTATCTGTTAGGGCAGAAAAAAATCTCTGCATGATGGCTTTGATCATTATGATAAGAATTAGGAATTGGATGCAATGGCTAGAAGAGCGAAAAGAATGGACTCAGTCTCTCCCATGAAGCCAGAGACTTTAGGGCATGTAATTCCAAAGGGGATTGGAGGAGGGGGGTGTCAGTGAAGGTTGGCATGACGAGGGACGAATGTGAAAAGGAGTATAACTGTTCTAACTAGGCTCGACATATCAATATAAATTTGAACTAATTTGGCTAAATTGATTGACTTGGTTTAGGTTTTGGTTTGTTTGTGGTTGATATTTTGTCTACACCAACTTAATTGGTCTGATTTTGATTTAAAGTTTTATAAAATCAAAACAAACTTATCCGGATTGATTAAGCATAATTTATATAATTATTATATTTTATACCCTTACATTACCTTAGTTATTAGATTAAATTTTGGTCTATTTTGGTAGGATTCTCATCATTTTTCTTTTCAGACTTATGCCACTCTTTTGTTTAGATGTTTTATTGCTACTTTTTAGGAATTTATGCGTCGGGAAGATCTTGTTTACAATTAGATATGCTAGAGTGTATTAGCTCTAAGAAAGTTGTCGTCTTACTTTTTAATAAAGAAAAATACTTATAATTCCCACAACAGCTTTTAATAATTCTCTACAAAGGCTTCGTTTGGGACAACTTTTTTATTGCTTTCTAAAGCTGAACTAAAAATTTTTGTACTAGAAAGTTGTGTTAGAAAGCATTAAGAAAGTTGTCCCAAACAAAGTCAAATTTTGTACTACTACATTTATAAAAAGTTGTAGTTGCCCAAATGGAGCCTTAATGTTTATTTGGGGCGGCTTTTTTATGCTTGCTTTTCAAATCATTGCCTCCAAGCTTTTGAAAATATGATCGGACTGGCTGGTTCGACCGATTCAACTGTGAACCGATCATAAGGCTGGTATGGTCTATTATAAAAATTGGTTTTGCATGGAATCGACCAAAACCATCTGTTCAATCGAAAAATCGGTTCCAGTTACTTTGAACTGGCCAATTTAGTAAATTATTTAAATATTTACATAAATTAATTTAATATATTTAGAATAAAATATTAACTTTAACATATTAATTTATAATTTAATTTATTTTAATTTCCTAAAACAATCATTTGTCAAAGAAATTTCATCTAATCATTTCATATGGGATTTATCACTTCATGTTAGTTCTTACCATGTAAACTCAAAAAGCAATATAAAAAATACCAAGTGGTTGTTCCCAAGTGATGTGGGATTAAATAAGTTAAAATTTTTAAACTTACAACATACATTATATATTTTTAAATAGATTGTTAATTAATTTTTTTATAATATAAAAAGCATTTATTGTTTAATTAATAATATTTAATTCATTTATTAATTTATTTATCATTTATAAAAATTAATTATTATTTATTTATTAATAATAAGTAGGATCTACATATGATTTTTATTGATTTAAAGAAAACATATGATAAAGTTCCAAGAGAAGTGCTATGGAGAGTTCTACATAAGAAAGGGGTTAATAATGCTTTTATTCATGTCATTAAGGATATGCATGCAGGAGCTGTTACTTGTTTTCAAGCACAAGATGGTTTGACCAAGTATTTTCCTATTTTAGTTGGATTATATCAAGGATCAGCCTTAAGCCCATATCTTTTTTGCTTTAGTCATGGAAGTTCTCACTAGATATTTGCAAGAGGTTGTACCCTAGTCTATGCTTTTTCCTGATGATATTCTTCTTGTTGATAAGGCTAGAGAGGGAGTTGAAGGTAAACTTGAATTATGGAGGTCAACTTTAGATATTAAAGGCTTTCGTATGAGTAGATCTAAAACTAAATATATGGAGTGTAATTTTAGTAATAATAGATATAGTGGGGGGATTGTAACTTTGGGTGATCATGTCATTAGTAAGAGTACATATTTTAGATATATTGAGTCCATTATTCAGAGTAATGGTGAAATAGATGAAGATATTATTAGTAGAATTCAAGTTGGATGGTTGAAGTGGAGGAATGCATCGGGCTTGTTGTGTGATAGAAAAGTCCTACTCAAACTCAAGGGAAAATTCTATAAGATGGTAGTGAGCCCTGTAATGCTTTATGGTGTAGAATATTGGCCATTAAAAGGGAAGCATAATATTAAGTTAAGTATTGCAGAGATGAGGATGCTCAGGTGGATATGAGTGGCTTTACTCTTAGAGACATGATATGAAATGAGCATATACGTGAAAAGGTTAGAGTAGCTCCAGTGGAAGATAATATTACAGAGAATCGCCTTAGATAGTTTGGACACATAGTACGGCGAATTTTCGATGACTCGATTAAGAAAGTAGATGTATTAGATTTGACTTATGCTAAAAAAGGTAGAGGTAGACCTAAAAAGACTTGGTTAGAAAATATTAGAAACGACTTTTCTTTATTAGATTTAGATAAGAATTTGACTCTTAACAGGACATAATGGAGAAAAAAGATTCATGTAGCCGACCCCACATAGTGAGATAAAGACGTGTTGTTGTTGTTGTTGTTGTAGTTATTAATAAAAAATGATCTAACCTTAATAATTTATAGATGTAATCATATAAATTTATAATATGAATTTATTGTATAATCTACAGGTGTCTATGATGCACCGATACATATATTTATGAAGGCATGCTATATCAAATACGGCTCGGATATGTATTCGATACGGCAAAAGCGTATCCCATTAAAATACTATTTAAATTAAAAAGGATACGCGTATCAGCTACGTGTATCCTTTTTTATTTACACTCGGATACGTGTATCCATTAAAAAAAATTATTCGAGCAACCCTATTCATTTTCGCGAGCGGTGCTAGGTCATTTCTGTGAGTAGAGCCACGTTCATTTCTGCTAGGGTATTTTCGTTTACACATTACGCGAGTAGCCGACGCCAAAGGCGAGACGAAGAGTTGGGATTCGAGAATAACAAGCGAGACGAAGAGCCGTAATCATTTCCGTCGCGTGCGTCTTCCTTCATTTGCTTCGTCGTGTACTTCATCTTTGTGAGTAGGCTAGACGAAGAGTTGGGAAGAGCGTACATATGCGAGCACCGAGCACTCTTTTGTAAGTTGGCTAACATTTGTATTTGATTTTTCTATCGTCTGCTTATTGTAGAAATATTTTTTGTCCTTCCCTGTAGAAATGTTTGGTTGCAAGTGCTTTTTTTTGTCATTCCTGTAAAAATGTTTGGCTGCAAGCGAATGTATGTTTAACAGATTTTTTAAGTTGAATGTTATAGTAGCTACTTATACTTTATTTGGAGCACGTATGTTGATATTTCATTATTTAGTTTATGTTGTGTTGAATGAAATAAAATCAGTACTCCCTTATAAAATCATGAGTTTTTTTTTTAATTAATTGTAACCTATACTCTACACTTTTTGGACTAATTCATATTGCAATCAGGAAATAATCAAGGTCATTAAAGGAACACGCTTAGAATGAATTTGATGATGAAAAAATCTTCAAAAAAATTATTATAGATTACGTCATTACTGTGTATTGGCTTAATAATATGTACATGGATCCTTGCCTCTAATGTGCTCCTCATACGAATACTTTGGGCAAGTGTATAAGAGTGGGTGGTTTAGATAAATATTCTTGATTTGCGTCACATGTGAGTCTAAGTGTAATAACTTTGAATGCCTAAATTTTAGAAATATGTTTATGATTCAAATGGAGGGTTTAGATGCTCTCGGGCTTGGAAAGTTATTGGATGCCAATAATATTTGTTTATGTCATATTGTTATTAGGATATTGAGGTCTAGTGGTGGTGGAATTGGATTTGATGATGGTACATCAGAGACCAATATTGAAGATAACAAACCTTTGTGGAGTCATGTGATAAAATTAGAAAAAAACTTTTGAAGGGGATGGCAATGTTGCATTCAAATGCAATTGCTGTAATGCCATATATAAATGGTCATACTATAGAGTGAAAGTCCATTTGTTGAAGATTGTTGGTCATGGAATTAAAGTTTGCCCAAAAATAAGCTCATCACAAGTGACTGAATTATAAAAGAAAATCAGTGAAGCTAAGCAGAGGAGTAGAAGAGATTTTCATAAAGAGATTTAACTTTTAAGTACCCATTCTTCATATCCTTCATCATATTCTTCAATTCGAATTGATGATAGTACTGTGAACAAAAGGGCCATTTAGGATGGAGGGATATGAACCTAATAGAAAAAAAAGTTGTTGCAGACAATTCTTTGGAGAAAATATTTAATTTACAAATGAGAGAATAATTAGATGAGAAAATAACAAGAATGTTTTACACATCTAGACTTCCTTTCAACCTACTAAGGAATTCACATTACAAGAATGCATTTACTTTTGCATGCAATAATAATCTTTCAGGATACATGCCACATAGATATAATGTCATTAGAACTAACTTATTGCAAAGAGAGATGACTAACATTGAGAAGTTGCTTGAGTCTAGAGGAGTTTTGGAAGGAAAAAGTAATTTGGTTTGTGATGGGTGGACAAATCTACAAAGAAGACTACTTATCAACTTCATGGCCGTAACAGAGAACTATTTTATGTTCATCAAAGCTATAAACTGTAAAGGACAGTATAAAGATAAGATTTTCATTTCTAATTTAATTAAAGAAGTAATCATGATGGCAAGGTCAAATATCTTTCATGTCATTGTTGATTATGCACCTGTTTCTAGAGATGCCGATCTACTTGTGGAGTAATCATATCCTCATATTTTTGGACACCATATGTTATGCATACGCTTAATCTTTTTTTGAAAAGTATTTGTGCAGCAAAGAATACTGAAGCAAATGAAATCCCTTACAATGAATGCCATTGGATCACAGTGATAGTAGGGATTGCAATTGTAATTAGAAATTTTATTATGAATCACTCTATGAGACTCTATGTTCAATGATTTTTCTAATTTGAAGATGCTTGCAGTTATTGAAACTTGATTTGCCTCAGTTATAGTGATGTTGAGAAGATTCAAAAAAATAAAAAACAGACTTCAAGTTATGGTGATTATTGACAAATGGTCTTTTTATCGAGAAGATGATGTTGGAAAGGCAAGGTATGTAAAAGAGAAGATTTTAGATGATTTATGATATAATGACATTGAGTGCATCTTAAGTTTCATTGATCCAATTTATGAGATATTAAGAGGGACAAAAACAGGTAAGTCTTGTTTACATCTCATTTATGAGATGTGGGATTCAATGTTAACCAATGTGAAAAAATCATATATAGACATGAGAGAAAGATACTTCATAATGTCTAAAGTTTTTGGGATGTTATTTATACTATTCTGGAAGATAGGTGGTGCAAAAGTAACACACCTCTACATTGCTTCGCTCACTCATTATATCCAAGGTAATTTTCAACATTCCTTCATTACTAATTCACAATTTGTTGACTCATATTTATATAGTTATATTTGATTTTACTATTATTTGAATATATTTAAGTAAAGAATGGTTTCAAGAGGATTCTCAACGAGTTTCTCCACAGAAAGATTTAAAAATTTCAAATATGAGGAAGAAATGTTTGAAGCGTTATTTTCCAAATGAGGAGGAGAAGAATTGTCAATATAGAGCTTGTTAAATTTTATGGTTATTTAGAGGATTTTGGTGACCAAAAGTCTTTACGTGATAGGTAGAGAATTGATTTAAAGATGTGGTGGTTGATTCATGGAGTTTCAGAACCTCTACTTCAAACAATCACCATAAAACTTTTTTTGGTCAAATTTCATCCTCCTCTTTTTGTGAAAGAAATTGGAGCACTTATTCTTTCGTCCAATCAATGAAGAGAAATAAAATTATTCCACAACGGGTTGAAGATTTAGTTTATGTGCATACAAACATTCGGTTTCTATCAAGAAATACTCCAATTTATATGAAAAGAGATAACAAGATGTGGGATGTTGCTGGAGATGAATTTAAGTCCCTTGATGATATGAGAATATTGGAGATTGCTAATCTTTTACTTGATGAGCATGAATTGGAAGCTATGGTATTTTATGAAGATGATATAGAAGTTCAAAGACAAACCTTTGAAGAAGCTAATCCTATCATTCCTTCTATTGAATAGTTGAAATTTTATGTGCTAGATAGTTTATGTTTATGTTTTTGATATTATGCTAGACATTTTATCCTTACTTTTACTTTGATATTATAAGCTATAAGGCTAAATATGATGTTGCTTTAAATTTTTGTGTTATTTCAAATATTATGCTTTGATTGTTTTTTTAATTTTAATATATGATTTGAAAATTATAGTGTCGTGTCCGTACTGTATCCTGTGTCCTGTACTTTTAATAGTTGACGTGTCTTGTATCAGTATCGTGTCATATCCATGTCGCAATATCCGTATTGGTGCAACATAAATAGGTGTAAAATTATATTTAAATATATAACTTAAATTAATAATTATTTATATTAAATTTATAAATTTATATGTAAATTAAATTTATGTTATCTCAGTTGAGTCATTGAACCCTGAACAATTCCTTTTTTTTCTCGGTTCTATGTCTGATCCGATTTTCACTACCTTGATTGCCGCACTTTCATTTGGCTGTTACTTATTGCTACCTTTTAGAAATTTTTATGGTCAGAAATTGTTTCTTACAATTAGATCTGGTGGACTGTGGTAGTTGGAATATAATTGTTTGATTTGTTTTTCAAAAAAAAAAAAAAATCCATAATAACTTTGAAAAAGTTGTTTTCACCATGAGAGCTTTATACTATCATTACAAAAAGTTTAGCTGTCCCAAAATGACCCTTAGTTGGAATCACAATACCTCTTTTTTTGTACCATGAAATCCTGTTAATTTTTAGCGATTCTTCAATTTAGAACAAACCTATCAAACTAAACCAGATAAATCCATTGAAAACTGTTTAAAACCAAAGCAAACCAAACCAATCAAAACATAATTCTAAAAAATAAATTCTTAAAGATTCAAGTTCTTGAACCGAAAATCAAACAGATACCAAATTGAATCTATTGTTGGAATCAAAAATCGTATTTATATTCATTCAAGATGTTTATTGATTCAGGATGTACAAGGATCTTTAATGAAATAATCACATCCTTAAACCCTACAGATCTAAATGACATGCAAGATGATGAAATGCCAAATCGAGTAGATAGATTTAGGCACTTAAGATTCTACAAAATAGAATTTTTGGCAATATAACTATATATACGAGTAGGATGGTTAGAATTCACGGGAGTCCGATATCCAGATTGCTAGTGAGACGGTAATTATAGGATTTCTTAGTTAGAAGAAGAGATTATGTTGTGCATTGGCAACATGCCTGATTTTGTTTTAGAAACCAATAAGAAAACTTTTCCAAACGAAACTTAAATGGTGATATAATTGCATTTAAAATTATGACTCATTTGAAATTCACTCAAAATTAGGTGAATTTCAAATGCATTGAATACATTCAAACTATTTTAAAATTTTACTTTGCATTCCTTTTGCTTCACATCAAATATTTATGTTTTCAAAACCCTTGCATTTGAAATATTTAACACTCTTAAGAGCAATTTCATAAAATTTCCCTCTATGTTTACTTGATGCCTCTTATTGCATAATATTTTCGAGGAACTTTTTGCATTTATAACCTTGAATTTAAAAATTAAGTAGTCATCTATATCCCATTCTTTTATATAATAATGTAAGATATTTAAATCTATTGTATCATTTTATCTTCTATTAATAACAAGAGATAATCATTAATATTATACTTATTAATATTGTATATCATTTATTCAAACTTCAATGGGATAAAGAGTTGTTATTTTGTATATTCGATATTTACTATGATGTTAAACTTCTTATCTTCAGAATATTTTTCTCCATTTTTAACTTTTACTTATTCCAACAAGCATTCTACTGATTAGAACTGCACTATCAGTGAAAGTATGGATAGGATATCTCACTTATTTTGTTTGGAATAGTGTTTTTGCTGTTTTTTAAATCAATTTTTTAGTATAAAAATTTTTTAAAATAAAATTTTTTATACTAAAAAATTATTTAAAAAAATAGAAAGAAAATCATCTCCTTGTTTTCCTAAAGCAGCAATTCCCTGATACAGGTACGAGGATGCATATCGCCTTACATGTCTACAAATGTACTGCACAAACTTCCAGAGAAGGATCTGTAGGAAATCATTGTGAGATTTTTCTTGAAATTTTTTCTGCAGTTATGTACAGTTGATTTGATGCGGGGCTCAGTGCTAAAATTATTATTATTATTATTATTTAAATTTATAATAGATTGATTTTGAAATGACATAAATTTTAATGATAAATTTATTAAAATTGTTTTGCATGGATATTCGGGCTCGATGTATGAGTTGACGTAATTTTCAAGTTTGAAAAATACGTTAAATATTTAAAATTGTACATTGTGATCATTTTCTGTATGTTAATATGAACCTTTTTTTTAGAGTGGTGAATAAAAATGTTTTCTAATATATCACTCTTGAAATTTTCTGTGTTTTTTTAAGGCCTATCTATTTATTTTGAGTTGTTAAATTTTGTGTTTTGTTGATTTATAGTTTTTATTTTGTTATAAATTTTTTTAATTTTTAAGAAAATTTATCAAAAGAAATTCAGATTTGTTCTAGATCTATTATAAAGATAGTAAATTTTGGTTTATTGTAGGTTTTATAGGAAAATATTTAAATGTAATATTTAGCGCGAGTTGATCTATTGTTCTTTGTTTTTTATTTTGTTTTAAATTCTAAATTATTTAATTTAAAGAAAGATTGGTTTTAATTTAAAGTTTTATTGATTTATAAATTTTATTTAGATTTTTAAGGTTTGGGTACCTTTTTTATTTTAAAAATTAAAAGAAAAGGCCTTAAATATACAATATTCATTCAAGGATGAATTTTAACTTTATTTTGATATAGTAAAGTGTATATTTCATTTAAGGGGTATGTTGATATTTTATAGTATCTCCAAATATATATTATGAATTTTGGTTAATCGAAACTTCTTATTGAGAATTTTTAAAAGAAAGTTGGGATTTTTACGTATATAACACCTAAATTATTATTATTACATATCTAACATTTAAATTATCATATTTACTTATATACCACCTAAACAACATTCCTAACATTTGAAATATCACTCCGGAGTGTTAGAATAGATGAAAAATGGAGGTTTTAGATGATATATAAGTAAATATGATAGTTTAAGTATTAGATATGTAATAACAATAGTTTTAGGTGTTATGTATGTAAAAATTTCAAGAAAGTTTTTGTTTAGTTATAAAATTTCAAATTATTTTGTCAAAATTTTTCTATAATTTTAGGAGTTCATTAAAATTTATTTAGCTTTTTTTTATAAATTTAGGGTTATTTAATTATTTCTTTATTAAATTTAAAGTTTGTTTATTTTTATTAAAAAATCGTGAAATAACTTTCTAAAACTGGGAACAATTTAAGCGACATCTTAAAAATTTTGAGTACATCTTAAAAATTTTGAGTTAAGTTAAATTATTCTGATTTTTTAAAAAAAATTTTAACCTATTTAATGATTAAAATTCAATTTGCTCTAAGGATGAACTCTAAAAACTATGAAAAACTTTTCAAAAGTTAGGGGTAATCATAAGAACCTCTCATAAAAATTTTTGTTCATTTGAATGCAACTTCAAATTCTTAAATTTTTGTGTTTTGTAATGGCCATTTTTTTTATTTTCCAACTTAATTAACTTCAAATTTGATGAAATTTATTAAAGGAGTTAGAACTATTCCCATGATGATCTCATAAAACATATGAAGTCAATTTGAATGGACTTTTGATTAATATTATTTTTCTTCAAAAAAAAATATTAAACTGTATTGTCTATTTTTAAAATTTGAGGAATTGAGTTTCCCTATTTTAAAATAATCAGGAATCTTCAAAATTTTATATTATATTTGTAGTAATTTATTGAGATTTTTAGATATTATTTTTTTAATTATGGGCAAATTTAGTGATCTCAAAATCAATTGAAATTAAAATCAAAGGATGAGAATACAATAAGTTAAATCTCTGAAACATTTTAATTAGAAATGAATTTTAGTAAATTTTTAAAATATTAATGCTAATTTCATTAGTAATTTATTTAATGAGTTAGATGATTTAATTTTGTTTTAAAAAGATTTTCCTATATACTATGGTAATAGAGGAGGATTTTAAAATCTATTTCAAGATTTTTGAGTTTTTTTCAAGTTGTTTGAAATTTATCCAATTTTAGGATTTATTTAGGTAATTTAACAAATGGAATTCAATTATGATTTAAATATGCATCAAACCCTTATGTGATAAATCAAAGATGCCTAGGACCCTTAACATCACTTGAAGGATAAATGTGGGTGCTCGCGATGTCTAGGGTTTTGTCGTCCGCTCACCGTTTCTTCGGTCAGGTAATCTCTCTTCCTTTTTCCTAATCTTCTGTTTTCTCTCTACTTTCTTCCTTTAAGCTGACATGGCCACTCATCGCTTGAGTGACCCCGATTTTTTGGATGTAAAACACAAATCGTGGTCTTTTCATGATGTTTTATCCGATGAGTCATCTTCATCGGCATTTCCTCCGCTCAAACCTTCTACTTGCCATGGTTTGTCTGCCTTATTGATTTCTGATGAAGAAATGTGTTCACTTGTTGCTCCGTTTGAATTTGCTTTAGTTGGGAAGTTTCCTGCTCGCCATCCATCGCTTGATTCCATTCGGAAAATTTTTCTTAATCTTAAATTGATAGGTGAATTTTCTATTTCTTTGTTGAATCCTAAGAATATTTTGATTAAACTAAGGAATGATTTGGATTATTGCCGGGTGATTTCCCACCGTTCCTATTTCATCTCCAACTGTTACATGAAGCTCTTCAAGTGGTCTCCTCACTTTGATGTTAATGTTGAATATCTTGTTATTCCCATTTGGGTGTCATTTCCCCACCTCCGCCCATATCTCTTTTCCCCCTGAGTTCTGCATGGTTTAGGTTCTTTGTTTGGTAGACTCCTGCGCACTGATAATGCTACTATTAATGGTACTGGACTTTCAGTGGCTCGTATACTTGTTGAGTTAGATATTACTAAACGTTATCCTAATCAAGTGTGGCTTGGCTCTGATTATGTGGGGTACATTCAATCTGTGGAGATGGATGTGTTTCCCCCGTATTGCTCCCATTATAAATATTTGGGTCATTTGAGAGATGTTTGCTCGATTTTATTTCCTAATTTGGGTGTTTGCCCTCCTGTGGGGAAGGGAGTTTCGGTTTGTGTTCATACTTCTCATGAGGTTGGTGTTAATCCACCTTTGATTGGGGTGGATCATTAGGGTGATGGTGTTCCTCTTGATACCATTGATGTCGATGGGTGTGATCCCGCTGTTATTAATTCTAGGGAGCAAGAGAATATGGTTATATTGGTTGAGGGTGATGATGAATGCCTTAATATAGATAATTTGGTTTCTCCTAATGTGGCTCTCCTTGAGAAAGCTGATGCTAATTTGATTAGTGATGGTGTGGGGGAGGATTGTATTGTTTCTTTGGCTCATAGCGAGGAGGGTATTGATGGTGAAGTAGAGAAGGTGCTTTGTAAAGATCTTGGGTTGGTGGCTAAGGAAACGTCTGGTGATTTAGAAATCTCTGCTGACCATTTGAATTATAGTGCACCGGTTATTCTTCCCCATGTTGTGGGGAGTGTTGGTTACGAATCTCTGGTTGATGTTCCTGTTGATCTTATTTCGCCTAATGTTCTTCTATCTCAATTTATGTTGAGGTCGGGGGAGCCCTGTTTGGTGCAAACTAATTGGCTTGAAGGATCTCCGGATTCACCGTGCGATCTGGAGGATGGCTTGGGGGGTGATAACGTTGAGGCCATACATGGTTTGTATGGATTGGAAGTTTCTCGTGTCATTTATCTCCCTTTCTCTCGTGGTGGCAAGCGTGGTTGACACAAATCCAGGAGATAAGAATTATGGTTTTCTTTCTCCTTTTGGTTGTTTTTTTTTACTGGGCCGGCTTCTTGCTCTGGATCACTCCGAATGTTGCTCTCTGTTTTATGAGATGAGTGTTGCTCTCTATTTTAAGGGATGTTTTGGTGGTTTTACTGGCTCGATTTTTCTTAGTTTTGGTGAGCAAGGCTCACTGTTATGGTTATTTCCCTGTTTTGGTGTGTGATGGAATTGAATTTGGACTATGATGAAGCAGTTTCCCTGTATACCCCTCTGAAAGTCATGGCTTGGCGCACAACCTTGGTGGCTGTTTCTTTCTCAGACTTCTTGGACTTTCATTTTGAAGGATCTCATGTGCTTGGAACCTCTGTTATTATCTCTTTACCTCCTTGGTTGGCCCAAGTCTAGCAACCAGGTGGCGGTCTGAGTCCAGTTGCTTTTAGGGATAGCATTTTCGTTTTTTGTCTAGGTGGTTTTGGCCCTGACGCTTTCTGTTTTTTTCCTCTCGTTGTATTATTCTTCTCTGTGGCCTTGTTTGGGCTTGTGCTGTAATGCTCCTTTTATCTAATGGAAATTTCTTTTGCCAAAAAAAAGGACCCTTAACATTATTCTATTTGAATTTGAGGGCAATCATAAGTTATTGAAGGTGGTGATTAAATGATTAACGCTATGGCTACAACCTCGAATAACTTATTCGTGATTATGTCAATTCTATTTATAATCAAGATCAATGGATTTTTCCCATCTTTCTAAATCTATAGTTCTTGTTAAATTTCACTGAGAAATGATTTAGTTATGATTATTTTAAAAAATTTATGCAATTTTATAATTTAATAAATCCCAATATCCTTTTATTAAATATGGTGTTAATGAAGCAGACACACATGCCATGACACTTGAATTATGAAGCTTATAAATAGAGGGACTTGCATTTTGCACGAGACCATTGTGAGCGTCTGATTTTAGATTAGAAAGTACAGATCAAACAACGGGACTAAAGGAGGGTTATAAGTTTTAATATAAGTTTTAAAGATAATTAATTATTAACTAAATTTACATAAAAATTAATTTTAATTTTTAATTTTTAATGATTGTAGGATTAATTTAGAGTTGATTGAAGATAGTTTGATTTTTTTATGGATTTTGGAAAATCAACCCTTAAGGAAGGGTTAATTTATTTAATATTGTTTGAAGATCGATCAATGGAAAATGAATGTGTGATTTAATCCTAGAGTGTAATGTTATTAAATTTTTTAAGATTAAAGTTCCATCCCATATTGGATGTGTATGAAAATTCTAATAATTGCTTAAGTTCCCTAAGACTCATCCTTAATCATTGTTCTTAAATTTCACTATGTTTGTATAGGTCTAGTAATAATTGTCTCTAACCCTTGCATATACAAACAAACATGCCATATCAATCATGGTGACCTACAGCTAAGTGCATTGGAAATAATGAATTTCCAAACATTTGGGCCAAATCATTGCCCAAGTGTTTGGAATTTGAATCACAATATAATGACTATATTTTCGCAAAATTGTTTGTGGCAAAAAAAAAATATGTCACAAATATTCTAGCGGATTTACGGCGAAATTTCATAAAAAAAAAATTCTGGGCAGCTGCTTACGTCTAACTGGCTTGCCCGTGGCCCGAGCCTAATTGGACTGTCCACGCCATATCCCACTTGACCGGCCTGCCTAGGATTCGAACCTGCATCACTGCAAACCAACTCCCTTGCCTACTAGACAACAGAGACAAAACACAATAGAAAGCCTTTTTTTATTTATTATGACTCTGTTTGTGGTAGCAATTGGCGGCAGAAAACATGAGTCATGCATTTGAAAATTTAATTATTAACAAAATTAATTACAAACAAATCTAGGAAAATTACTGGAGCTCATAAATATGCATAAAGTTATTTCAAGCAAATTTCAAATTATTTGAATTTATATTTAACAAAATATAAATTAAAAACATCTAAATCAATTTTTATAACAAATCTTCTTATTTTTAATCTTTTCTTGCACATTTGGATTTCACCACCAACTATTTTTACTATTAGTAGCTTTTTCCTTTGACACTCCAAGCACATCTTCTGTAATATTCTTAATACTACTAGCTACTTTTTCCCACATAACATTAGCATCCTCATGCACAGACAAAATCTTAAGATCTAAAATCTTACTCTCAAATATATTTTTATTAATATTTTTTAAATGCCCCCATCTAATCCTAGAATATCGTTTTACTTTATTTTTTATTTTCTGCCCATTTATCTTAAAGTCCTAAACTAGTAATCGATGTTGGGTACATAAATTTTCACTCAGAATAACTTTACAATATTACAATCTAAACGATCTTGTTACGTCCTAGAGTATTCGCGGCGGTAGAGAAATATAAAGCTTAACGTCTTAGTATTGTACGAAGATCTGACACGCAATCAGATAAGAGAGAGAGGGTGTAGTACTCATAAGAGACACCAGAGTTTTTACATGGAAATCCCTGAAAGGGGGAAAAACCATGGGGCCTGGCCCAGTTTGAATGAATCCACTAGTATTTGTAGTTGATCACAAATGAGGCCCTCAATTTGGGGGAAGGACTTGGCTTGATATAGCCAATATACATCATATAGAGGGCATTACATGGTGGGAATTAATATATACATGTTTTTTGGGTCGGCTGACTATAGTTGGCAGACGACGAAGGTTGAAAGGATCGTAGTTGGCGGATGACAGCGGTCAGAAAGACTATTGTCTGGTGATGGAGGTCGGAAGGATCGTAGTTGACAGACATTGTAGGTCAGGAAGATCGTAGTCAGCTAGAGACGGGGGTTAGAAAGACCATAGATATAAGGCGGTGGTCTGGCAGAAGTTTGAGCCTTGGGTGGTGGTTAGACAGATGTCCGGCCTCAGGTGGTGGTCCGGCAAATGTTCGAGCCTCAGGTGGTGGTCCGGCAGAAGTCCGGGCCTTAGGTGGTGGTCCGGCGGGACTCAGAGCGTCAAGCGGTGGTCTGATGGAGCTCAGGACGCCAGGTGGTGGTCCGATGGGACTCAGGGCGTCAAGCGGTGGTTCGGCGGTGGTCGAGGAGAAGCAGGGAAGCAAGAGCGATCTTCTTTCTCTTCCTTCTTCTCTCTTGGCTTTGATCCCCCCCTTTCAAGAGGCAATGCAGTTCTATTTATAGAATTCTTGAGTGGCATGGCTTTGTAAATAAGTGGAAGATCAAGGGTAAATCGGGAGTGGTTCGGATGGACGGCCGATCTTGATTCCTGCGAGTATGCACTTTTTAATGGACCTTTGACAATTTTAATGATATCAGAATTTAATGATCTTAGGCTCGTTGGATTCATCTCGTCGAGCTGCTCGATTTGAATATAAGCATGTCACGATTGGAGACCGTTTGGTAACCCAAATTGTGGTTTAATTCTTCTAAAAGTGCTTCGAGTCTTTGATTTGGACTCATTTGGGCTTGGATTGGGTTGATTTTGGTGTTGTTGGGTTCATGTTTCTGAGACGCTCAATTTGACTGTAAGTTTGTAGAAATCAGAGTTTCGATGATCCTAATTTTAATTTTGGAAGTTTCCAACTTGATTTTGCCTCAAGATTCGTGCACGATCAAAATGATTTTCTGTGACGTATCAGATCTAATTTTCTTATAAGAAAATAATCAATCTGAATTTTACTATATCCATTTTTATAAGTGATGAGATGCTCATCTCTTTTCTTAAAAAAGTATTAGCAATTAAAAAATCATAAGCTAAAGAAAAATCTAATATGATTTTACCACATTCATTAGTCGTTCCAAATCTATGGTCACTATGAATGCTTTAAAATTATGTACCTCTCTACCAACATGTCCATTTAAATCTCCTCCAATAAAAACTCTTTCTTCAAGAGGTATCTTTTGTATTAATTCTTTCAAGTCATTCCACAATTTTAATTTTGAACTCATATCCAAACCTACTTGAGGAGCATAAGCACTTATAATATTAATAATCTTATCATCAACAATAATCTTTAAAGCTATAATTCTATCTCTAATTCTATTAATTTTTATAACATTATCCTTCAAATTTTTATCTATAATCACACCTACACCATTTTTAATACGACTCTTACCCGAATATCATAGTATATGACTTTGCATTAATTGGCCAAAATGTCCCAAAAAAAATTTTTACCTTAAATTTAAGTCTTGCAAAGCCATATTATGCAATGATATGCAAAGTCATATTAATGAGTCGTACTAAAAAGTCATATTATGCATATTATACTATGATATGCAAAGTCATATTATGCAAAGTCATATTATGTCTTGCGTAATATCATATTAAGATGGGGCAAATTTTACCTTAAATTTAAGCCTTGCGTAATATGACTTTGCATTAATTGGCCAAAATGTCCCAAAAAAAATTTCAAATATATTTGAATGATATTCGAATATGATTTGATCCATGATGAGCCATGCTATAATTTTATTGAATGCAAAATAAAATTATTAATTATTTTTCAAAGGTGAATCAAATATCAAATATCTTGTATTGTATGGAGGATAATGAAAAAAAGATTAAAAAGTCAGTTAAACATTCATAAGAAAAAAAGAAAAAAATGATTAATGGTATAAAACTTATTTTCCTTGCAGATTTCATATATTGATGAATACTTAATCTTTTTCAAACAAAAATTTCAAACAAAATGATATAAATTATATATCAAAAAACAAAAATTGTGAAGTGATTTTATTAATGATTTATTAGAGATAGGAATTCTATAGGGTAGATGACCACATAAAGCCTTGATATTTTATTAATATTTATTAGAGATAGAAAATGGTCTCTTTAATCCAATACAAATGCTCTCCAACTGGAGTTAAGCATAATGTATATGGTCGATGTGTTTAGGGTTTAGGGTTATGAAAATTTATACATCCATGCCTTCTTTGAGCGGAGGCTAATATGGTGCATAGAACCCTTAATTTGTTAATTATTTAAGATTTATTAAATCCCTTAATAAAATATGCAAGCATCCTCCCAAAAGGAATCATGCACTTACATGAAGGGATTGGGTGGTTTACATATGTTAAAGGCTTTAAAATTTAATGTTAAAATGCCCTCCAAATGAGATTTAGCATCAAACATGAAAGACTTAATATTTAATTAGGATTAATTATCCAATTTAGTTGATAAAAAATAAATTTCAATCAAATAAATTATCAAACTAATTTCGTTTTTTATGTTTAATATTTTTGTTGAATTTTTCAAATTTTTGTTAAATTATTTAGAATTTTTAATTAATTGTAATTAATTATTAATGAATTATTATTAAAACTTATTAAAAAATTTATTTAAATTGAAATAATTAATCTTTGAATTTTATTTATTTATTTAATTTTTTATGAATTTTAAATTTTATTTATTATTTTTAATTAATTATATTAAGAAATCAATTATTTAATGAATTAAAATTAAATTTTAATTTTATGTTTATTTTTTATTTGAATTTATTTTATTTTTAATAAACTTATTTAATTAATATTTAGTTAAAGATAATTAATTATTAATTAAATTAAAATAAAAAATAATTTTTAAAATTTAATTTTTCATGATTGTAGGATTGATTTAGAGTTGATTGAAGATGGTTTGATTTTTTTTATGGATTTTATTTAATTTATTGTAGATTTTGGAAAATCAACCCTTAAGGAAGGGTTAATTTATTAAATTTTGTTTGAAGTTCGATCAATGGAAAATCAATGTGTGATTTAATCCTAGAGTGTAATGTTATTAAATTTTTTAAGTTTAAAGTTCCATCCCCTATTGGATGTGTATGAAAATCCTAAGAATTGCTTAAGTTCCCTAAGACCCATCCTTAATCATTATTTTTTTTTTGGGAAAAAACCCACATATGGGGCCTACGCATTAATATGAAAAGGGAATTACAAGTCCTTAGCAAATCAATAGCCCTCTACAAATACAACATTTAAAATAAAATCTATGAGCCTTTGATTCGATCTATACAAATTAAACCCAATGAAAAGAAATACAGGAAAGAAAAATAAAGCCAACGAGCTAAAAATGGCCACAGAAGAAGATCAAACAATAGTATGAATCGAACGGTAGCAGCCTCCCAAGCAAGACTCCCAAATAATCAGCCCCAATCCTACGAGGATCAACCACATTAACCTGAAAGAAGCCTGTAAAGGACACAACAAACCACAACAAGAAAAGGAAAAAAGAAACCCGAGGCGCCAAAGGATCAAACAACAAACACATGACAATGAAGAAGAAGAAGACATAAAAGGAAGGCATCACTATAGAGAAGCTGCCCAAAACCCAACACCCAGACAACAAATAAACACCAAATGATAGAAATCCAAAAACCACCACCCTAACAAACAACAGGACAACTAACAGCCCCACAACCAAAAAACAAAACCACCACCAAAATAATGAACAGAATAAAAAGATCCAACAATATCAAAGAAAAAGCAAACCATTTCCTTTTTTGCTTCCTCCTACGATGTTTGCCACCACCAAAATCAAAAGCTTTTTCAAGAATGCAATTAACATTCAAATTATACCTCGCCTAAATAGCATCCTCAGGCCCATCAAAGTCATCCCCATCACCCCCACAAGGTGAGGAACCATAATCATCAAGCTAATCATTTTGCTCCAAACAATTATTCTCTAAGTCACCCACCAATTGGCCTTTCAAAGCCTTATTAGAAATAAGTGAAATCGGGACGTCTATGCTTACCACTCTTTTTAAAGAAACCAACGCCAGCAATTTGAAGAATACTTAAATCAAAATCATTCTGAGACTCTAACTATTTCTCATTCATTTCCTCCCCATCAGCAGAAGAAATGCCATCATCAAACCAGTCACCATGCAACACCTCCTTATCCCTTGATTTATAAGCAAATTGAGCTAACAAAGCATCCTCAAAATAACTGAAATAGGCACATCAACCAGAGGGACATCTACATCCTTAGCTACAGAATGACCATGCTCAGGCAACAAAGGACTTAGTCGAGCAGGATTAACCAAAGCATTAGCCACCTCACCACTCTCAATAGGCGAAATCCCACCCGTAGATAGGTGAAACCAGATCGCAGTCAGAAGGATCGTCATCACTGACATCCATATTAGAACCAGGAGAATTTAAAGGACTAGCAACCAAATTGGCTTAGCAATGATTCATCTCCTGTTCCTCAACAACATCCTCTTTAATTCCAGAGGAACGAGCTTTCCGATATACCATCTGAAACTGAAGCAACACCAAGACCCCATTAAATACCTCATTAGGAAGATCAGTCACAGTATTCTCCACTAAATCATTAGCATTCAAAGCAGAAGTTAAGCAAAAGATTAGGAACATTAGAAATAATATCCTTAGCAACATTGACATTCCCATTAGAATTAGTAATGGTAGTAGCATTATTAGGAGCAATCTCTGGGCCAGAGGCCAAGAGACGACAATCACTCCTCAAATGACCAATACATTTACAATACACACAAAATTGAGGAAATACTTCCATCTCAATATGCTGAATCTAACCAAACTTTTCTGGACCAATCCACACTCTATCAAGATAGTTTTTAGTGATGTTAAGTTCTACTAGTACACGCGATACAGACGGACGGGAACCAGTGGAAGTAGCGTTATCGACTTTCAACAGGTTGCCAAACAGGGATCCCAAACTATGGAGAATATGTGGAGAAAAGAGGTGTGGCCTCAAGTTTGGGAAAGAGGTCCAAATTGGGATAATTGGTGACTCCACACCAATGTCGACAAAAGGAAACCTTTTTGTAATTTTCATGTAACAATTACTAACTAAATAAGATCTGTGACAGAAGACCCTACTATAATCAAGATCATTCATCAATTTAATCATCATATGGAACGAATCCAACAATGTAATAAAAAAATCACCATTCAACTTAAGGTTAAAAAAAAAACCTCCTAATGGAGTCAAGGCTAGGCTGTCGTGAGGGAAAAATCTAACCATAGCAAATTTTAGAGGCCCTGCCAAAGAGATGATTTCCTCCTCTAAGATCCAAAGAGAGGGCAAACCATGAAAAATCGATGATTTCAGCTTAGAAAAGCAAACATCATACTGAATACCAACGAAAGCTTCCAGAAACGAACGTGATTTCAATGAAAAATCCAAAAAACCAGGATCATGCTACCGTTTCACCGCCATTCCGGCTGCACTAGCCGGAGTTGAACGAAACAAAAAACAAAATGGAAGACCACAAAGAGATCAGAGAAAAGGAACTTCCTTGACAATGACCTCAGTGGCCAGCGCTGCCAAGAGAAGCACCCTAGCGGACGGGATTTCCCCTCGCAGAAGATGCGAGCCCTAGCAGACGCGAGACCTCGTGTATGAATTTATCTTAATTGACTTAAATGTTAAAAAAAAGGGATGCATGTTATTTTTTGTGTAAGATAAGATATAACATGAGCTATAAAACAAGAAAAGCATAATCGCTCACGTTCACACCAGTCAAATAATATATGATTGGCGCTAACATGTTTGCTTTTTTTTTTGGACATTTAGGCCAATTAAGGCAGACACACACACACATCGCATACACAAGACTCAAATCCAAGACCTCTTAGTTGGTAGCCTAGGCTCCCAATGAACAGACCAATGTGAGCCGTGTCTTATTTTGGATGGCAGAATTTTTTCTTTGAGCTTGCTCGCTAAGTAATGCATGGCGCTAACGTTTTCGCTGTGTCAAAGCATAATTTTTCACAAAATATATCTTATTTTTTTTCTCGTATTAAGATTATTTTTTATATATTTTTTTAATTAAAAATGGGTTTTTTATCATTTGCAGATTCGTCCTTATTAATTTTATTTGCTCTTTATATTTTTGGCAGCTATTGTTTTATAAATGCATCAACAGTTTATATTTTTTGACATCTGTTGTTTTATATAAATAATATTATGATATAATTTTGGAAAAATATATATAATTCATATCAGTTTTTAAATTGATTTGGGACAAAAAATAAAAATTCCCCTTAATTAAGGCAATTTTAAAAATTTCAAAGATACTCAAACTTTGAAAAATTATAATTAATTCCAAAAAATTCCAAATCAATCAAACTCAAAACCATTCAACTCTAATTAAAATCTAATATTTTCTAAAAATATCAAAATCTCAAAATCAAGTCAAAGTCAAAAAGTCAACATTCTAGTCAATCATAATTCAAATATAGGCTCAAACTTCAAAAAATCATAACTTCTCATAAAAAACTCCAAATTAAGTAAACTAATAGTCTAATTACATATCCTAAGGTCTAATATTTTTTAAAAATCTAAAACTTTTAAAATTAACATTAATTTGATAATGTCTAATATTTTTTAAAAATCTAAAACTTTTAAAATGAACTTTAATTTGAAAAGTTAACTTTTGGACCCTTAACTTATGTTTAAAATAATTCTAATAAACCCACAAATTTCACTAATTTATTAAAATTCTAGAAAACTATAATTTGATTTATAAAATCACTTAACCAACATTCTAATACATAACAATTACTTCAAAGATAAAGTTTTTAGGATGGACTATTCTGAACTGCAGGGCTACGTATCATAAGGAGGTCTAGTTCCTTGAGCTTGGTGGCACAACGCCACGAATGAATTCAATGGAGTATAAAATATTAAACTTAAGCAACTTTTAATTACTTAACCAAATTGAAATCCTTAACTCAATTATATCAATAAGGTTTTTAGGATGGATTACTCTAGGTTGTAGGGCTATGTGTCCTAAGGAGGCCTGATTCCTCAAGCCTGATGGCATAATGCCACGAACCTGTTGATAGAAAATATAAACTAATTTGACTTTTAAAATTAGTAATTAATTTAATTAATTAATATCAATCAAACCTTAATTTATAATTAATTAAATTAACTTAATCAACCCTAATTACTATTGGGTAACCTAAGCTTACGAGGCTATTAGCTTAGCCCCAAAAAAGGTGAAATAAACTTCATGGCCTCGATGAGCAATAAAGGTAATAGTCATTTAACTATTAAAATATATCCAAATTAAGCTTTAACATATTAATACTTAAACTCAAACTTAAATCTTCCTTTAAACCTTCAACAAACTCAAACACTAGATAACTCCAATAAGTCACCCATTTTAGGATTCACCCCAGCCACACGATCCTTTACGCACACTTTAGATGATTTGTTAGGACAACCAACTCTAATCTAGGCTAGGCCGGTATTTACTTTACTGTTGTGCTCTAAATAAATAAAATTGATTGGATAAAAAATTCTTTAATAATAGGTTTGAATTGTATAAGTTGGATTTATGGATTTGAATTTCAGAATAATTATCTGTTGGATTAATTTGCTATTTGAATCATTCGATTTCAGTCCATATACTTTAGGCATGGCTCTCAATTTTCTTGAAAAAATTAAAGTTAATTAACTATTTATATGTTACACCATTTTAAAATAAATCAAATAATTAATCATAATTATAATTTGGAATATTATTAAAACTAATTAGTATAAATTAATTACAATTAGATTATTTACTATGATTTAGCTATGTTTATCAAGATAGTACTTTTAGTATTATTATTATTATTTAATCAAAGTAAATAGATGTATATTAGTTCATTAAATTCAGTTAGGGCTTCTAGAATTCAAAATTTTTGTAAGATTAATAAGTGCCTCATTCTCTTGCGCCCGTCACATCATCCAAGTGGAAATTTTTGTTCTAGATCCGATCCAAAACGGTGTAAGATTCTTCACATTGTGGCTTTTTCAACGTAGATCGGGAAATGACATCGGCAAACGCCGGGGAAATGACATAATCGGCAAACGCCGGGTGTAAGATTCTTTCTTCTTTGACGATCCATACATGGAGAACGCCTCCTTTTTTTTTTTTTTTTTACTTTTTTTACTCTATAAATATCACACTACTGAACTAGGGCACCATTCCTCTCCCTTACGCATCCAACAATCTTATCTCATCTCATCAACCCCGTCCATCTCCAACCCCATCTCAATAATGCCTCCCATCTTACTCACCCTCTTCCACTACTTCATCTCTCCCCTCCTCATCATCTTCAATCAACCACCACCACCACCACGAGCAACCCAGTCCATTTCCAATCCCAACAGCACCACCACCACTTCTCTTCCTTCCCCACCCAAAAATCTTATCTCGCCAACCCAATCAGATCGCCCCATCCTCTCCTTCAACCCCTCTCATGACCTCGAATCAGGCAACCAACCATCCCCAATCCCCATCCCGAATAACATCGATATTGATTTGCCAGAATGGAAACGGATCGGCAAGGATGCGAAGACAGTGGGCTTTGGTGTCTTTGGTAGCTTGATAACTCTTTTCGTTAATACTCCTCGCTCACCCACCTCCCATCCTGCCCTCGACATGGCATATCTTACATTCGTATGTCTTGGATTGGCTTCCAGTATTTGCTTGTCAGCCTTTTCAATTATTAAGGAAGCGAGTCCAACCGTGTGCTTTGTCCAAAAAAAGTTAATTAGTTTTACTCTCTTTTTTGTGGCGTTGGCCTGCCTTGTTCGCCTCCTAATATCACTTCTGCTCATCGACCTCGGCTTAGTGACGATGCTAGTGTTAATTGGCTTTCTGCTTATTGCGCTTTACCTGCTACACAGTGCCAAATTACCGAGATAGGTATCTAGCTAGTAGTTATAACCTTGTCTTTTTTTCCTTTCTATTTTAACTTGTTTTTGGTTCTCTCTCTCTCTCTCTCTCTCTCTCTCGATATGACCTTTCATCATCTTTGTCTTAATTTCTTTAGTCGTATTTGATATTTTCGTACTATTGATTATTGATTTTGTTTCAAAATCCTCGATATTTCTTTTTATTTTTTGTTTTAATGAGCTTTTTAAGAAGTAAAGCTTAAACGAATTGCTCAGTTTGTTATAAAATCATGCCTAAATATTGTATTTATGTTAATTTTGTTTATGTTTGGGTCTTTAGTTAATAAATTAGTCAAATATGAGCAATTTAATGCGCTGAACAAGAGCTATTATTATATTATAGTTTATTTTTTTATATTATTTTCTTTATTTTTAAAAATTTTCAGTAGGATAAATTTATTATTTGATTATGTTCCAATAAAATTTTTAATTAATACTTTTGTTCTATAAAAAATTAAGAAAAATTAATATAAATTTAATATTTTTGAATTTATAAAATTATATAAATAGACTTAAACTTATATGTAGAATTATTAAAAAAAAATTTATAAAATAAAAAACTAATAGTTGTTTAAAAAATATAAAAAATGAAAACTTATAAAAATGGAAAAAATAAAAACGAAATAAAAAAATGAAAATGAAAATAGAAAATTTTATTTCTTAATAAATCATATTATTAAAATAAATATCAACGCGTTTTCTCGACAACGCGTTTTCTTGACACATATTCTTTTAAATTAAAAATGGCTTTTTGTTTATTTGCAAATTCATCCTTATTAGTTTTATAATTGCATCAAGAATTAATTGTTTGCAGGGATTGGGAGACGCTTCGCAATTAAGCAAAGATAAGTGTGATAAGTGGATAATTGTTGATGACCTGATTGAATGGCTTCGGGCCTACGTAGCTGTCAAATAATGGATGTTTCTGAATTAGACTTGTCAATCTTTTAAGTAGTACTAAGGCCTCGTTTGGGACAGCTTTTTTACTGTTTTTTAAAGCAATTTTTTAGTACAAAAATTTTAATTTTTATACTAAAAAATTACTTAAAAACAGTAAGAAAGTCGTCCCAAACGAAGCCTAAGTGGCATTCTATATGATCTTTTAAGTATGTTTAAGCTTATATGAGGATGATGAATGAGTTACTTCAACGTAACTGTCATGTTCTTTAGGCATTTCGGTCTTTGTTCTTATTATTAGAGATCAAACAGGCTTGTAATCAGCAATGGGCAACTATACTTAAATTCATTTTAACTTCTTTATTGAACTTATTCCGGATTTGTGGAAAAATTAAGCTTTCTTTTTTTTCTTCTTCTTTTTTAATAGAAAATACTTCCATTAAAGTTTTTAAAATATTTGTTTTTATAGTTTTAATTCAAGTTAAAGTTAGCCCTAAATAAATTTTATTGGATGAAAAATTCTTTAATTAATTATAGGTTTGAATTGTATAAGTTGGATTTATGGATTAGAATTTTAGAATAATTATCTGTTCGATTAATTTGCTATTTGAATCATTCGATTTCAGTCCATATACTTTAAGCATGGCTCTCAATTTCCTTGAGAAAATTAAAATTAATTAACTATTTATATATTACATCATTTAAAATAAATCAAATAATTATTCATAATTATAATTTACAATATTATTAAAACTAATTAGTATAAATTAATTACAATTAGTTTATTTGCTATGATTTAACTATGTTTATCAAGATAGTACTTTTAGTATTATTATTATTGTTATTATTATTATTTAATAAAAGTAAATAGATCTATATTAATTAATTAAATTCAGTTCGCGAGAGCTTCTAGAATTCAAAAGTTTAGCCGTCACATCATCCAAGTGGAAATTCTTGTTCTGAATCCGATCCATCATAATTAGTGAAGGCCTGCATGCATGTTATGCAGCTCACTTTGATCTAATGATTGGAAGTTTTTTATTATCAACCTGAGAGATTTTTTTTTTGTTTTGAGATATTTAGATTAATTAAAACAAATTCGTACACACATCGTATATACAAGACACGAATCCAAGATATTTTAGTTGGCAAACTAAGCTCCCAACCAACAGACTAAGGTGAGCTGTGTACCTTAGAGATTTTTGATTCAATTCTTGTATATAAAAATATCTGTATGAATTTATCTTAATTGACTTAAATGTTTAAAAAAAAAACTGAATGTTATTTTTTCTGTACGGCCAGATACAACATGAGCTACAAAATAAAAAAAACATAATCGCTCGCATTCATGCACAGCTCACCTTTACTTGTTAGTTGAGAGCTTAGGCTTCCAATTAAGAGGTCTTGCGTTCGAGTCTTTGTGTATGTATTGTATGTATGAGTTTGCCTTAATTGACCTAAATGTCCCAAAAAAAAAATAATCGCTCGCGTTCACACCAGTCAAATAGTATATGATTGGCGCTAACGTGCCTTGTTTTGGATTGGCCAAAAGTTTTCTTTGAGCTTGCTCGCTAAGTAATGCTTGGCGCTTTTAATCAGCAATGGTCTTTGTTTCTGGATTAGTCAAAGCCGAGAGTTGAATGAAAGCCGTTTTCTTTATTTCTTTTCTCGTATTAATATTGTATTTTCTATTATTTTATAAATGCATCGACAGTTTATATTTTTTTTTTACATCTATTGTTTTATATAAATAATATTATGATATAATTCTGAAAATTTTATATATAATTCATATCAGTTTTTAAAATGTTTTTTTTAATTCAAGTTAAAGTTTGCTCTAAATAAAAAAAAATTTATTGGATGAAAAATTCTTTAATTAATTATAGATTTGAATTGTATAAATTGGATTTATGTATTTGAATTTCAGAATAATTATCTGTTGGGTTAATTTCCTATGTGAATCATTTGATTTCAGTACTTATACTTTAGGCATGGCTCTCAATTTCCTTGAAAAAATTAAAATTAATTAACTATTTATATATTACATCATTTAAAATATTTAGAATTTTTTTAAAGTAATTAGTATAAATTAATTAAAATTAGATTATTTACTATGATTTAACTATGCTTATCAAGATAGTACTTTTATTATTATTATTATTATTTAATCAAAGTAAATAGATCTATATTAATTAATTAAATTCAGTTAGGGTTTGGGCTTCTAGAATTTAACAAGTTTGCCGTCACATCATCAAGTGGAAAGCTTTGACTGTTGTAGTATTTTGTCCCTTATATATGATCAATGAAAACGGGCTAAAGCCAGAAAAAAAAATATTTTTAATACGTATTTCTTAGGATAAGTGCACATTAAACTATTATCTGAGGTTTAAAATGGGAGCATTAGTACAGCGTAGTCCAACCTACCGACGTCGCAATATACGTTAATTTATTTGCTAAATTGCGGAGCGTGTTTGGAGGATCAAATAGAAGCAAAATAAAAAAAAAAACTCCAAACCCAGCATCTTCATTAAGCACTTCCAATTAACCCATGGATCCCATAATAGCATAAACGGGGAGCCATTACCAATGAGAGAAGTGAGATGGGTTTCAAATGTTGCTCACTTTGATGTGTTGGTTGTGAGCTTTGGCTCATATGAATTCAAATCTTATGTATGTGATATGTGTATGACTTTTTCCTAAATTGGTTTAAAAGCTTTTTCCAAAAAAAAAAAAAAAAAGACGGTTTCAATTTGTGAGCAAGCAATGGGAGATTTTTCTATATAAAAAAAATTACTTTTGGCAACGGCTTTCGATTCAAGAAGTATTTCTCTCTTCATATAGAGATAATGTTATTGCCTTTCCAAAATTTCCAAATAAGAGATGACTGTAGATAACTTGTATGGAGTGAAGGCCATGGCACCCTTTCTTCCTAGGATGAAATGAGTAGTTCCAAGAGGCCATACGAGGCTTGTAAGCATCAACATTCCCATGGATGAGGAATTCATAGCACCATTTATGAAGTAAGCAGATGCAACCCTTCGTGAGGAAACAGACCTTGGTCCATTAAGTAATAATGTTCTATATAACATATTTTAAGAATTGAGATCTCCCAACAAAGAAGAGACATCTAGCTTTCAAGCCAACACAAGCTTGGCACACTTTGACAATTAGTGGCTGTACGACCACAATGCTAGGCCTATATATGGGAAGACACAGGGATGCCAAGTTACGTGAAATAGGTGGTGGAGATGATGAAACTAGGGATATTGCCTTAAGGGTTGATAGTTGTGCATTCCTTTGGAGAGAAAAATAATGTTTTTATTATGGATTGATCTTTAGATTTGAGGCAAGGTCAAACCCATCCAAATGTTTTTAAGCCAATATAAATTGCTAGTTGTGTCACAGATGATAACATCATTCTCATAAAGATGGTGAGAGAGATGAGTATTGCTGGTGAAGGAGAAGAGAAATAATTAAAGAGATTGAATTAGGTCTTTATTTCTCTTTAAAATCTTGGATGTCCTTCCTACCAAGTATAATTTCTTTGCTCTTGAATCCCACAAAGCAACCATTGTTCATTATGATTATTTGGACAACAATAAAAATGTGATGTCCCTTAGATTTTATGAAATGTTGTGTCATGGCCTTATTGACCTCATTTTCGTATGAAGTCATCAAGATCTATCCAGACTCCTATTTGGTGATCTAATGGTTGATAATCATTCACTTGTCAGCCATAAAGACCCGAATCAAATTGCAATCCAGTCCTCAATCCAAACTTCAACTCCAACCTTTAACTCCAAACTTCAATATAGCATTCAATCAAGCTTCAATCATATTCAATCAATTCCAATCATCCATTTGATTGTGATTGATGTGGATAATTCAAATTCAATGAATTAAATCAAATTTCAATCCAGTCAACAACTTTTGTTTTTTTACTTTTCAGTCTAATAACAATATATATATAGTTAAGGGAAAAGCCCTAAGTTTCATTATGCTCATTTTTCCTATTTCTTTGATCTTACAAAATAAATTTTAGTTATAAGCATAGCAAAAATCAATGGTATTACCTCTACAAACTCTATTGTTCCTTTCCTACCATAGATAATATATAACTATGTGTACAATAAAAAGAAAACTCTTCTATGTAATTTTTTAAATTTTCTTTTCAGAATAATACATGCTCACTCCTACATAGATAATTTATACAAGAAATCTCCACTTATATACTAAAAATCTCCATATCAGAAGAGCATAATAAAGAAATCTCCGACATGTATGTAACTCTTAAGTATCTTAAAAGAGTACTTATAGCTAAAGAAAAGGTAGGACTAACTCTCTTTATAATTTTTAAAAAATGTATAAATTTGATACACTTGTATAACATGGACTACAAGGATGCTTTTAGTTTTAAAGCTACATTTGAGCATTTTTCTTATCAAGAGAGCCTAGCTGATCGCAAAGCCTTTGAACCATATAAGATTATTCCAATACATAATAGGGAGTCAAGAATAAAGAAGATAGTGTAGATGTCTATTAGAGATATGTTTTTGACCGCAATTGTTTTATAAATGCATTAATAGTTTATATTTTTTGACATCTATTGTTTTATATAAATAATGTTATGATATAATTCTGAAAAAAAATATTATATATAATTCATATAAGTTTTTAAAATATTTTTTTTATAGTTTTAATTCAAGTTAAAATTTGCTCTAAATAAATAAATTTTATTGGATGAAAAATTCTTTAATTAATTATAGGTTTGAATTGTATAAGTTGGATTTATGCATTTGAATTTAAGAATAATTATATGTTCGGTTAATTTGTTATTTGAATCATTCGATCTCATCAAATGATAATGTCATAATGGTAAAAAAACTAAGATCTAGTCAAACGATGATATCATAATGGTCAAAAACATAAACCTAGAGAAGATCTATCATAATTGAATTCCATATGTTAAATTACCTAAATAAACCCTGAAATTGGGTAAAATTTCAATTTAAATAAATTTCATCAAATTTGGTGTTAATTCAGTTGGAAAATAAAAAAATTAATTAATTTTACTATTTTGCTGAACAATTTTAAATGTTTAAAATATTTTTCAAAGTTATATATATCATTACCTGAAAATATCTAAAAAATTTGAAGATCAATTTATAATCAATTAAGACTTCAATTTTAATAAATTTATCATTAAAATTTATGTCACTCTATCATAAATTTAGATAATAATAATAATAATAATAATAATAATTTTCATATACTGAGAGCTTTAGGTTATTGTCGTTACTATCAACTTTTTTTTTTTTTTGGGGAACGGGGAGTATCGGCGCAATGCCACCTCAGCTTGTGAGGCGCTTGGCGATGTCCACTAATCTCCTCGGTCGACCTAGCGGTGGCATCCACACTAGAAACCCCGGGCCAACATTTTATTGGTCCCCACCTAAGAGGCGGCCGTAGTGGGGTGGATTCGAACCCGGGATGGAGGGTTCCCAATCATGCTCTCCCACCAACCATCCTAAGCCTGGGTGGGTAACCTTTTTTTCTTTATTGCCGATATAGCATGGCTCGCGTTCACACCAGTCAAATGATTGGCTCTGACCCCGCTTTGTTTGGCTTTCATTCGAAATGCACTTTGACGATGCAAGCTGATGACACGTCTTGGGTGACGTCAGCAGATTACGTTGAAGATAATAGCGATGTAAGTGGTGGACTTTAAGCGACTTTATTATTTATTTGTCTTTGACTCGTTTAAAATTTTATCTATTTGAAATTGTTTTATGTTCAATTCGTTTGGTTCTTTTTGGCTCAAACTCATAAGAAAATTCTCAGTTTTTTTTGTAAATAATAAATAATTCTAATTATATGATTTTTTACTTTTTAATTTATATTAAATAATACTTTTAGTCTATTATACTATATTAGAGTTAATTCACTACAGGAAAATCAGCAATTTGTGACGGACTTAGCTCTAGGTCACCATGATTGATATGGCATGTTTGTTTGTATATGCAAGGGTTATAGACAATTATTACTAGGCCTATATGAACATAGTGAAATTTAAGAACAATGATTAAGGGTCTCGTGCAAAATGCAAGTCCCTCTATTTATAAATTTCATAAATCAAGTGTCATGGCATATGTGTCTGCTTCATTAACACCATATTTAATAAAAGGATATTGGAAATTATTAAATTATAAAATTGCATAAATTTTTTTAAATAATCATAACTAAATCATTTCTTAGTGAAATTTAACAAGAACTATAGATTTATATTTTGTTTGGGACGACTTTCTTACTGCTTCTTAAAACAGTTTTATAGTGCAAAAGTTAAATTTTTTTTGTACTAGAAAATTTCTTTAAGAAGCAGCAAGAAAGCTGTCCCCAATGTAGCCTTAGAAAGATGGGAAAAATCCATTGAGCTTGATTCTAAATAGAATTGACACAATCATGAATAAGTTATCCGAGATTGTAGCCATAACCTTAATCATTTAATCACCACCGTGAATAACTTCTAATTGACCTCAAATTCAAATAAAACAATGTTATGGGTCCTACGCATCTTTGATTTATCACATAAGAGTTTGATGTATATTTCAATCATAATTGAATTCCATTTGTTAAATTACCTAAATAAATCCTAAAATGGATAAATTTCAATCAACTTGAAAAAATTTCGAAAATATTGAAATAGATTTTAAAATCCTCCTCTATTACCTTAGCATATTGGAAAATCTTCTGAAACCTAAATTAAATCATCTAACTCGGTTAATAAATTACTAATGAAATTAGCATTAATATTTAAAAAAATTACTAAAACTCATTTCTAATTCAAATGTTTCAGAGATTTAACTTATTGTGTTCTCATCCTTTGATTTTAATTTCAATTGATTTTGAGATCACTAAGTTGGATGCACTCATAATTACAATATATACAAAGCCATTCATATATCCTAGGAGAGTACATTTGGCAAACTTCATAGCAATCACATTGAACTCGGCCACTAAGAAATTCATAATGGAACATGGTCAATTGTAAGATAAAAATTGATCTACATGACTTGCTACACTAAGGATCCTTATCTGGATGTAGAGCTACGTTCGAAGACTGCACCAAATAATTTCTTGTTAAAGAGAGCCTTACACTAAATTTTATGTTTTTAATTAATAAATATTTCATCTTTTTATATTAAAAACTCTAAAAAAATATTGAACCACTAATGTTAGTCTCAACCCAAATATAAGAGATTAAAAGTGTTTTTAAAATCAGCAATATTAAAATAAATTTAATTTACCCCTTACTTTTAATATATTTCCTTCTTCTACTTTCCAAAAAGAGTAGGGTCCATTTGAGATAAAATGTTATAATCTTATTACTTTCTTGTTTTTTTTTAAAAATTTTATGGTGAAAATAACTTTTTAACAAAATCATTAAACTATGATCATTATAAAAAAAATTATTGCCCCATTTTTTAAAAAGAAAATAAATTTATAATACTTACAATAAATTTTTAAGAAAATTAATTTCCTCACAACTCTACAATCACTTTTACAAACAATTATAATAATCTCAAACTAACTCTTAATCTCCTCTTCTTCAAGGCAAAAGTTACTAGCCATATATGATCTACTAAGGCTACGTTTGGGATGACTTTCTTACTACTTTTTCAAGCTACTTTTAGTATAAATATAAAATATTTTCTTATTAAACTTTTATCCAATAATCCTCTTGTTTATATATAAATATGAAATTTTTTTTTGTTGATTGTTTTATCAATCTTGTTGTGTCCTGGAAAATTCATGGTGGTAAGGAGTGATATTAGTTAGCATCTTAGCTTTGTACGAAGATCCAATACACACATATATAGGAGAGTATGGTTATAGTGTTTATAAGAGACTCCATAATTTTTATGTGGAAACCCTTGAAAAGGAGAAAAACCATTAGGCCTGGCCCAATTTGAATGAATTCACTAGTGTTTGCAATTGATTACAAATGAGGCCCTTCCTTAAAAGCAAGGTCTTGGCCCGATGCAGTAAATATACATCATATATAATGCATTATATGGTGGGAGTTGAAAGAATTAGTGTTGATATATTTGTTTGGTCTGTAGGACTATAGTCAACTAGCGATGTGGACTGGAAGGATCGTAGTTCGATAATATGGTCAGAAGGGCCATAGTCGGGTGATATAGGTAAAAAAAAAAGTAGTCAGGTAGTGGTGGTCGAAAGGACCATAGTCGGTAGGAGACGGTGGTCAAAAGGATCGTAGTCGGCAGACGATAGAGGTTAAAAGGACTGTACTTGACGGGCGATGGAGGTCAGAAGGATTGTAGTTGGCGATGGTGGTTCAAAGGACCATAGTTGGCAATGGTAGTTGGAAGGACCATAGTCGGTTGGAGATGGAGGTCTAGAGGACTATAGTTGGCAGATAACAGACGTTAGAAAGACTGTAGTTGGGCGATGATGATCAGAAGGATCATAATCGGGCGATGGAGGTCAGAAGAATCATCGATAGTCGATGGCTGGATCTAAATCTGACAACAGTTGGAGACCCGGTGTAAGTCTGATAACAGTTGGTGGTCGGGTAGAAATCTAAAGGTGGTTGACAGACGGGCTGAAGTTCGGCGATGATCGATGAATGGGTGAAAATCCAGCGATGATCGACGAACGGAGGGAAGTCCGATGGTGGTCGGCAGATGGGCAGAAGTTTGGCGATGAGGAAAACTCTAGCGGTGGTCGAAGAACGGGCGGAAGTCCGACAGTGGTCGGCGGAAAGTAAACTCTCAAATTCTTCCCTTCTCTTCCTCCTTTCTTCTTTCCCTCCTTTCATGTGAAGAATGGGGGCCTATTATAATTTTTTAAGAGTGGCATGGCTTGTAAATATGGGGAGGATCAAGGTCAAGATGGAAGTGGTTGAATGGACAACCAATATTAATCCCTTTGATTATGGACTATTTATTGAGCATTTGAATGTCTTAATGATAGTAGAATTTGAGGATCTTATGCTCGTTGGATTTTTCTCATCGAGCCGCTCGATTTGACTATAAGCATGTCACGTTTAGAATTCATTTGGTAATCCAAATTATGCTTTGAACCCTCCAAAAATGCTTTGAGTCTACGATTTGAACCTATTCGAGCTCGAATTGAGTTGAATTTGATGTCATCGGGTTCATCTTTTTGAGACGTTCAGTTTGACTATAAGTTTGCTGAAATCAAAGTTTGGATGGCCCCAGATTTAATTTCAGAAGCTTTCAACTCAATTTTATCTTAAGATTCGTGTCTGATCAAGATAATTTTTTGAAGATATATCAATTGTCCCCTATTTTCGGACATCAAAGTTCCAAAAGTCTGAAAATATATATTTGTACCTTTCTGAGCTGCTTGTAATTGATAATTATTATTATGAGTCTTGACTTTCTCCTAAATGTCAAGCCTATGATAAATCGAGACTTTTGCCTCATATTTGCTCAAATAAGTGATTATCATACTCTTGTTGAATAATTTATATATATATATATATATATATATATATATATATATATATATATATATATATATATATATATATATGCAAAAAATACCTGCTATAAAATATTGCAAATAATATCCTGTCATGAAAATAAATTAAACAAGATTACATATCAATATTGCGGCCTCAATAAAATTAAATATATTAATTAGATCAAATAAGTATATTTAATCTTTAATTACATATAAACATTGCGGCCTAATGCTAATAAGATTATATATAAGATTGATGTTTCTGTTGATTCAAGTGTTATTAACAGAAATAAATATCAGCTTAATCTTGATCAGTTTATATATATTAGAGATAATATGAATTTCATATTGGATTTGGAATGACATAGGATATAATATAAAAAAGCTTCATATTGGGCTGTAAAAATGTCTTAGCAATGACGTCTGCGGGAATGATTAGGTCATGACATAGGATATATTATAAAATAAACGTTTATATTATTAGGCTTTAGAATGCGATTTTTTTTTTTAATTTATTCCACCCACTGCTACAGTAAGGCGGCTAATTTTTAGAAAATATTAAATTTTTTTATTATTTTAATACTATTTCTTTTTTAAATAGAAATAATTAATTAGGGGCTTTTAAATTTCTGAAAAATTTATTAAAAATTTTAAAAAAATTTCTAGAAAATTCTAAATTACCCCTTTAGCTTCCCCTCTCTAATCCTATAACTTACACCCCCTTGTGGTTTTAGGAAAAAAAAAAAAAACTATAGTTGGTCCAAAAATTTCTCTAAAAAATTAAGAAATGGGATTGACAAATAATAAATTTTTTTAGGTCACTATAGTCTAAAAAGGCTCGGTCCTTCGCTGTGGGCTCCGATCTTCTTCTGAAGACCGTTCTGAAGGAGTCACAAGATCATCAATATTCGATAAATGCCCGATCCTCTGATGTGGGCTCCAGTCTTCGTTTGAAGGCCGTTCTGAAGGAGTTGCAAGACCGTCAATAATAATAAAGGCTCGATCCTCCGATGTGGGCTCTGGTCTTTGTCTGAAGGTCATCCTGGAGGAGTCACAAGATCGTCAATAACAATTAAGGCTCGGTCCTCCGATGTGGACTCCGGTCTTCATTTGAAGGCCGTCCTAAAGGGGTTACAAGATCATCAATAATGATAAATGCCCGATCCTCTGATGTGGGCTCCAGTCTTCATCCGAAGGAGTTGCAAGACCATCATTTTCTAGTTAAGATTTGATTCTTTAGTACCAGATGAGTATATTAGTGGATATTGGTGGCGAACAAAGTATAATTTTCTTGCACAGGTCAAAACTTTCTCTTAGATTGGTAACTTGAAGAACATCAGTGTCAACAGCCGGACGGAGGTTTAATGATGGTGGGTGAGGAATAGATTTGATGCTGTTTAAAAAATTAATGGAAGTCTAGCAATGGTTAATGATTCAGAAGAGATCCAACAATCATAAGTTGATCCTTTGATGCATGGAGTTAGGGAGTATGCCGATGAAAGCCTAATTGAAGTGGTTAGCTAATATTATGATGTTGGTGAACAAGCATTGAGCTGATGATAATAATCCAGCTATATTTTATTAAAGATAAAAGGTATATGTGCTGATGGGGGCAAACAACTGACAATTTAATGGAGGAGGCCAAATATTGTGTTGACCATAATTATCTAGTGACACACAAAAGATGCCAACGGAGTGGAGGCATGATGGGGATCCAATCCTTCTTTGAAGGAGATGAGAAATATGCTTCAAAATTCAAGGTGGAAGAGGTCAATGGGATCCATCAAAGATGTTTAACTGAGGATATTTGAGCTATTAAATTTTATTTCTCAGAATGATGCTTGTTGATGTTAACTTGTATGGAGAAGGATAAAAGAAATCAACTAAGGTGTTTTACTTATCCGAGGCTATTTTTCAAAATATGACTTAATGGCATTAACTTGTGTGAAGAGGTCCAGGGAGGCCACCAAGGGTTTTTAACCTATCTAAGGTTGTTTGTCAAAGTATTACTCAATGATGTTAACCTTTGTGAAGAACGTTGAGGGAATTGTTGCAAATCTAGATTCAAGGATTATAGTTTTGATGATCAGAAATATTTCTTACATTTTTATTTTTGTTTTACTATCACTACTACACATCTATTTTGATTGCCAGGCATATTAACGTTTCAGGTCCACAAGGTCAATTGCAATTCAAGCCAGCTCAAGGTTGAGTAGATTAGGACTAAGTAAGTCTATAATATTAAATTCGTTATTTTTTACTCTTTCTTGAGTCAATTGTAAAAAGGTAGATCATGATGCTAAGTAACCTTGCACACACACTCAAAGGGAGAAATTCTGTAAAATTAAGAGTTTGCCTATTTTTGATCATATCATCCTAGACGATCCCAAATCATCCTGGACGATCAGACCAAAATAGAAACCCTAATTAGGACAGTTGTGTTAGGTTAGTCTGATTAAGTAGATCATCCCGGACAATCCTCCTATAATCTGGGATGATATGTTCAAATCAAAATTTCTCAGCCGCCAGACTTATTTAGGTAGGTTTTTATTTTAGGTTTTTCGTCTAATCGTACTGGATGATCCTCCTATCATCATAGACAATGCATTACAATCATGTCTAAATTAGATAGGTGATTAAGAAAAGTAATTAAGGATTTATTGATCGATCACATTGTCCTGGCCGATCAGTTATAAATCCTCATCGTCCAACATAGCTTTCCTGGACTCGGGTCCTTAATTATTATCCTTAATAATATTATTAAGTCTGATGGGTTTAAATCAAAGTCACTAACCCTTAACCAAATATATACATATGCATCACACAAAAACATTCAAGTCCTTAAATCTAGGAGGACCTAAACTAGGTGGTAAGTGAAACCTAAGCATGTAAGAATCAAAATAAGACTTAATCAAGTAGAAAAATAATCAATAAATAATTAACAAAGTAATTATTCATTGATTAATGATTACTCCCCATTAACTCTGTTCAATCATGCTCAATCTATATTTAAAGTTTCAAGGGACCTCTCAAATTAAAGATTTAAATACATATAATTTTAAAGCAAATTATATATATATATATATATATATATATACACATATAAACTTATATATAAATATAAGTTTAAATTAAAATAATTAAAATTATCATTAAAATAAATTTCACACATTAATGAGAGATCCTCTGATTTTATTTTAAAATAATTTGAAAATAAATTTTAATTTTAAAAATATTAAATATAATATTAATTAAATATTAAAATAATTAAATAATAAAAAATATTTTAAATTAAGTAAGTTTTTAATACTGAAAATAATTTTAAATTAAAATACTTGAAATTTCAAAAATTTTGATATATTATTTATATATATTTTTATTTAATTTGAATTTGATTTGAATTTTCAAAGCTTAAGATTAATTAAGTTATTTAGATTAATTTAAAATTAATTTTTATTTAAAATATTTCTTAAATTAAATTTAATTAAATCTTAATTATTTTTTGGAATTTTAAATTATTAAAAAAAATTAATTAAATTATTTAATTAAATAATATTTAGTTAAAAATTAATTGAATATTATTTAATATATTTAAATAAAATATTTTAAAATTAATTTAAGTTCAAAATAATATTATTCTAAAATAATTCTTTAATTATTAAATGTTTTGAATTAGGTTTTTAAATTTAATTAACCAAACATTAAATTATTATTAAATTATTTAAATAACTTGGATTATTTGAATAATTTTAACTATTTTAAAGTAACTCTTAATTTTAAAATATTTAATATTTGTCTTATAATTTAAATAAATATTTAGAATAAAACTTCTAAAATCTTTAAAAAAAAATTTATTTATTTTAATTAAATATTAATTTCAAATATTTAATAATTAATAGTTGTTGACCTCATTTTTGTATGAGATCACTAGGACCCACTTGGGTTTCTTTTTAGTGACCTAATGATGGAGAGATGTCCAACCCTTAGTCATAAAGGTCCTAATAAAGACCCAATTCAATCCCAATTAAACCCAGTTCTACCTTTCAGCTCAATTTTTAATCTAGCCTTCAATCAACATTCAATCAAATTTCAAATCATATCCAATTAATTTTAATCATTCATTTGATTTCTATTGATATGAATGATTCAAGGTCAATCATTTAACTCTTAAATCCAACCCAAATCCAACATTCTAAATCAAACCTTCAAAGTCAAGGACTTAGGTCCTGAAACCCTTTCTGGGTGAACTTTCTGTCACCTAGAAACTCAGTCAAGTGACCTCCAAATCATGATCCGTCTATTACATATTGATCATACATGTCTCTATGGTCAACCCTCCAAATTTGAGCTCAATCCAACACTTCTAGCCCCTCAAACTGAATCTTTTCTCAAAGGCTGCAAAACCTTCAGTTATTTATAGCCTATGCCACTAGACTTGCCATCCAGAGCAATTTGACCTTGGGACCCTCTCCAAACCCTCCAATCATAGTCATGACTTTTGCTATGATTGGTTGACCAGTAAATTGTACTTTTCTAGATCCAGTTTGACCCAGTGTTGACTAGGGGTCAAAATGACCAAAATGCCCTTTATAGGAATTTTTGGTCTTTTCCCCAAAGTTCAACATGACCTTCCCATATCAATATTCAAAACCTATTCCAATGGATCCTAAATATCATTAGGAATACATTGGACCCAAACTCAAGTCTTGATTTGACCTGGTTGACCAAGTCAACTAAGGTTGACCAAAAGTGCCCCTTAAGGTTTCAAATGTCAATTTCAATCCAAATGACCTTACCAATGTATGAAACCACCTCCATTGATCTCAAAATACTCATTTGAACCTTTTAACCCAAAGTTAACTTATGGTTTGACCAGGTTGACCAAGTCAACCATGGTTGACCAAATCAACCCTTAACCCACATTAAGGTCAATTTCAATGCTTGAATCCATTTTAAATCAAATCAATCCCTCAAAATCATTTAATGGACACCCTTGACATATCCAAAGCTTTCCAAGTCAAGCTTCCCCTTGGGTTGACTTGGTCAACCCATTTGGAGGGGTCAAAACCTTCTCCAAACCCCTTTAAACCCATGAGAAAGAGCTAAATCATGGCCACATCACCATGACACCTTGGCAAACCCTTATCTCAATCCAAAACCTACTGAAACCTGCTAGAAAATAGACTATTTCCTCTCTTAATAAGCCCTAATCCAACACCCTACACCAAGCCAAGCTTTGGTTCACCCAAATGGGGGAAAAGGTGTGGTCCCCTTTTCCATGGACCAAGAGAGGTCACACTCACCACCAACCCTATTCCATAGCTTTGGATAGCTTAGGGGACACTTTTCATGCATCCAAACTCCTTCCAAATAAATTAAGACCATCCAATCCAAAAGCCAAGTGTTAAGGTGGGAGAAACCTAACCTAAGAGAGAGAATATTCCTTATTCACTTTCCCTTAACTCTCCCTCAACTCTCCTCTAGCCTCCAACCTTCCTAGAGCCTTCCCCATCCTCTCCATCCATCTCCAAGGCTTTCCCAAGCTTCTTCCCATCATTTTTAAGCCTCAAATCACTATTTTAGTGAGGAGAGAGCATTCTAGAGAGAGAAAGAGAATTTTTCAACACAACTTTCGATCCAGAAAGATCTAGCTCTTGGTGTCTTCATCATAGTTGTAGAGGATCACTGTAGCTTTCCAATGAGCTCAAGAACATAAAAATCCGAAGGTTGGATTGTAAGTTATACTCATTTTAAGTTTAAATTTAAATTTGAAACTGCTCAAAAATTTCATTGTTTGGGGTCTCCAAACTCTAGACAATGAAAGTTCATGTTCCCATGAGCTTATGTTTCAAATTTTGTTAAATTTTGACGAGTATTTTGAAAGTTATGAGTATTTCAATTTTCTAGTTCATTTTGAACTAAAACGGCCTTAATCGATCTCGGCCGTCCGATTTTCTATCTTTCTTGATTGGACGGCTTGGGGTTAGTGATGGCATGGATAGGTGGTTGATAAACAGTACTTCTCATGTCAAAATGCCACATGCCGCCGCCGTTTTGGCGCCGATCATTGCCAATGATTGGCGCCGCTTATTAATGGACTTAAAAATTCAAAAATAATAGTCATAACTTTTAAAATTCATAGTAAATTCATTTCTTCACTAAATTAAGTGTTTTTGAGCTCGTTGGAAAGATAATTTAGCCTAGTATTTATTAAAATTAATTTTAAGTTGATTTGATTACAGGATTGTGAGATATTATTGTTTCTTTGAAATCGGTTTTTTGTGATTTTCTCACAATCCAGTGGTCAATTGAGCCCCAAATTTTGGTGAAAGGTATTTGGGTATCTTAGGCATGTACTATAAGTATCTTAGGTTTAGATACCCATTGAATTGCTGTGATGTGAATTTTAAAAGTAATGGGTTTATTTTGGACCCAAAACTTTGAAAATTCATAACTCTATTTTTCTGTAGAATTAGGCTGCATAATTTATGTGGTATGATTGCATATGTATCAGGGTTAGACACACCAATTTTCAAGCCCATTTGAATAGTAGGGACACCTAGGGAAAATAATTAAGGAAAAGTCTAGAAAACTTAGAAAATTCTTAGGGGATTCTACACACAACCAAGAGGGGTGAAACTTGAGCATAGAAAACATAATGACATGATGTACCTTAGGTTCAAATTTCTTTGAATTTGGAGATCATTAGGTAAGAAAATTAATTACCCAAAATTTCAGCCCATTTAAAGACCCAGAAAATTTAAAAAAATGCAATAAATCCAAATTAAGTCCCAAAATTATAAATAATACCTCAAAATGACCATAATATAGTCCTCTACTAAGGAAAAATAAAAGCCCCTTGACTGGGCTCCTAATTTAACATTAATTTTACTTTTAAGGAAAATCAACAATTAATTAAATTAATTAATTAAAAATCATTAAAAATCCAAAATAATTTCCAAATACTTGGAAACACTCCCATGGGTCATTCCTAACCTTTAGGATTGATTCCATACAGTTTGGGATGAGTTTGGATCAAAATGATCAAAACCTTCATAATTAAGCAATTTTAAAAATTCAAATAATTAAGAAAACTTTGAAAATGCATAACTAATTCTAGAAAAATTCAAATTAAGCAAACTTAGTGTCTATAAACTCCAATTAAGGTCTAGTATTTTCTAAAAATGTCAAACCTCCAAAATCTGGTCAAAGTCAAAAAGTCAACTTTTCGGTCAACCGTAGTTCAAATTTAGGCCCGAACTTCAAAAAATCATAACTTTTCATAGAAAACTCCAAATTGAGTGTGCTAACAGTTTAACAACTCATTATAAGGTCTAATATTTATTAAAAATTTGAAACTTATAAAACTAACTTTAATTTAAAAAGTTAACTTTTGACCCCTTAATTAATTGATTAAAATAATCCAGAAAATTCTAAAATCCAATAATTCATTAAAATTCCAGAAAACTTTAATTTGATTAATAAAACATTCAACCAACACTCAAATGCATAACAACCACCCCAAAGATGAAGTTTATTGGATGGACTACTCCGGGCTGCGGGGCTAAGTGTCCTAAGGAGGCCTGGTTCCTCGAGCCTGGTGGTACAACACCACGAATGAATTCAATGGAGTGTTAAACATCAAAATTAAGTTACTTTTAATTACTTAACCAAGTTAAAACCCTTAATTCAACTACATCAGCAATATTTTTAGGATGGACTACTCCGGGCTGCGGGGCTAAGTGTCCTAAGGAGGCCTGGTTCCTCGAGCCTGGTGGCACAACGCCACGAACCTGTTGATGGAAAATATAAAATAATTAACTTTTAAAATAAATAATTAACTAACTTAATTAATTTTAATTGATCCTTAATTTTCAACAAACTAAATCAACTTAATCAACCCCGATTGCTACTGGGTAACCCAGGCCTACGAGGCTATTAATTTAGCCCCAAGGAAGGTGAAATAAACTTCATGGCCTCGGTGAGCAACAAAGGTAGCAATCATTTAACTATTAAAATGGGTTTAATTTAAACTTTAATATACTAATATTTGAACTTTAATTAAACCTCTCTTTGAGCCTTCCACAAACTCAAACATTAGATAATTTGAACAAATTACCCATCCTAGGATCTACCCCAGCCACACGACCTACTACACACACTTTAGATGATTTTCTAGGACAACCGACTCTAGATCTAGGCTAGGTCGGTGTTTACTTTTCTGCTGTGTGTTGGGTTTTTCGAGTTTTTATTGCATGTTGTGATTGAAATTGATTAATATGTTTGTTTACTTTTACTGCACTCTGTGAATTGATGTGATGGGCGACTAGATTACCCTTAGGTTAAGAACGATCTGGGTGCTCACTGAATTTTCTGCAGGTGGCCACGCTCGTGTAGGGAAATAAAGGGGGCTAAATAAGTTATAAATATAAATGTTACAGGTGCTTCAGCTGCTTAGCCCCCAAATAAAAAAGAGTGTGGCTAAGTGTATTTATTTTTTTTGCATATATATATATATATATATACAACTACTTGGATGTGATTTAATATTTAAATGCTTAGGATAACCCTGCAGGAGAGTCTATAATTTTCATTTTCATATTTATGTAATTTATTTGAGTATTGAGTTGTGAAAGTAGCACTTTGAGTTTGGGATGCATAGATCCAAAGATTGGATTCCAAAGAGGAAAGGATACCCCTTTGGGGGATAGACCTTATCCATTTGAAACTCTAAATTTGGATCATTTTACTACCCAAAGTGGAAAGAATAACCTTCCCCTCAAGGGAAGAGTTCTCTTTTCCATTTGGGTATCCGATCACGAAGAATCCAAGGAGCTTAAAGAGGAGAAGACCGAGGAGTCGAAGACAAAGAGTATCCCACTCAAAGTCACTTGCGTATGTATTAGTATTAGAATCCGGGTTGTTGTTAGTGGTGCCCGGCCACTTTTAATTTATGTAAATCTGGGTTGTAATAAGCAAGGCAATTTGCCTATGGATATTTACTTAATTAATTTGATTATTTAATGTGTTGTAATTTAATTTGATTGCGTATAGGATTGCCTATTTTTCCTAGTTCTTTGGCACTTGCATGTCATTTTTGTTTTAGCCTGGACTTCGTTAGGCTCTTTAAGGACTAAAAATATTTTTACTCGTAACTAATATTTAAAATTTTAAGATTTAAATAACATAGAAACTTAACGACTTAGGGAATAGCCGGAATCGTCCAGGGTCGCATGCATATTACTGCATCTCTCTCCCCCCTTGCTTTAAGACACTTCCCCGCCTGCGGGTAGAGTCCAGATAATCTGACCTATGAGGATGAGGTGCTGGATCTGGGGAAGTCTAGTCTTTTCAAAAAAAATTATTATTTTATAAGCCATTTTAAAATCTCATGCATACCTGATTTGGATACTTTAACCAGCATGCATCGCATCAGAAATTAGTTAAATTAAAATTTTAATTGCATTTTAGTCTAAGCATTTCACCCGACATAAGTCAAGGGGTCAATTAGGAATCTGCTCTAGACGTCGACCCCAACTTCTTAAACCAATCTTAAATAACGTCCCTGATCACTCTGCATCAAAAGATCGGACTCATAGTTTTAAAGCGTTTAGGTGGTTTAGCTGGCTCCCCAATCCAGGCCGGGGTAAGTCCAGGTTTTGCACTGCATTAGTTAGGTTCGGACTACTGTGTTCCAGTGTCCAAATTTAGAGTTAGGATCCGGGGCAGATTTCTTTTTGAGTCATAAGACCCCAACCTCTGGGAATATAATCCCAAATTTCTAATAAAACACTTAACTCAAACTAAATATTCTTCCAATCCAAAATTTAAAGCCTAACACTTTGCTCAGGTCGGGACACTTCTGAATTGTTTCAGAACCTCAAAGTGTCTCCTACCCCTCTTCACTTGACTCAAAAATAATTGTTCAAAATTTGATCCAATCCCTCTTCAAAATCCAAAATTTCATCTCTTTGGTATCATTCCTAGAAAATCTCTAAACAAAATTTCTGCAATTATTTTAATCGAAAGTTTTCGTAGGGGACTCCGGTCTTCCACGATATAATTAACTACGAGGGCTTGCACTCGTAGGAGATTTAGAACCCACAATTGATTTTCAAAATTCAATTAGGCTTCATTGGGAAAATTAAATTATTAATTATCATTATCGTTATGTTCGAACGATTATTAACAAATGATATCTTCTCCCTTTGCGGAGATATATCTTTTGTTAAAATTATTTCGAATATGAAATTAATGATCACTTCCTTTGATTATCGTAGCATGATATTTGACTAAACTTTATTTTGACCCTTCGGGGCCATACAAAGTTCTCTCTTAAATCTGGTTATGATATTCAAGATAGAATTTATAATTCTAAATCTGAACCCCATCCTGAAATTTTATTTCCACCTCCTGAGGTGGTATACTTTTTTCTAATGGGATGTTCGATTTTAGAATTAAAAATTTTAACATCAATTTAAATTTCCCAAAGAAAACTAAAAATTTTCAAAACCCGCTTTTCAACACCAACAATAGTAAAAAAATAAAAATATATTTAATATTTTAAGTCAACAATAATTTTAAATTAAAGAATTAAGTTTTCTAAAAATATTAATATAAAATATTAATTTTATAATTTTTTAAAATAATTTTAATAATTCTTTAGAATTTTTTTTTAGTTTAAAATAATTTAAAAAATAATAATAATCCATTTTAATATCCGGTGGCGGCGGCGGCGGCTGGAGGACACGCGTCGGGAGCGGATTAGAAGGATCCGACCACGGGCGTTGATTGCCAGCGGTGCAATCATTGCTCCGCCGATAATTATTGCACAATCATGAAACTGCAGATGTGGTTTCACTTATCCGCATTAGTAGAATCCCATCGCCGTCGGATCAATGTGTATAGGGAACGGACGGTGGAGATCAAGCCGAACAGAGTAAATGACCGCGAAATCAAATTCGCAATCGGAAGACGCCGTGGGAAGGCTTGATCTGGACCATTTATCGTGCGATCAACGGTCCAGGAGATGTATATCGAGAGTTCTGTGCGGATGAACCCTAGAATGGGTTTTTTGCTCTGTTCTCTCGATCGGGTGAATCATTTTGATTGAAAATTTTGACCTAGATTCTTGAGCCAAACAGAAATCATGTGGATATAATATTATAGCTTATAAAGTACTTTTAGAAAAGCTATTTTAACTTAAATGTTGTGACCTAAGGATAAGGATTTTGAGAGATCTAACCATTAGATTGGAATGATTTTTGTTTCTCTGAATTTATGGACTGTCCACGTATAATTTCACTAAAGACACTACGGCTTGAAAGCTCTTAGATCAACGGGAAATCGGCTTGAATGGATTTTGGCCTAGGTTTTCTGGAATGCTCGCCGTCGGTGGGGTTTGAACGGTGGTTTTGAATTGAAGAAAGGTAGGAGATGATCTTGGGAGCTCAAGGGAGCTGGAGTTAGGACCTGGGTGCTGGAGGCTAGTGAGAGAGGGTCATTTGAAGAATGATTATTCAAAATAGGGTATTGCCTTATTCAAACTCCTCTAGCTCAAATGGAGGGTCTTGATTCATTTGGCTAGACTCCAAATTGCTTCCACATGTCTAGGAGGTTGTTAGGAGTAGAGGAATCAAGGACAGCCCAAGGACATCCACATGGAATGGTCTTTTGGCCTCATATGAAGTTTGGGAACACTTGAGAAAATTAAGCCTTAATCCAAGGATCAAGACCAGCTTAGGAACATTCCAGAGAGAGTTTAAGGCTGCTAGGGGAGATTAAGATGGAGTGGATTGAGTGTTTAAAGCAATATGACTCCTCTAAAAGGCCATTTGACCATTCATTGACTGTTTGACCCGTCAATGGGTCAATGGTTGTTGACATGGCATGTAGAGGGGTTTAATGAGCTGGTGGGCTGGGTCCAAAGGGACTTTGAATAAAGAGATTGAGTGTAAGGTTGAGCCAATAAATGCATAAAGAGAATTAACCAAGTCAAAATGGTTTGACTTGGTCAAATCTCTTAGGATTAGACTCACCTATGATTAGAGCATGTTTAAGGTATAGAATGAACTTGAAATGAGTTTGATTAACTAAAGATAATAATTTAATCAAATTAGGGTAGTTTGATTAAACTCAATATGTTAGTTTGATCAAACTAATCAAAGTTTGACCCAAGGTGAATTTGAAAACATTTAAGCCATGTATTAGAATGCACTTGAAGGTTTGATGAGGTTCAAATGAGTTGAGTTGATTGGAAAGATTATGCTGAGTCATGAGGGCCAATTTTAACTGAATTTGGGTCTAGTTGACTAGGTCAACTGATGACTGGGTCATGGTGTACAGTCTGAAAGTTCAATCAGGATGTTAAGCCCATGTGAACTAGTCCCGAGGCTAACCAAGAGGGGGGTGAATTGGTTATTTTAAAAATTCATGAGTAAACAATGATTTAGAAAATCCTTTTTGAATGTTTTAAAATGATTGCAGTTCCGCGATGATGTGCAGATATTCAACAATAATAAATAATAATCACAATCACATAATCATTAATAAAAAAATAAATGCAAAAAATAATCAGAAGGAACACACCAGATTTTATAGTGGTTCGATCAACTTGACCTACATCCACTCCCTGGAGCCCCCCCTTCGGGTATTGCACTAATACTAAGTGACTCTCCTTCTGCTCCCACAGCAAGGCGGAGAAGCCTGTATAAAACTCCTTTCCACCAACCCGGTGAGGCAGAGAACCTGAACTCCTTTCGCTTCCTCCTGAACCAGGCAAAGAACCTAGACTCCTTTCGCTTCCTCCTGAAGTAGGCAGAGAACTTAGACTCCTTTCGCTTCCTCCTGAAGCAGGTAGAGAACCTGGACTCCTTTTGCTTCCTCCTAAAGCAGGCATAGAACCCGGATCTTCTTGCAGATGATCCTACCACAGAGACACCAATAAGAAAAAAAATGACGATCGAAGAAGATGACTCAGATCCTTGCTTGGAGCAACCTTTGTGAACACCTCACAACCTTCCCCTCACAAGATCCTCTCTCTCTCCCAAGCTCTCTCTCTCTCTCTCTCAAGGTTCTCTCTAATAAAAAAGGGGGCAAAAGATCTCAACAAAGAAAATAAGAGATCTTAAATAGTAGGGCTCAAAAAATGCCCTAAATTTTAACTGGTTGACAAAGATCGTCCAGGACGATCGGTGTATCATCTTGTTCGATCAGTACAAAATTACACATATCAGCCTGGACGATCTGGCTCCTCTGGACGATTAGGAGACAAAATTTGTTCAGATCATCCCGTACAATTCTGTGATCGTTCAGGATGTTTAGTGTAAATAGGAATTTAGTTCAGAAGATAGCTCGGTTCATCCAGGGTAACTTATGCAGAACGATTTCAAAATGACTTGATCATCCCGGACGATATTTCTATCGTCCCATAAGATTAGTTCAAAAAAGCCAATATCATCCTACACACAGCTCAGGTCGTCAAGGGAAACTTATGCTGGACGATCAAAAATGACTTGATCATCTGGTATGATATCTCTATCATCCCGTACGATTAGTTTAAAATCGAGAAAATTATCCTACAGATTCCTGGGGTCGTCCAGGTGAAGTGCTCTGGACGGTCAAGATTTTGCATGTATCATCCCGTACGATATTGCGATCATACAGGATGATATGATCATATCAATTAAATATTAATTACTTTCCTTAATTATTAGACTAATTTAGGCATGATTGTAGATGATCGTCCAGGAAGATACATGTATCATCTGGGATGATCAGACCAAAATTCTAAAAATAAAACATTGCCTAACTCGGTCTGGCGGCTAAGAATTTCTGATTTGAGCATATCGTCCTGTATGATGGGAGGATAGTCTAGGATGATCTACTTAATCAGATCGACTTAACATGGTCGCCCTAATTAGGGTTTCTATTTTTAATGGATCGTCCAGGACGATGTGAATATCATCCAGGATAATTTGAACAAAAATTGAACAAAACTCTAACTCACTAAAACTCTCCCCCTGAGTGTGTGTGTGTGCAAGGTTACTCAGTTGGGGGATTCTTTTACATTATATTTGACTCAATAAAGATAAAAAAAGTACATTAAACCTGAACTATAAAATAGACTGACTCGATCTTGGGCTGGCTTGAATTTGCAAATGATCCTGTGAACCTGAAAGATTAGACACTTAAACAGACATGAAAGTATTTGCTATCATCAAAATCATAGTCTTTAAATCCAGATTCGTAACATAGTCAAGTCTAAATCCCCAGGGGAAGTGTTCAAAGAAATTTGAAGAAGTTTTGAATGCATCTAAGGCTTGATTCAAAGTGGAAAAGTTTAAGGGTTTAAATTAGTCAACTTGGGTTGACCTGGTCAACCAGGTTGATCCAGAGCCTGAATCTGGGTCCAATAAGTTTAGTTTAACATTTGAAACTTGTTGGATATGGTTGCATTCAATTTGGAGTTTATTTGATCAAAGGTGATTATTCACACCCCTAAGGGGCATTTTGGTCATTTTGATCTCTGGTCAACTAGGGGTCAAAATGAGTCCAACAAAATATAGTTTAATATTTAATGAGTTATAATAAAGGATCTGGAAGTGATTGAAGGCTTTGGAGAAAGCTCTAATGTCAAAATCTATTGGGTGGTAGGTCTAGTGGCATAGGCCATAAATATTTAAAAGTTTTATGTTTGATTGAAAAATATATATTTTTGAAAAAGTGTTTAATTTTCTTTGGGAAGTTTAAATTTCTGGAATTTGAATTTATAACCGAACACTTATTATGAATAATATATCACCCCTAAAGGTGAATATATCGTTCTCTAATAGGTTCAGATTACAAATCTTGATTTATCCTGATTATCGTAGTCAAACTCAAGGAGAAACAACATATGATTCCTAAGAATCAAAATGATGTTAAATCCAATGTTTAACTATAATAATTTAGTAAAGAGATCATTAATTTCATAATCAAAGTTACAATAATAGTACGATATATCTTTCCAAAGAAAGAGGATATCGTCTGTTATCGATCATTTGAAAATGACGATAATGATCGTTGACTTTTGAATTTCCCAAAGATAATTAATTGAGGATTTTGAAAATCTTAATTTTGAAATCAGGTCTGGGTTTCTAAATCTCCTACGAGCGCAAGCCCTCGTAGTTAATTACATCGTAGGAAACCAAAAAATTTCCTACGAATACTCTCGATTAAAATAGCGATACGAATTTTATTTAAGAATTTCAAAGCTAGATGTCAAAGGAGGTTAAGGGTTGGAAATTCAATAGGGATTGGATCAAATTTGAGCAGTTATTTCTGGAGTCAAAGGAAGAAGGGTAGGAGGTGCTTTAAGATTCTGAATTGCTTCTGAAACACCCCAACCTATCCTAAGTGTTGGGCTTGAATTAGATTGAAAGATATTTATTGTTTAAGTGATCAATTTTATTAGAAAGCTGGAATTAGATTCCCGGAAGGTTGAGGTCTTAAGATTGAACATCTACCTCAGAACCTAAGTCTAAAATTAGGTACTGAAAATCAGTGATTCAGATCCTAGCTAATGCAATGCAATCCTGGACTTACCCCGGCCTGGATTGGGGAGCCAGCTAAACCACCTAAACGCTTTTAAAAAATCATGAGTCAAAGTCTTTATGAAAGAGTGGTTAAAGATGTTATTTAAGATTGAGTTTGAGGAGTTGGGTTCGACATCTAGAGCAGATCCTAATTGACCCCTTAACATATGTTGGGTGAAATGCTTAAGTTAGAAATGCAATTAAGGTTTAGACTCAAATTTAATTTGTTACTAATGCAATGCATGCTAATTGACTCGATTAAATGCTTAAATTAAAATGAAGCAGTTTTAAAATCAGGCTTAAAAATAGATTTTATCCTAGAGATTGCACAACATCCCCTTGGACAGAACTGCACCATAATAGGTCAGGTGGTCTGCCAGAACCCGCAGGCGGGGAGGTGCCTGACAAGGTAGAGAAAAGTTCAATATGATGCATGAAAAACTCCCGGCGAGTCCGGGCTTACTTCTTAAAAGCGTTAGAGTTTCTATCTGAGCTTAAAAATTTTAATTTTGTTTAAGTAGAAAAGGTTTATGACCGTACCCTCACGAGCCTCCGATCGGATTCCAGGCTAAAACAAAATCGACATGCAATAAGCGCCAAATAAACTACTAAAAGCATGCGGGTCCTTAATCGCAATCAACACATAAATCAAATCAATTAAATAATTAAATTAATTAAATAAATGCTCAAATTGAAAGTCCATAGGCAAGTGCCCTTAATTATACAACCCAGGGTCTGCAGGAAAGTAAAGTGGCCGGGTACCACTGACTACAACCCGGATTCTACTCCTAAGACTCAAGTGACTTTGAGATTTGAGATTCTTCTCATTCTTCACTTCTTCGTCTCCTTAGAACTCCTTAGATCGTCGGGTCTGGATATCCAAATGAAAAGAAACTCCCCCTGAATAGGGGTGTTATCTTTTCTCTTTGGATATTTAAACTTCATCCTAATTTGGATCTCCAAATGGATAGGAACTCTCCCCTAAGGGATGTTCCTTCCTCTTTGGATTCCAAATTGGATGTTTAAACATCTCAATCTCAAAGTACTTTAAATTTACAACTTAATTTACATTCAAATTACATCAATTAAAAAAAATTAAAAATCTAGACTCAACAACCTGCAGGGTTATCCTAATAATCAGCAGTTTATATTTGACATCCCAAGCAGTTATATATTTGAAATTAAAATACTCAATCACAGCCACACTTGGCCATGCTCTTTTTGATTTAAAGGGGGACTTAGGCAATTTTCTGGAGCACCTGCGCAATTTGATAATTATAATTTTACCCCCTTTATTTAATACCCTGTATGAGCATGGCCACCTGCATAAGATTAAATTAGTATAAATCGTTCCTAACCTAAGGGTAGATCTATCGTACAATCAATCACATCACAGAGTGCAGTAAATAAGTAAACAAACACATCAATTCTACTACTAGCAAACAGCATGCAGTAAAAGCTCGAAAACCCGGCACACAGCAGAAAAGTAAACACCGGCCTAGCCTAAGACTAGAGTTGGTTATCCTAGCAAACCATCTAAAGTGTGTGTAGGAGGCTGTGTGGTTTTGATATATCCTAGATAGGGTACTTGATTGAAGTTGTTTAAAGTTCTGGTTGGTTGAAAGGCTTAAGAGAAATTTAATTTGAATTTAAATATTAATGACTTGAAATTGATTTTAAACTTGATTTTAATTGCTTGTTGGATATCACCTTTGTTTCACATCGAGGCCGTGAAGTTTATTTCACCTTCCTTGGGGCTAATTTAATAGCCTCGTAGGCCTGTGTTACCCAGTGGTACCCGGTATAATTAAGTGATTTGAGTCTGATTAAGGTTTAAAGGTTGATTAATTTTTAATTAAGATTGGTTGGTTGCTGGTTTTAAGTTTGAATTAATGTTTTCTGGAATTTTGAATGATTTATTGAATTTTGAGATTTTCTGGATTATTTTAATGATTTAATTCAAGGGTCAAAAGTTGACTTTTTGATTTAAAGTATTTTCTGGAAATTTAGTATTTTATTAAAATACTAGACCTTAATACGATCAGTTAGAAAGTAAGTACATTGAAATTGGATTTTTCTACATTTTATTATGAAGGTTTGAAATTTTGACTTGAATTTGAACTAAGTTTGACCAAAAGTTGACTTTTTCAAAATTGATTGATTTCTGGAAACTTAATATTTTTAATAAATATTAGACCTTAAGATGAGTTTTATGCTTTTGAGTTTGCTCCATTTGGAGTTCATTTGAATTAGTTATGAATTTTTGACGTTTTGAGTATTTAATGAATTATTTAATTGGTTTAATTAAAAGCCTTTTAATGATTTAAACCCAAATGACCTCCAAACTTCTTGAAATCAACTCCAAAGGTCAGGAATGACCTAAGGAGTGATTTCCAAGTGTTTGGAAATTTTTTGGAATTTTTAATTATTTTTAATTAATTAAATTAATTAAATATTAAATTTCAATTAAACTCAAATTAAACTTAATTTTGAAGTCCAGTCAAGGGGCTTTTATTTTTTATTGATTAAGGATTAAATTCTGGTCAGTTTGAGGTACTATATGTATTTTTTGAATTTAAACTTTATTTATTATAATTTCTGGAAGGTTTAAGGGCTTAATTAAGGTTCAAATTTGATTAAGTTAATTAAGTGACTTAATGACTTCAAAATTCAGTAAGAAAATTTCTATGGGCTGAATATGTCACTAAGTTTAAATGTTCAAAGTTTCAAGTCAAAATGATGTGAATCCTAATTATTGGAAATATTCTAAGTTATCTAAATAAGTCCTTAATTATTATCCTTAATGACGCTAAGTTTAAATGGGTTCAAATCAAAGTTCTTCTAACCCTTAACATAACATGCATGATATGCATACGTACAATCAATCAATCCTAGATCTAGGAGAGCCCTAAAGCTAGGTGATGTGTACATCCTAAGCATGCATGGATTAACCTTAATCAAAATGATTAATGATATCATTAATGAATAATTAAAAGATAATTATTCATTAAGGACCTTCCCCACAAATCCTATTCAATCAAACTTATTCAAGTTTAAAATTTCATGGAATCTCTCAAATTTTAAAATTTAAATATGTACACATATAATTTTCAAAATAATATTTTAAAATATATATATATATATATATATATATACTTACATATGTTTAGAAGTAGAGTTTTTAAGGTTGATATCTCAAAATATTATTAAAATAATTTCAAAATATCATGAAATAATTAATTTTTTTTTAAAATAAATTGAGAGATCCTCTATTTTTTTATTAGGTTATTTGAAAATAAGTTTTAATTCAATATAATATTTGATTAAATATTCATTAAATACTAGAATATTTGAACGATTGAAATTATTTAAAATAAATTATGATTAAAATTTTGAAATTGATTTTAAATTGAGGTATTTGAAATTTTAAGGACTTTAAGAAAATTTGGAAATAACTTTTGACTATCACATTACTTAAGTATTAAGGAATTATTTAAATAATCAAATCATAAAAATTAATTAAATCAGATTTAAGTATTAAAATTTAATTTAAAATGTATTATTATTATAATTAACTAACATATTTTAAAATAAAGTTTTGAATTTAACATATTATTTGAATTTTGGAACATATTTAAATTAATACTTAATATAATATTAAATAAACTCAATATTTTAAATTTATTCAAAATATATTAAATATATTATATTTAAAATAAATCTTGTGAGATTATAAGCATTTTGATATAAAAGATTAAAATTTTAAAGTTATAATTATTTTTTTTTATTTAGGTTTTCTGGATTTTTTATTAATAAAAAAAAATCAAACTTTAATTAGTAAAAAAGTTGACGGCGCCGCTGCCAGCATAGGACACGCGGAGCTCCCTGATTGGCTGATTGGCCGCTGCAATGATTGCAGGCGCGATCCGCTGTTCTACTTATCCACTGTCAGCTCAGGATAATGGCCGTCGGATTTGCGTATACTTGAACCAACGGAGGAGATCCGATCCCACGGTCTGATCTTGATTTGGGAAGATCAGACGGAGGATAATGAATCCCACGGTCTGAAACGGAGGGTTCAGATCAAGTCAGATGAGGGCCTAACTGCGAGGTCATATCCGCGGTCGGAATGTATTGCGATATGGTTTAATCTGAACCGTTGATAGGATGATCAACGGTCCAGAAGATACGCCGTTCATGCAGGTTGCGAATAAGGCCAAGAAAGAAAATTCTGGCTCGTTCGCTCGATACACTCAATTAAAATTCATGAAATTTTAAACCCAGAACATGATAATGAAGAGCATCAGTGGGGAGTCGATTTCGAACTAAAATACACACTTAATGCGAAGTTAATTAACCCTAAATGTCCTAAACTAGGGTTAGCGTTATACCTCGATTTAATGGACGGTTTGGACCGTATTTGATATCTCTGAACTTGTCGTTTGTCCACGCTCAATATTGCTGAAGACACCTAGGCTTGATAACGTCTGGATCGAGAGATATACGCCTTTGAAGGATTGTGGCTTGAACTCGCCGGATTTGGATCGCCGGCGAGGTTTTTGGCTTGGAAAGTTTAGAGGAAGTGTTTGAGAGCTTGAGTGAGCAGAGAGCTCAGCTGGAGATGCTTGAATCTGGAGCGAGAGTAAGGCTTGAAGGAATTGAGAGCTCCTCTCCAAGTATTCCCCTATTCAAATGTCCTTTGATTGATTTGGGTGGCTAGGATTGCTTGAGGGGATTCCTAGATGGCTGACATGTGTCCCCAAACGGTTAGGGAGCAGAGGAATCAAAGGACTAGAGGTACAAGCCATGTGGAAAGCCATATTGTCCTATAATCCACATGGGTTTGATTGGGAACCATTGGATCAAGATCCAATGGTCAGGAAATGCCTTAAGAATATTCTAGATATTTTTTTAAATAGCTGGTATGGTTTTAAATAGGAGGGATTAGCTATTTGGAGCCATCTTAATCCTTTAAGAGGCCATTTGACCTCTCCATTGACTGTTTGACCAGTCAATGGGTCAAGGCATGTTGAGGTGGCAGAAGGTGAAGCTTGAAGAGCTGGTAGGATGGCTCCAAAGAGGTCTTGAACAAATGGGTTGAAGGTATAGTCAAATCAATGAGTATGTAAAGAGAATTGACCAAGTCACCATGGTTTGACTTGGTCAAATCTACTAAGATTGGGCTCATCTATGGTTAGAATACACCTAAGGCATATAATGAAGTGATTTGAGGTTTGAAATGTGCTGAATAGTTTAAATTGATTAGAGTTTGCATGTGATTAAGGGTTTGACCATGGGTTGAAATTTGACCAAATTAAAGTTGGCGAGCTTTGACTCCAAATAAACTATGGGATATTCAAAGTATTAAATGAAATGATTTTGAGGGTTTGAAGGCTTTAAATGAGTTGATCCATTAAAAGTCATTGATTTGATTCAAATGAGTCAATTTTGACTAGATTTGGACTCAGTTGCCTAAGTCAACTGTTGACTGGGTCAATGGGTCCAGTCAAATCTAAATCATTGGGGAATGTAATCAAAGAAGTTTGAATGGGTTTGAAGCTGATGTGGAGCTTGATTCAGAATGAATGAGCTTAAGGGTTGAACTGGTCAAACTAGGTTGACTTGGTCAACCAAGTTGACCCAAGTCCAGGGTTTAGACTCAACAAGTTTGAAATGACATTTGAAGTCTGGTAGAAGTGTTTTCAGGGATCAGAATGATCATTTAGTTCAAAACACCTATTTGGGCCCTTAATGGGCTTAATGGGTCAACTGTGTTGACTTGGTCAACCAGGTTGACCCAAGGTCAGGGACTGGGTCCAGCCAGTTCAGAATGATATTCTGAGTCTACTAGTGGTGATCTCAAAGTCTGGGGAGGTCATTAGGTCAAAATGACCTGTTTTGACCCTAAAGGGTCTTCTAGGTCAATTAGGTTGACTTGGTCAACTAGGTTGACCCAGGGGCTGGTTCTGGGTTCAATAGACTGGGTTTGATATTTAAAACTTGCTGGAGGTGGTTGCATTTGATTTGGAGCTCATTTGACCAAAGTGACTATTCACACCCCATAGGGGTATTTTGGTCATTTTGACCCCTGATCAACTGGGAGTCAAATTGAGTCCAACAAAATGCAGTTTAATGCTCAATGGGTCATAATCAAGGGTCTGGAGGTGATTGAAGGCTTTGAAGAAAGCTCCAGGGTCAAAATCCACTGGGTGGTAGGTCCAGTGGCATGGACTGTAAATATTTAAAGGTTTTACAGCCTTTGGATTTCAATTCAGTTTCTGGGGTTAGAGACCTCAGAATGAGCTCAAATTTGGAGGGTTGCCTTTAGAGATCTATCACATCTGTGTGGAACTGACAGATCTTGAATCAGAGGTCATTTGATAGGGTTTTGAAATGTTCAAAAATTTGCTGGAAAAGGCTTTCAGGACTTAGACGTTTGGCCTTGGATTTGAATCTGGAAATCTGGTTTTGAATTGGATTTTGAGCCTGAATGATAGGATTTGAATTTAGATTGAATTGAAGCTTGGATTGATCTAGAAGAATCCTAGGGTTTAGAATAGGTCCTAGGGTCCAAATCAGCTTAAGGGAATCCTAGGGTCTAGAATAGATCCTAGGGACTGGAGTCTAGGAAGCTCCTAGAGTCTAGGAAACCCTAAGGTCTGTGATCTAGAAGGTTCTTAAGATCTAGAATAGATCCTAAAGTCTGGATTCTAGGAAAATCCTAGGGTTTGGGAATCCTAGGATCTAGAGTCTAGAATGATCTCAGGATCTAGGTAGATCTAGGATATATAATCTATGAAGAATCCTAGGGGCTAGAATAAATCCTAGGGTTTAAGAAGATCATATAATCTAGAGTCTGGCAGAATCCTAGGATCTAGAATAGGTCCTAGGGTTCGGGGTCTAGAAGAGTCTTAGGATCTAGAAGAATCCTAAGATCTAAGTTCTAGGAGGATCCTAAGGTTTAGAATGATCCTAAGATCTAAAATCTAAGAAAGATCCTAGGATCTAAAATAGTCTGGAAATTAGATTGATCTGAGATCAGGATTGATTTGAAACTGGATTGATCTAGGATCAGATTGATCATAGAGTCAGGATTGATCCTAAGGATTGGAAAGATCCTAAGGTCTTGATTGGTCTTACTAACCTCATACAAAAATGAGGTCAACATTTTACAGCATTTAGATTTCAATTCAGTTACTGAGATTAGAGACCTTAGAATGAGCTCAAATTTGGAGGGTTGCCTCTAAAGATAGATCTTATCAATATGCAATTGATAAACTATGAATCAGAAGTCATTTAATTGGGTTTTGAAGTGTTTAAAAAATTCCTAGAAAAGGTCTTTAGGACAGGGTCTTTGAGCCTTGGATTTCAGCCTGAATTTTTGGATTTGAATTGAACTTTGGATTTGAATAATGGAATTTGAGTTATCCAAATCAATTATAATTATTAGGTGATTATGAATAATTAGAAAAAGTTAAAGCTAGATTATAAGACTAGATCAAAGTTTGAATTGGGCTTGAAGTCTGGATAGGCCTGAAGTCTGGATAGGTTTGAAGTTTGGGTTGATCTTAAGGATTAAATAGGTCTAGAAACTAGACAGATCCTAGGGTCTAGATTAATCTTGGGTCTGAATAGATCTAAGGTCTAAGTGGGTCCTAAGGCCTAAGAAGATCATAGGATCTCGAGTCTAAAAGAATCCTAAGGTCTAGGAGGGTCCTAGGGTCTAAACTCTAGAAAGATCTTAAGGTCTAGGCTCTAGAAGGATCCTAGGACCTAAGTAGATCATAGGGTCTAGATTTTAAAAGGATCCTAGTATCTAGAATAGATCCTGAGGTCCTGGATTGGTTTTTAAGCTAGATTAATCTAGGGTTAAGACTAATCTAGGACCTGGACTGGGTCTTAATGACCTCATACAAAAATGAGGTCAATAAATGGATCCCCAACATGTGTAATAGAATGAAGTTATATTACACATATTGTCATTGATCAAATAAAAAGGTTAAGTCTGGAATTTTGGTCCTAAGGGAAAGAGAAGTTTATCCCTTTGGAATCAGGGTTTAGATTGATACTAGTGCAGTGCCACAGAGGACGTGATCTAACACTAGTGGATCTAATCCTAAGGGAAGGGAAAATTTATTCCTAAAGGAAAAGAAAGTATGGGTGATCGTATAGGAAGGAAGAATTCCTAACTACAGAGGATCAAATCTAGACTTGATTTTAAGGGAAAGGAGAGCTTAACCTTAGAGGATTGAGTTTGAAATGATACTAGGGTAGTGCTGAGAAAAGCGTACTCTACCATAAGTAGGTTTAATCCTAAGGGAAAGGAAGAGTCTATCCCTAAAGGAAAATAAATTTTAGGGGATCATATAGAAAGGAAGGGCTCCTAGCTACAGAGGATTGAGTCTGAGTTTTAGTTCTAATGGAAGGGAAATCAAGCCTTAGAAGATTGAATTTTGAATAGATACTAGGGCATTACCTTGAAGGGTGTACTCTGCCACTAATGGGTCTGATCCTAAGGGAAAGGAAAGCATAAATCCTGAGGAAAGAAGATTGAAGGATCGTATAGAAAGGAAGAACTCCTAACAACAGAGACATTTGCCCTTGTAGCTAGATTGAAAGCTATTAGAGTGCTACTAGCCTTTGCCTGTTGTGGACCTCCAAAATGAACACCACCGTATGGGGGAATCATAATGCAGAGGGGATACGACCACACCACCCCGAAAGATAGAACGATCGCAGGCCTCCGCGCTCCTCGCAAGCGGGCCAATGGGAGGGCATATTAGATCGTGCATATGATTAACCATTAAGGATAGCGACTCTCACCTATGCAACCTGATGGGTAATAATATACACAACCTGATCAAAACAACAGGTTTTCCCCACCTGATATATTAGCTCGAGTGGGGTTTATTTGATAGTAGGATTCGGTTTCCCACGGGCGCAAGCCCCCGCAGTTAATTACATCTCGGGCCTAGGGCCCGAGAAGACTCTAGATTAAGGATTCGACATTATTCTTTTTAAATTGGGATCGACATATAAGGAGGAGACTAGGAAATTCCTACTCAAAGGGAAGGAAAGGTTCAACTTGGCTTAGTCAACATACATGGCTTAGATCAGCATCCGGAGAGACAAGGTAGTGAGAAGAAACTAGAGAATAAGAAAATCATGCACTCAAAGCATACAAGAGAGAAGGATGGAGGTGGCATTATCCATGTGACACGGATAGGTAGGATTTATAGTCTCTAGAAGATAAAAGACTTACCCACTGATGAGGCATACTACGGGACACTGATAGTAGTAGTCTTGAACCCTAAATCTAGTGGATTTAGTGTTCTACGCACAACGTTAATGCCCATATCCTAGCTAATGCATCTGGGCTTATATCCTTCCTAAAAAGGAAAGCCACCTAACCACCTAGATGAAATCCATGTTGTCCAGTCTTTATGAAAGATGGGTAGGTAGTTTGGTTCTTAAAAGTAGGGCCGACGTTTAGAGAGTTTCCTAAATGGTTCTGGACTTATGTAGGGTGAATGCTCTTAGAATTAATGCAGTTAAAATTTTAGTTTAGTTGATTTCTAATGCAATACATGCTAGTTAACTGTCTCAAAGTAGATATGCATAGAGTTTTAAAAAGGCTTATAGAAAATAATTTTTATAAAAGACTAGGCTTCCCCAGGTCTGACACCTCATCCTCATAGGTCAGATTATCCGAACTCTACCCGCAGGCGAGGAAGTGTCTTATAGAAGGAGAGAGAAAATGCATTAATATGCATGGTACCCCAGATGATTCTGGCTATTCTCTAAGTCGTTAGATTTTTAAGTTATTTAATTCTTAAATCTTGAATATTAATTATGAGTAGAAAAGATTTTGACCCTTAGAGAGCCTAGCAAAAAGATCTGGCCACACACATGCAAGAAAGAAACCTAAAAAAAGTATATAATTTTTACTGCACATATAAAGTAAATACATCAATATAAATCCACAAAGCAAAGAAAAGTTTAAAGTCCACGGCAAGTGCCGTATAAGTACAACTCGGGGTCTACAAAAAAGTAATGGTGGCCAAGCTCCACCAACAATAACCTGGATTCTAATCCTACTGGACAACACAAGTCTTAAAAACTGGGCATTTCATCTTCAAGTCTTCATCTTTAAGCCTTTATGTGGATCATCTTCAAGTCTTCATATGGATTATCTCCGGGTCCTTCTATGAATTATCTCCAGGTTCTTCTATGGACCGTCCTCTAGAAGGGTACCCAAATGAATAAAAAATTTCCTATGAACGGTCTTTCTTTTTCTCTTTGGGTACATAGTATTTGAAACGTCAGATTTTTGAAGACTTTCACAACTCAATATAAATTTCATCGAATTACATTATAAAAAAGAAAATCTAGACCCGAACTGACCATACAAGGTTATCCTAGTAAAATCCTAAGCAATTATATATAACAACACAAGCAGTTAATATTTATGCAGAAAAAGAAACACACTTGGCCACGCACTTTTAATTTAGGGAGGGGGCTTTAATAATTTCTGGATTTTAGCACTGATAACAATATTAATCTTAAAGCTTAATGATTATTGCCCCCTCTATTTTAGCGCTGCATGAGCATTGCCACCTGTATAACATTAGGTTAGTATAAATCTTTCCTAGCCTATGGGTAATTCTAACGCACAATCAATTGCATCAAGGTAAAGTACAGTGCAGTAAAACAAACAAACACTCCAAGTCAAAAAACAAATAACACACATGCCACATGCAAGAGCGCCACATCACAAAAACAAAAAAAAAGTAAAATACCAGCCTAGCCTAGAACTAGAAGTGGTGTCCTATCAAGTAATTCTACGTATGTGTAGTGGGCTTGTGTGGCTTTGGATGAGTCCTATATCAGATAGTTAGTTCAAGTTATTTTGAGTTCAGGTTTGTTGAAGGCCAAAAGGGAAGAGTTTGATTAAAGTTTAAATATTAATAAATTAGGATCTATTTTTAATTAGTTAATTTGGTTATTTCGTTTTAATACTAAGGGTAGTATTATTTAAAGTTTAAGTTGCATTAGCGGGTTTTAGAAGATTCAGGGTCTACCTATCTGCTAAGTTAAGGGGGTCCAAAAAGTCATTCTTAGAAATAGGTTGGGTCTAGGGGAGTTAGTATTTTTTATTAAATATTAAATCTTAATATGAGTAATTAGACTGTTAGTTTGTTGGATTTGGAGTTTTTTAGGCGAAGTTATGATTTTAGGAGTTTCGGGCCCTAGTTGTTAGACTATGGTTGACCGAGGGGTTGACTTTTTAATTTATATTGGTTTCTGGGAAGCTAATATTTTTTAATAAATAGTAGACTTTAATTAGAGTTGAATGCTTTTTAATTTACTCAATTTGAAATTTTTTATAGTAAAGTTTGGGTATTAGAAGTCTTTTAAGTTTTAGTTAGATTTATTTTTCAGTTTTATGACTCTTTGAATTTAAGTTTGTTTTAATGAATTTTATTTAGTTAACATTTAATTAAGGGGTGATAAATAGATTTGTGAGATTTAATTCAAGCTCATATTCAAATTTGTGAGATTGAGAATTGATTATTTGAATGCATTTGATTTAGATTTTCATTGATTTTATTGATTAATGGATAATAAATTATAGCATAACGTGTCACTAAGTTTTCTATGTTTAGTATTTCTATCCTAAGGGAGCCTATATCTTAAGTCTAAGTTTTCTAAGACTTAGTCCTTAATTTTTTTTCCTTAGGTGTCACTAATGTTGTATGGGGCTACAAAGACTTTATTTCTAACCCTTTAGACATACGCGTATGCAAATAGGTTTAAGGATCTATAATAAAATAAGAAAAAAAAACTAACCTAAGAATTGAAGCTTCTACAAGGTCCTAAGGGTAGGGGAACGTGCAACAGAAGGGCTCCCTAAAGGTTATCTAAGTTTTAAGAAAACTTACAACACCGGAGGCTATGACCCGGTGGTTTTGCCTGTAGCACCCCCACCAGAACGAATGAGGGCGACTGATGCTCGGATCCGATTATCCAAGCTCCTTCGTCTGCGCTCCCGTTGCTTCTTTATATTTTGCTCTTCAAAAGCCCCTCGCAAAACAACACAAAAGGAGAGAAGGTTGTGGTGGTGTTAGAGCACATTAACAATTAATAATTAAAATAAAATATAATAAAAATATCAACGTACCTTTTTTCGGGCTTGGATACCGATTAAGCCACTCTCCTTCTTGAATCTCTTCACTTTATAAGCATTTCATCTCAAGGAGCAAGTAAAAAGTAGTAGAAAGGGAAGGGGATAAAAGTAACGAGAAAGAGGGAGAAAAGGAGCTATGTCTTTCTTTCTAACCGCTTTCCAACAATCCTTCCAACAAACCTACTTACCAACACCTTTCATTCCCATCGACACTAACAAGAAGTGTTTTAAGCAACTACGCTTCGCTTATATAAAGAGCCACTTCAACACTAAGTATGACTTCTTCATAGCTAAATATATTTCTAAGCCTCATTTGTTTATTCCCATCCAACATTCAACCCAAGTGCAAAAGAGATAGGGAAGGTTAGATGCAATTTCCTTCCTTCTAATATCCGAGAAAATGCTTTCAACCAACACGAAGTAAAATTAGATTTAACTCAAATTTGGAGCATAAAACAAGTGAAAGTATACATCTAATCCATTAGAAACCAGTTTGGAGCACTAAACCAGTGAAAAAATTGCATGCAACCCATCTCAAAAATCAGTTTGGAACATAGAAACAGTGAAAATATACATATGATCCATCTCCAAATCAGTTTGGAGTATAAAACAAGAGAAAAACTGCACTTAACTCATCTCTAAAATAGTTTGGAGTGCAAAACACAATAAAATCTGCACTTAATTCTTCTCCAAAAAAGTTTGGAGTGCAAAACACATCAAAATCTGCACTTATTTCTCACAAAAATCAGTGAGAAAAACTATATAAAAGCCATGAGAATTTTCTCATAAAAACAAATAAGGCTTCTCCCAAATGCTGTAGAAATTCTTGCATAAAATCGGTGAGAAAACCCTTCAAAAACTGCATTCATTTCTTACAAAATCAATGAGAAAAGCTACATAAAAAGGCATAGGGATTTTCACATAAAAGCAAAGAAATATCCTACCAATACTATAGAGATTCTTGAACGAAATTAGTGAGAAAAAACCTCTCAAAAACTGCACTCAATTCTCACAAAAGCCCTATAAAAACTGTAGGAATTTTCACATAGGAGCAAGACTCGCCACCATATGCATCAATCCCCATACAATGTAATTTCAAATATACATAAGAAGTTTCTCCAAAACTTTTCTAAACTATTTGCAAGTTTCCATTCGATGCAAAATATTCATACAACTTTAAAGCTCGATCTCATATATAGAAATTAGCATGACATGCTTAGCGAAGCTTCAACTTCGGCACAATGAATAATCAATAACCGCACGATTTGATTGAATAAAAATACTATATATACATTCAAATGTTCTTAATAATGGCAAGATCTTTGGCATTGGCAAAGAAAAGAATTCCATCACAGCACTTTCTTGAGAGCATTTCACCAAACATTGTATGCGATGCTACAATTTTCTATCACCTACAGATGAGGTTCTAAACACATTGCATTATATGAGCTAATAATGAATACAGATTTCATACACCAAGGTTCAGATTATAAACCATGTCATCAAGCTCATTCACATTCCATGAGGCTATCCCACTCAATTTTCTAGAGAAAAGCCTTTAGACAACACTTTGAGAAAAATTTCCATAAGAGCAGGCTTACTATAAAAGGCCCCAATGCAAGCAAACGTTTATAATGATATTTTTTAAGATATTTCATCGAACACTTGATGTGTAATGCTTGCAAGCTCGCACGAAGCAAACCATCATGGGAACATGATTTACACACCTAATTAATTAAAATCGTTTAAGCAATTTATAAAAGGACCTCCATAATCCACAAAATTGTGTAGCTCACTCTCACAAATGAAATACTTGTAAGATGGGAAGTGCTCATTCAAACAAAATCTGTAGGAAATTTATCATAGAAGCAAAGCAATGAAGAAATCATGAGGAGACTGTGCTTATTTTTTTCTCTTGCTCTATTCAGCCAAAACGCCGTCATGGAAAAAAACCCCAGCAAAAAGAAAAGTTTCATTGCAAAGCATATGTATGAAAAGTGGACAAATCTCCATGGAATTATTCAGGATTCTTTTGGAAGTATTTTATGTTTTCTTTATTTGCACTTGTAATAATGAGCAGGTTTTGGTTCCCATTTTTCTTCTCTGCTTTGGTTTGACACGGTGAATCTGCTCCTTTATGAACCTATATTGATATAAAGATTAGCGTTGTGTTGGCAACAATAATATGATACAGTATTCTTTTTCTGGTTATTTATGCTTTAGGTTTTGTTTATCTAGATTTTTCAACATCCCTGATTGTAACATCTGAATGATGTCGAAGAAGCTTTCTTTTGTAGCTCTGTTTAAAGCTCTGTTCATTGTTCTGTGAAGTTTGCTTGTTAAATAGGGTTATCAGAGGTTTGGGCAATTTTTTCTATTAGGTAAATTTGCCTGTTGTAGATTTGATGGAAGATGATGTTATTAGGGAAGATCAAGATTATCATATTTTATTTGAAATTTAATCATTTTTTGTGTAATTTCAAACAGTGGATTCTAAAGTTTTAGTTTATCCTGATCTATGGTTTTGATTCTCTCTAGTTGTTTTCTAAGAGAATTATGTTTAAGGTGTAATTCTTGTTCTTACTTTTGTAATTCAATCGTAAATTAACATGAACAGAGGTTTGAAGAAGAAAGAGAAAATTTCGAACAAATAAAACAAACAAATTGGAAAAAAGGGGAAAATTTTTGGATCAATATATCCTTATCAAATTTTGGTTAGAATGGGTATTTAAAATCATACAATTTGCTTTAAGATGAGTGACATATATTTATAATCAATTAGAATTTGTGTTGCAGTCAACTTAAAGCAAATTTAATAGCTTTAAGGCACATCTGGAGCATAAATTTGATGTTCTTAGTCTCTTTTTTTTTACAAAAAAGAATTAATCAAATGAGTAGTCTCATTTTTCATTTTATTTAGTTTAGACTATTGATTCACATAAATTAGTTCATTTGGTTTAGAATTTTTACCTATAGCAGCCCCTCTTCCTCCATTTCTCAAAACCCTTGTTATCATGATTTTGGAAAACCTAATGATGAGAGTACCGTAAACTTAATGAACGCATGTTAGCTGGTTACCTAACCCCTTCTTTTAATAACTCAACAAAAACTTCTCTTATTGTCCCTAAGTTTGAGCAAACTGAAGATGCTATTAATATATAAATATATAAAATAAATTAACCTCCTTTTAGAATTAAAGTATGATTATAAAATATATTTAAATTATATATAGCAAATATATTTGAATTTAGAATTGAACTTGCAGTACTATATACATCAAAACATATCCTACAATCAGCAACATATTCTTTAAAGATTATTCGTGTGATCAATGTAAGAACTTTTAGAAGGAGGTAGGTAACCAGCTAATTGATGAAGTCAAAACATATCCTGCAATTTCCTTATGAGATGAAGTCTAAGCCAATTGATGATGCTTCTAATACATATATTAATATACTTTAAGAATTATAGTATAATTATAAAATAAAGAAAACATTTGTACATAACATAAAATTTGAATTTAAATTTGAACTTGCACTAATATATATATATATATCAAAGTCTATCCTAGAATTATAACATAAAATTTGAATTTGAATTTGAACTTGCACTAATATCTACATCAAAATCTATCTTAGAATTTGCCTCATATTCTGTACATGCACATGAATGATAAACTTAATAAGAATCTACAGCAAAATCTAAAATTAAAGTTAAACATAACATCACAATTAAAACCAAACACAAATCATAACCTAACCAATGCATGTCTTAAGCAAGCTCTAATATCAAATTCAGGATGAATAAAGGATTGCTTTTAAAAGTTATATTTTGAAGGACAAAAGTCTCTGATTTCATGTAGATGCATTGCAACTATCAGAATATAGAAAAATAATTCAGCACAAATAAATTCATTACCTACCCTTTGAAGCAGAAAAATCAGAGAGTCAGAAATGAAATTCAAACCACGAAAGACCTAACAAAAAAAAAAAAAAACAGGTGAGAAAAGGTTAAATTCTGAATTTAAAATTGAACTTGTAGTGCAATCTACATTAAAACATATCATACAATTTGCACCATATTCTTTAAGTGACAATAATAATTAGCGTTGGTGAGATTATGATTTTGTTGACAACAATCAAACATGAATATTCGAAAATTATCATAACATTCACCATTTGAGCAATGATTTTTCAAAATTTTGCCCACTAAAACAAAATAATTTCCATAAAGCAACAGAATTGAAATATAACCTAAACCTATAAATAATTCCACCTTATATAGTATGTCATTTCTACCATGTCATTTGTCACATCATTTCCATAAAAACAAAATAATTTCCACATCCTAATATAGCCTGACGTAGCATGTCAGTTGTCCACATGGAATCTTTACTACTTAATTATCACAAATTCTTTAATATCATCAACTGGACATGGACATCACACTATGATAAAGCAAAAATAATGTGATGGACTTACAATAAAGCAAAGATAATGTGATGGACTTATATGAATGAAATTTATTGTTTTATGAAAGAAGACAAATGATAAGATACATTTGAAATGTATTATAAGCTACAGCATTTTTCAAATGAAAGATACATTATTATTTAGCCTTACTCATAAGAAGAAAATCATGAGCCAAACAAGAGCACATAAAAACGACATTTTCTACATTATTTAAAATTGGAATATAAAAAATAGCCATGTAAGGGCACTAATATTGCTCTTCATATTCTTTTGATAGTTGGAATAAGTGTAGGGTTGATTGTGTTCTTCAATATATAATGGGTTGCATGAGCACTTGTTATAAGTGAGTTGCTTGTTTTGGATTTGAATATTATATGATTGGCATATTTTTCATCCAAACATTCAGTTCATCTTCTCCGAAGTTTAGTTTAAGCTCAACATTGGGCTCTAGAATGGTCTCTAGATTGCATAGACTTAGTTTATTTTAAGCTTAAATATGATTGTACACTTATAGTAAAGCTTAGATTTGAAATCAATTTTTATTTTTTGAAAACAATTTGGAAAAAGTTAGTACTGGAAGCATGTGATCAATATCATGAAACTCAGGGGACGGTTTGAAGGGGAATTTGCAATTAAGGTTTCATTTGGGATGACTTTCTTTCTGCTTCTTAAAGCAGCTTTTTAGTATAAAAATTTTAATTTTTGTACTAAAAAGCTGCTTTATGAAGCAGCAAAAAAGCCGTCCCAAACGAAGCCTAATAGGCTCATTGATGCTATTGCTGGTGAAGAACATGAGGTATCTTGTTGATCTTTACTTTTAAACTTGCTAGTTGGTTCTTATATGAGCTTAATGCAGGAATGCTCTGATCAGTTTCAATTTGCCAAAAATATTGTGAGAACATTCAGCTATGAGGTTAGAACTTCTACAATACTGATCGAAACTGGATGTAACTCTTTGGTGATGTTTTTTTATATGTTTTGTTGCACCATAGGGCTTATGTAAAAGGAAATGAAACTAGCTGACTTGCTGTCTAAGCTCATATCCAATTAAAGCTCCGTGCAAGGATTTCCTGTCCAAACTGGTATTCATATATATAAATTTTGTAGTTTGTTTTATTGTAAAATGACTCAGAACTTGTATCATTTAAATCTTGCTGACTTGGAGAAAACTCTTAAAATTAACGTGCCATAGATTCTGTAACAATAGCAAATTTGGAAGTAAACCGGCTAAATGTGGTTTTGGCCACTCGACTCTTTCCTCAAATACAGATCTATTCAATTTTCATGGTGATTGCACCAGTTTCCATCACAACCATTCATTCCACTTTGAAGCATCATATCATAGAGCTCTGAGAATATCAGAAGCTTGTGTACTTATTCCATCCAAATGCAACTACAAGAAATAGTTGTTCTAAGTTATGTAATAAGCATGGTTAAATTTTGAAGTACGACGTGCTACTTATTGCTATTTACCTAAGGTATAGCCTCCTTCCACCATAATAATCTTCCTTTTTCTTCTATAATTTATGTTTCCTATCTCTCAAGTCCTTGCCTCTCAAGATCTTAATCTTTGTCTTGCATCCTAGGTTCTCTATCTACAACTCAACCCTCTCTGTCATTTCCTAGGTATCTAATTCGATCTCTCTCGCAACCTCTCCATGTTAGCTGGTTACCTACCCGCTTCTATTAATAATTTGAACATACCGGGCAAGAAAAGAGGAATATGTACTCAATTAAACTTATCAGAACCTTCATAAATATATCTTGCAAATATTAAGTTCCATGATCTGTAATTATATTCAAACTCAAATATTAAGTTCCATGATTTGCAACTCCTTATATTTCTGTAGAGAAGGCGCAATTGGTCAATGTTGCAAATTCTTCATTGTTGTAGTACGGATTTGAGAAACTATTTATTTCTTGCATTGTAGCTTTTACATGAAACTCAAGGGACTGTTTGATAACCTAAGTATCAAATATAGAATGATGGTAGAATTCCTACTGAAACTGTTAAATACATGAAACTTAAGGGCATTCATATATATATATATATATATATATATATATATTGTAGTTTGATTTATTGTAAAAAATGCTATAAAATGAAAAAATCCTGTAACAACGAACTTGCATAAATAATAACATGACAAATCTTTAAGAGTTCACATAAAGATGGCTAATAAAACATTAAATTTAAGAAGGTAAATAAGTTATTCTGGTATTTGGCACACCTCTAAAGTAAACTTTAGTTGAAGCCGAAAGTGTAGAGATCATATGAAGTCGAGGTTGTTGAGATCCAAAAACGAAATGCAAACCATGAAATATCTAAACGAAAAATATGTGAGAATAATTTTAGCAATTATATAAGATGGAGAAAGAGAAAAGAATCGGCGGTTATCTTACGGAGAAGCGAACCATTTGTTAAAAAGTTTGGACGGTGGATTTCATCTTCCAAAACTAAAAAAATGTAAACGAAGTTCAGAACTAAAAAAATTGGAGAGAGGAACCTGATTAAAGAAACATTTTAGAAGTTCAATACACTGAAATAATTGGAGAATGAAACGTGCGATTGACCTAAATGCCGGTAAGAATAAACATTAAAGATGTTTAGGAGATCAAAGCAGTAGGAGAGAGAAACCTACCGGAGAAGATAGATGGGCGGAGGATGCTAGGGCAAGCAGAAGAGTTAAGGAGAAGACGGAGGAAATCGAAAACAGGCGATATTAGGTAATCGAGAAGGAGACAGACACAATAAATTTCAAACTGGCGATATTAGGTAACCAAAAGTTAAACACTTAAATGAAACATTGAGAAGTTAAATGAAATTCGATGGAGGGAAATCTGAAGCGGTTTTAAGAAGAATAAAAGTTATTTAGTTGTGATTTCATAAGAGTTATTAACTTACATAATTAATTTATGAAATGTATGAAACGGCCAGTAATATGCATAATTATTTGAGGGAGGGAATCTGAAGCGGGTTTTGAGAAGATTAAAAATTTATTTTGTTGCAATTTCATAAGCGGCATTAATCTACCTAATTAATTTATGAGATGTATGGAATGGTCATTAATGTGCATAATTATTATTGATTTTAAATTTATTAATTATTTAAAATACAATGAATGGACAAGATAATTAAAAAAAATTAAAACAGATGGCCAAGATTTGAGCTGGAATGAAATTCAAGCGACTTTTATAATAGTAGTATTGATGAGTTAGATGATTTAATTTTGTTTTCAAAAGATTTTCCTATATACTATGGTAATAGGGGAGGATTATTTCAAGATTTTTGAATTTGTTTCAAGTTAGTTGAAGTTTATTCAATTTTAGGGTTTATTTAGGTAATTTAACATATTGAATTCAATTATGATTGAAATTTGCATCAAACCATTTTGTGATTGCCTCAATAAGAACGCGATTGCTTCCTTTTTTTCCCAGGGTGGCGTCTGAAGTCAATAGACACAGTTCTCCGTGACACTTATCTCATCTGGATCCCATCAAGTATATTAGCATTTGAAAGTTTGAAGTACAAAATTATTAAAAATATTTTAAAATTATTATCATTAAATATATTAGCATTCAAAAGTTTGAAGTACAAAATTATTAAAAATATTTACAAAAATTATGTATCACTTGTATCAAATAATTTATTTTTTTATTCTATCTTTTTTTAGCTATTTTATTATAATAATTACTAGAATTACAATCATTTTCTCTCTTTCATAATAAATGAGCCGACTCAAATTCGTAGAATTAAGCTAAAACTCGATTAATTAATCAAACTCAAGCTCAAACAAAGAGCAACTCGAGCTACTCTCAGCTCATTTACACTCCTATCTTAGATGTCACTTTATAATAGAGTGTTTTCTCATATATGAATCATTAGCTAAATATTTAATAAGAATTTATCTCTATAATTCACCATATAATTGAAGAGATCATCAATTTTCAACTAGTCTTAAAAACTATTAGATGGAGAATTGGTAGAAAAAAATTGTATTAGAATATCTTGCTACAAAATACAGCAGGATGTGCTTTAATGCCTTTTGATTTATGTTGAGATCAATGCTTTTTCATGATAGTTCTAAATTTTAAGTTTTCCATTAATAAATATTTCATTTTAATATTAAAAACAATAAAAAATATTGAACTACTAATGTTCGTCTTAGCCCAAATATGAGATTAACAGTGTTTTTAAAATCAACAATATTAAAAATAAATTTCTAATTTAGCCCTTACTTTTAATATATTTCCTTCTTCATCTACTTTCCATAAAGAGTTGGGTCCATTTCAACAATCTTGTTTTACATGCCCTTGGTTCCATTTTTTGTAGGTCGCTTCAAACTGATCATGCGACGGCCTCTGCGACGAGGCCTTCTGTGGCTAGGACTCTTGTTGAAGTGGGTATCAAGAAAAAGCATCCCAAAGAAATTTGGGTAGGCTCTAAATCGCTAGGTTACATGCAGAAAGTGGATTTTGAGAAAGTGACGGATTTTTGTAATCATTGTAAGATACATGGTCATGCTTTAAGCAAGTGTTTTGTGTTACATCTAGCCTTTAAAAAACCCCCGCCCCCTTCTATTGTGGATGATGGACCCAAAACCCGGGTACAGGTGAGTCGATAGAATGTTGATGCCTTTCCAAATCTAGTTCCTATTGTTCCTTACTCCAGTGATGAACTTAGGGAGGAGGAGGAGCTAAATGTGTTATCTTAGGCTAATGTGAATGATCCTAATGGTGTGGGTAATAATATTAGTCAGAAGGAGGTGTCTAACGTTGAAAAGGTGGATGATATTATTGATGATGTGGTAACTCTGTATCTCAATTGATGAGATAGGATGCTTGTGAAGAGGGGGAAATCATACCTAATTCCAGTAATCTCTCGGCTGCCTTGAAAAATAAGGAATCTTATGCTAACATTGCTTCTTCAGTGTCTTCTCCTGATGGTAGTGGTGTTAACATGAATGATGATGAAGGTTTTACTAAAGTGGGCAAGAAAAAAACAAAAAAATGATAATAAGAATGCACCTCTTCCCACTCCTCATTCTACCAAAGCTCAAACTTCTTTGAAAGATACTAATGGTTAATGCTCTTATTTGGAACGTGAGGGGTGTGAGGGATTCTTATTCTAGGATAGAGTTAGAAACTTGTGTAGGATGCATAATATATATGTTTTGGTTTTAATTGAGCCTCTTATTTCTGCTTCTAAGCCTCTTATCTTAGTTTTAACATGAGCTTTGTTAATTGTACAAATAAAATTTGAATTTTATGGAATAGTCCTATTAGTGTTAACATTATTTTTGATTATCCTTAAGTGGTTCACACTCAAATTGAATTTTACCAGTTTAAATGTTTAGCATCCTTTATTTATGCTTCATGTACTTGTATTAGTAGGGTTAGTCTTTAGGAGCAGTTATTTGATTTCTCCTTAAGAACCAATTGCCTTTGGCCTGGTGATGGGGACTTTAATACTATCTCAAATGCTTCTGAGAGGATTTGGGGCAACCCGCTAATTATCAATCTATAGATCATTTTAATACCATGATAATAGATTGCAACTTACATGACATACATTGGCTTCTCAGGGGGAGCTTTCACTTGGAACTGAGCCACCATGTGACAAAGGACTGATCGTATCCTTTTTAACAACTCTTAGATTAATGATTATTCCTTGTCTCATGTGTAACATCTAATTAGAACATTGTCTGACCATTCTCCTCTGTTACTTGATATTAATTTACATAACTCTTCTATGTAGTATGCTGTTAGATTCCAAAACATATGGCTTCTGAATGGTTCATTTTTTAAGATTATTGAAAATAATTGGAATGCACCTATTTTTCCTAATAATAACATATGTGGTATGAGTAAACTCTTGTCTAAACTTCTAATTGTATACAATCAAATGTCTTTGCTAGCCACCTCAACTAGTCCTCTACTTCTCTTAGCTCAACAGTACCCTCGAATCTTGGAGTATTCAATCTCAAAAATATTTGTACGTGTCTGTTTACCTCTTCAAATCTAATAACAGGAACCCTGCTTTGTGTCTCACCCATCATTTGGGCTATAAAAATAGTAAACTGTGAATCTGTATTTGAAATAACTTTTGGAGTAGAACTATATGCAAGAGCTGCCTAACTAGCACTCAGTCTATCTGTCATATATGGGTTTGATGGATCTATGATCACACATAATATACAACTAAACACACATGCACATGAAACAAAATAATAAACACCCATACATACTTTAAACTACCCCACTATATTTACAAATCAATTTCTATAGCTCTATTTTACGATCCAATTCTAAAATTATTACTCTGATACCATAAAATCTTGTCACAATCCAACTCGATTAGGATAGGTCCTATCATGTTGAGCTATGATAAAAAAATTCCAAGATCTAATTTTAGAATTATTTCAAATTTTCTGTCAATATTCATTAAAATAAACTATAAGCTACAGAGCTAATAAAATATCCAAATACTGAAAATAAACTCATCCATCAGGTTTCATTCATTTTATCGAAATAAATGTCTATAATATAGGATATGGCTACAAGAAAGAGCTACATAAGTAAAAATTTAACTAGCCATGACTGTACAAAAATTAAAATAGTAAAATACATATAACCTCAGATTTGATCATGAATTACTAATCCATAATCTCCTTCTCCTTCCTAAATCCTAAAAACTAAAAGAAAAATCATAGTGAGCTACAACCTAAGCAGGTCTCACAAACTAATCTAAATTTCTATTATTTTTTAAATATTTTGTTGAATATTTAAAAGCACTTAAATACAGTTTAAATAAATAACTATACTGAAAGATATAATAAATGCATAACAGTTACTCCTAAATGTAAATAATAATATTGAATAAATAAATAAATTAAAATTTATATCATAGAGCAATTCATATCAGATTTCTCATATCTAGACACAACCTCAAAGGATTCTGGCCTCTTACGACTCCCTTTTTGTTTGTTCTTATAGCATCAGAATATATCACACATCCCTATCTCAAACAGAATCTCAAAGGATTCTAACTCCTTATAGCTCTCGATAATCTCCTGACACAGATAGAATCTCAGTTGATTTTGTCCCCACATAGCTCCCAACAGATATAATTTAATCATATATCTACATATATCTTAACATTATAGTTTTAAAGAGTAATTGAGCATGAATCAAAATTGCACAATTTTGAATAACAATAAACAATAGAAAATTCTACTAGGCAAAAATATATAGGAGGTCACTGCAGTTGATCTCATTTTTATATGAGATCACCATGTGTTACAATAATTCGAGCCTACAATCTAGTTTGTAATCGACTTAGTCAATCCTTCTTTTAAATCAATATTGAACTATATGTAATTTATTTGAGGTCGATATGTTCACATAAATCAAATTGGAGGATGTCGACCTTGGTTCGACTTTTTTTGAATTTGATTCTCCTTGATGCTGTAGTTAATTATGAAATTGAGTCGATAAATTGTTATGTGGGGTTGAGCAAAGCCTAAATTAATCAAAACTCACTTAAATTTCATCAAACAAATTCAATTGAACACCGTCAAATCGGTTTGAATCAATTCTAGAAAACATTTATCTTCAACAACTTTGATTTACTAGATTTAACTTGTCTTTGCCTAATTTAAATCTAACTGTCATCAATTATGCTTAATCGACTTTGAATAATTAATTTAAAATAAAATTCTAATAAAACTTCATTTTTTTAATCCATCCTTTTGTTTCAATTTAATGCCCTAATATCCCTTAAAATTTAAATAAATTTTATCCCTCTAATATCTCAAAATTAAACACTTAATATCAACCATTAGATTGATTTTGGAGTGTATGATGGTCATTTTGACCCATCCCTTATGATAGATTGTGAAAAGAAATCAAGCCCTAGCCGCCCATGATATGGTTATCCCACTCATTCCCATGATCATCCTCTCTGAACCATTCTTAGAGCTATTAGGGCTGGCCAAGCAAGCTCTCGCACGATTCCTCTTTCCTCTCATGTTCAATTTCCCCTTGCCTTTTCTAGGGCTGGCCAAGAGATAGTGTGCGGCTCTTATTTTATGATTCCCATTCTTCCCTCACATCACTAAGCAGCCGCTCCCTTCTCTTCACCATTCGTCCAAGCAAGAGGAAGAAGAAGAAGGTCTGCTCAAAGACTCAGCCACCACTCTCTTATATAGCAGATTTTAGCCAGTCCTTATAGCAAATTTTGGCCAACAATAGGAGGGTTTGTTGTAGACCTTTGGCCAAGCAAGAAAATGAAGAAACTGCATGGATCTGACAATCATAGCTGTTTGGACTAAGGAAATGAAGAAAAACTATATAGATCTCAATTGGAGAAAGAAAATGAAGAAAAAACCACATAGATCTCATAACCATAGCTATTTGGAGCAAGGAAATGAAGAAAATTTTCATATATCTCACAACCATAGCTGTTTAGATCAAGAAAATGGTGAAAAACTTGGTACATATCATAGCTACAATAGTTGAAGCAAGTGAAAGACTAGAAGAAACCATGAGCAACGGTTGTTACACAACTAAACACTTAAAGTTTATACTCCGGCTATACATTTATAGATTAATCTCTTTTCTGATATTGTGTGATCTGAAATGTTTTCTTTCTCCTCATATATGTAGAAATTTTGATTCATTATTCATAGAAATCATCATTATCTATTATATTATACAATTTTATGGCTTATTTTTATATTCATTGTGTTTTTGTTTAACATTCATTTATAAATCTATGTATGGGCAAGTATTTCAAAGTTAAGATTAATTGCATAATTAGTTAGAGAATATGGTTCTTGATAAATAGTGTAAGCTTATTTATTTGTAGATTTTGTAATTTTATATTTCTAAATTTTGCTCATTTACACATAGCCTTTCTTCTCTTATAGGTTCAGATTATTTTTAAATAACTGATATACTCATTCATTCTAATTGATAAGAAGCCCTTTAAGACTAAATTGATGCATGATGTGACCCTCTAAATTTATACATTCTATATGGTAATGAAGAAGCTGTGGTAATCTTCTATCAAAAATGATAATTGTAATGAAAAATAGATGTAGTGCGAAATACATATACAAACCAATATTATCTTCTAAATTTTGATATCTTTAATGTTTGACTATAGTTGTTGTCTTCTTATGTGTTGTAACCATAGTATTGAGCATGCAAATTAGCTAGTAAAACAAAATGATGGTCATTAAGCAGATTTTGTTGACATATTTTTATGTGTTCATTTGCATATGACTATCCTAAAGTGTTATTTGAAACTACAAGTGGGTTCATCTCCAAAACTTTTAATTTCTTACACTTATTTCAATTGGATGAAGATTATGTTCATCAAAAGATTGATAAGTCTACAATTATGATAAATTACTCATTGACTCATTTTGATATGAATGGGTGATATTGTTTATCTTAATAAGACTTGTTCTCATTAATTATGTATATACTAAAGTACTTGCTGTTACAAATTAGGACCCAAGTACTGTGATTTTCATGATAACAAATATTTTTATTTCCTTACTACTATCTCCTTATAATTGTTATTATTACATGTCTATTATTTTTCTTGTGCACTAACATTTTAGGTCAATCATATAGTGTAATTTTGTTCAGCTCAAGACTAGGTAGAATGGGGTTGAAAAGTATGTAATTTTATTTTTTTTTCTTATTTTACATTTCTTGAGTCAAAAAATATATTTGGTGGATGCTAAGCTTGGTAACCATACACACACACTCAAGGGAGTGAGTTAGTGAAAAAAAGATTTTTTGAACTAATCATACCATACAATCTACATCATACTGTATGATCAGGCAAGTAAAAAATCATTAATGATTAATTGTTACAATTAAAGCAAGTTTAACCAAATCACACTGGATGATCCATATCATATAAGACGATATGTTAAAGTCTTGACCTAGCCGCCAATCATAATTTAGGAAATATTTTAAAATTCAATTTTTGTACTAATTATACGATATGATGGGTATCATACTGTACGATATCATTAAATCTTGCCTAAATTAATCCTGTGATTAGGAAAATAGTTTTGTTTAATTTGCTAATTCACACTTGACAATAGAGGAAGATCATAATGTATGACCCGTGACGTGCATGGGACGATAATTTATTGCCACCCATCGTACTGGATGATAAACTATGATGTTTCAACTAATCGTACTGGATGATCAGTGCTATCCTTTGAACTGATAGTACAACACATTATAATTCATTCAGTACTAATAGGGTGATTTGAACTAATCGTACCATACGATCTGGTAGCGTACTATATGATCAATGTTGATAGAATTAAATTTTAGGGCTCTTTTTGATGCCTTGTATTTAACTCTCTCAATTAGATTGCATGAAAATTTTTGTTGTTGAGTGTTCTTGAGAGAGAGCCTTGAGAAGAAGATCTAGAAGAGCTTTTGGAGGAAGGAAAGGGAGAACTTGTGTGTGAGGGAGAAGTAGTGTGAGGGGTTCACACAGTTGCTCCAAGCGAGTGTCTAGCCTTTTTCCAACAAGTGTCTGTCTAGGTTTCTTGGGTGGCTCTAGGGAGAAATTCTTTAGCTCAAGGTTGTTGTTCTCTACCATCATCTAGAGGGTGAGAAAGGAGGTCTTGGTTCTCTTTCATCACCAAGAGGGTGAAAAATGATTATGAGGTTCTCTCCCTTCTCCAAGAGGGAAAAAAGCATTCTGGTTCTCTGTCATCACCATGAGGGTGAACAATGATTGAAAGTTTGCTGTCGTCACTAGGAGGGTGGCAAAGCTTTCAGTACTCTGCTGTACCGGGTCTTGGTGGAAGTAATTTTTGTGCATGCTTCTCTACCTTGCTATAGGGAAAAAAGGAGAGACACTATAGTGATAGTACAATACCCGGAGAGGAGGACTCCAGGGAGTGCACGTAGGTTATTATTTGACTGAACCACTATAAATCTATGGTGTATTTGTTCTTATTTTTACTTTTCACATTTTATATTTCTATACTTAATTATTTATGATAATTGCTTGGCAAAAATTTATGGTAATTAGTTTGCTTTGTGAAAATTAGAAAATTATCATCATCCTAGAAATTTGGATAAAAAATTTTCACTTCCACATCAAGTTAAACTATTATTTTTAATAATTAAAAAATATCCAAAAATATTGTCTTCTTGGTTAAGCAAAATTTTTAATTCACCCCCCTCTTGGTGTGCTTAGGGGCAAGTTAACTTAGGCTTAACATTCACATCATACTGTACAATATACACAAAAGAATCACATCACTGCTCACAACACATCCAATGGTTCAGATTGATCAATTATTGGCGATTGTACCATATGAACACCTACTTTGTACTGTATGAAACACCTGGAAAATGGTGTTGGATAAATTGAATTCAGCCGGTATGATATTTAATATTGTATCTTACTAAACAAAAACTTGTTCGTACAGGATGGTCAGACTAGTCAACGATTGTTCTAAGAGACTCCTTGGGACAAACATCTTTAATCAATCATCCAATATGATTTTAATCGTACTATATGATTAGACCAACCTTTTTGACTGATCAAACTAGATGAAGTAATTGCACTAGATCGTAATGTATAATATCCTATCGTACTATATGAAAGGGAGAAAAATAAAGATTTTCTTCACTCAACTCTTTCAAATCTTCCTCCCTACTCTCTAAGATCATGCTCCTTAAAAATGGTTGGTGGAAAGCGATCTAGAGCACTAGTAGGGAGTTCTTCCAAGTGAACCATAGATCCCTATTTCACTAAAGCAGCGAATGAAGATGCATATCATCAATATAGAATAATTGGAATTATACCTTCCAAATTCATAAATCAGGAAGTTTTAAACTTCCAGATACTGAACCTCCTTGCCTGCACCACTCTCACATTTATTCTCACTCTAACCTACCCATTCAATTATGAACTTCTTTTCAAATTCTCCACCAGTCTTCGTATTAACTATGAGGGTACTACCCTCCAATCTTACATAAATAGAAGGTCTGTTGAGATTACTTATGAAGATTTTCATGAATTTCTCCACCTTTCTATGTTTGGAGAAAAAAGTTCAAAATGTAGCATCCTACACTAATTATGATTGGCCCCTTGCTAACATTATCCTTAGGGAAACACCTGTCAACTACCACATTCCCCATGTTAATACCCTAGTGCAAGATGCTAGAATTATCTATCATATCCTTCACAATTCTATAATTCAATAAACTAGGGATATAATCAATATCACACCTTTTCTATCCCTGACCACCTACTTTATAATGGCTAAAATTTATTTTAATGTAGCTGACTTAATTATTCATTATCTTGAAAATCATACCATCATTTGAGACCAAAGACATAAATGAAAGCCGAATCTTACCTTAGGTCACTTAATAGCCTTATCCTAGAATCAAAATATAACCTCTAATTCTCTACACCACCAGAACACCTCCCAATTTTCTATTCAAATAGCTCCTTCCACATCCTCCATAGCACACACCATTATAATGTACACTATAATGACCCAACGATATATAGGAAGCAGAAGGAGGTCCTGCACCCTTTCCAACACTAGCACCTATCCAACATCAATCTTAGTACGATGCGCTGGGTCAGAGGATTGGCTAGTGGGAAACATATTTTGACACTTACATAGCTGAGCAACATTGACAACATGAATATGACATGGCTCATTTTGACAGCTACATAGAACAACAACAACAATATGTTAGAGAGTAATTTATTGTAATTAATCAAATCTTCCAACCACCATTGCCACCACCTCCACTTGATCAGGGTCCTTATGATTTTTAGTTTATTCTTTATTTGTGATTTTATGTCTCTACCTTGTGATTTTTTTTCTTCTTGTGCTGTTTTGTTTAGTAGTTTCCTCCATTTAGTGATGTCAAAAGGTGGAGTAGTAGTTTATTATTAGTTATTTTCACCCTTATTTAAATGAAGACCAGTTTGCTATTTTATTAATGTTTATCTTAGATATTCTTCTCCTATTTATTTTATAAGAAAAAAATTATAAATACAAAAATTAAAAAAAATTTGACGTTATTTTGAAAAATTCATCTTCTAAGGGGAAGTTCAGAGAATAGCAAAATAATTTGAAGATCTTTAACAATAGTGCTTTTCATCATAAAAAAAGGGGAGATTGTTGCAAATTAGGACCCAAGTATTATGATTTTGATGATAATAAATATTATTATTTCCTTACTGCTATCTCCTTGTAATTGTTATTATTGTATATTAGTTCTTTGTTTCTTGTGTACTAATATTTCAGGTCTACCATACAATACAAATTTGTTTAGCTCAAGATTAGATAGAATAGGGTTAAAAAGTTTGTAATTTAATTTTTTATTTTACTTTTCTTGAGTAAAAAAAAGTATATTTGGTAGATGTTAAGCATGGTAACCATGCACACACACACACACACTCAAGGGAGTGAGTTAGTAAGAAAATAATTTTTTGAACTAATCATACCTTATGATCTACATCGTACTATACGATCTGGCAATAAAAAAATTATTAATGGCTAATTATTATAATTAAAGCAAGTTTAAATAAATTATACTAGATGATCCATATCATACATGACGATATGTTGAAATCTTAATCCCATCCACCAATCACAATTTTGGCAATATTTTGAAATTCAAATTTTATACTGATCATATGGTATGATGGGTATTGTACTGTACGATATCATTAAATTTAGACTAAATTAATCCTATAATTAGGAAAATAATTTTGGTTAATTTTCCAATTTAGATTGTACTGACGATCGGAGATGATCGTACTGTACGACCCGTGATGTGAATGAGATGCTAATTTATCACCGTCAATCATACAAGATGATAAACCAAGAAGTTTCAACTAATCGTCTGGATGACTACTCGAATCATCCTGGACGATCAGTGTAATCCTTTGAACTGATTGTACAACACATTACAATTCGTACAATACTAACAGGGTGATTTGAACTAATCATACCGTACGATCTGGTATTGTACTGTATTATCAGTGTCAATAGAATTGAATTTTAGGGCTCTTTTTTATGCCTTATATTTAACTATCTCAATTGGATTGTATGAGACTTTTTATTGCTAATTGTTCTTGAGAGAGAACCTTGAGAAGAAGATCTAAGAGAGCTTTGTGAGGAAGGAAAGGGAGAATTTGTGTATGAGGGAGAAATAGTGTGAGGGGTTCACATGGCTGCTCTAAGTGAGTGTCTTGCCTTATTCCTCCAAGTGGTCGCTAGGTTTCTTTGATGGCTTTGGGGAAAAATTCTTTAGCTCAAGGTCGTGGTTCTCTTCCATCACCTGGAGGGTGAGAAAGGAGGTCTTAGTTCTCTGCCATCATCAGGAGGGTGAAAAATGATTATGAGCTTTTTTGCCTTCTCCAGGAGGGAGAAAAAGGATTCTGGTTCTCTGCCATCACTAGGAGGGTGAAAAATGATTGAAGGTTTGCTGCCATCACCAGGTAGGTGATAAAGCTTTCGGTACTTCGCCTAATCGAATCTTGGTGGAAGTGATTTATGTACAGGCTTCTCCGCCTTGCTGTGGGGGAAAAAGGAGAGACACTATAGTGGTAGTGCAAATACCCGGGGAGTGGATGTAGGTCATTGTTTGACCAAACCATTATAAATCTCTGGTGTGTTTATTCTTGTTTTTACTTTGCCTCATTTTATATTTTCGCACTTAATTATCTGTGATAATTGCTTGGTGAAATTTTGTGGTAATTAGTTTGCTTTGCGAAAATTAGAAAATTATAATCATCATAGAAATTTGGGTAAAAATTTTCACTTCTGCATAAAGTTAAAATTGTTATTTTTAATAACTAAAAAAAATCCAAAAATATTGTATTCTTGGTTAAGTAAAATTTTTAATTCACCACCCTCTTAGTGTGCTTAGAGACTAGTTCACTTAGACTTAACATCCTTATTGAAGTTTCACTTGCAATATTTAGTCTTTTTATTTCCATGCTTATACACTTATGACATTTGTTTCCTAATTTTTCTTCATATATAACTTGAATTAGTTTGTTTGATGGAATCTATATATATGTACGTCTATGAAGCGTTTAGTGAAGTTATTGTTGTTCTTCTCTATTTGTATCTTGAATGAGCTCTTTAAATTGGTTAATTGTGTTTAATACTTCCTCTAAACATCCATACAAAAATAAAAAAAATGCATCTTCTTAGGTATGTAATCACTTAATGATTTTAAAAATTCATAGAATTATTAATCATAAAGTTGGCTTAGTATTAAATTAGCAAGCTGATGATACTTTCCATTTGCTATGAGAATATTCAAATATACATAAATCACACGATTTTCATAATTTCCAAAAATCATTTTAAAATTCAAACATAAGCTCTCTATTGACAAATTGTTATTAGAAAATTTCTCTTTTATAATTATGGTGATTTGAACATATCTTGATATGACATTTAAGGTTAATCAATATATGCTTATAGAATTTTGATTCTTTTAAATATGCTTCATCGAAACACACCCAAAGATATTCATAAAATTGTATTCATGATTAAACATGGGATTGTAATCAAATATCAAGTTATTATAAGCATATACATTTCATTGATAAAATAGAAAAGCAATAACTATAAATAATTAATTAATATAAGATAAATTAAAATCAAGCTTTAATCTTTGTGTTCATGCCCATACTTTTACTTTCATATGATGCCCATGCATAGAATTATATATATATATATATATATATATATATATATATATATATATATATATATATATATATATATATATATATAATAAATTTGAGACAATTGTAAAAAATCTCATTCCATGTATCCATATTATAAATAATTTGCAATGAAATTTTATGAATAACGAGGTTATGTCCTACTACTTCACTTACTTCATATTTTAGTCATATTTCAGTCATGAAGATTGGAGAACTTGCTATAGTTTTGTGCTTTCATTTCTTTATATCCATCGTATATTAAAAGCTTATAAACTCATTGGAATGGTTAAATATATATTTGAATAAGCAACATTAATAATTCCAATTATCTTTTGCATGTGGTTGGAGCTTAGCATCAATCGACACTCTTTCTCATGTATATAATTATTCATTCATATTCTTTTGGGAATATGCTGTGGATAACTCATTTTGATATATACATGTGATCTCATTTATCTTGTTAACAGCTATTTCATTAACTATGTACATACTAAACTAATAACAAGGTTTAATCTTCTTATCTCCATTGTATATATATGATTATGATCTCTGTACATGTCGATTTCTTTTTGTGAGATAATATATGAGCTAAAATTCTTTCTTTTATATAATTATACATATTGATTTGTTCTTGTGAGATAGTACATATGTTAGAATTTCTTTCTATATAGAAGTATATATACTGAGATTGTTTCTTACAAAGTAACATACATTCTAAAATTGTTTTAATAGAGATCCCATCATACATTTCTAATTCTTTGAAGTGTAATTGATTTAATTTACATTTTCATATATTCATTTATATTTAAATTCATATTAGTTTCTATATTCGAATATATAAAATTTTGACACATCTCTCTCTCTCTCTTCACATTGTTTGCGAGGAAATGATGGAGCTAATCGGAAGATAAAACTAGGGATATAAGTCGCCTCCATTTCTTCCAAATGGAGGTGTTACGGCCGGCTTGCACTACTAAGTAGGTCTGGTGAGGTAAATCCTATAAAACTTGGAGCCCCTAAGTCTATTGAACCTTACTTGTGAATAGGGTATCTTGAACCATAGTTCCTTGTAGAAAACCCTGTATTTAAATTTCTAAACCCGATCACCTGCTAGTGATTAGGATTTCACACATTAGTGCCAAACTTAGGAGTTTCGTAGTGCTGATTTATCACCCAACCTAGAAATATCCCTTGATTTTCATGTATCATAATGTGTATAATAAAGTTAACAAAAAAAGAAGAAGTATTAATTATAAATAAATCAGATTTGTCAACATTTAATAAACAAAACCTATTGATTAATTTATATTAAATCATAAAAAAGCATTCTTAAGCTCAAATTATCCAGAACTAAATGCTAAATAAGGGGCTTTTAAAACTCCCATTAAATTAAAATTCAATCAATACAATTATAGAATTCACCAATTAATTCATTAATTAAGCATTGGATATATAAAATTTATAGCTAAATCTACAAAGCCCATTTCATATAAACTTAAAGAGAATTACCACTCAACCTAAATAATTTATAATAAATTAATAATCAACCAATTAATCAAATTATAAATAACAAAGGCCATTATTATTCAAATTAAACAACCATTAAGAATTCAATAATGAAAACTAATAATAATTAATCAAGTGAACTAATTAAAATAAATCATTAATTAATAATAAAAACTTAAATAAATAGGTAATTAGTGGGTAACTCGGGTTTACGAGACTATTAACTTAGTCCCAAGGAGGAGGATGAAATAAATCTCATAGCTCTAGTTTAACAAAGGTATTTGCTATTCAGTACTCAAAACATTCACCCGAATCATAAAAAATACTTAAAACATTTAAAATCTCTTAACAACCATTTAGTACTCAAATTCAATAATTAAAATTCATCCAGAAAGAAATTCCAAAATATTAAAATATTAAGAATTAAATTTAAATTAAAATTTCTTAGGCCTTCAATAAATAAAGTTCAATTGATAAACAACTTAAATAATAAACCTCCTAGGACATATCAAATACACATAATATTTTTCACAATAATTTAAATTAAAATGTATATTAAATATGCACAATAATTTAGATTAAAATTTATATTAAATAATAAGCACATTAAAGCCTAATGTGCTTAGTTTAAGATGAGTACCTTTTCTTGGAGGGTATCCTTGATGTGTTTGCTTATTTTTAGTATTTTGGATGTTATAGTATCTATAATTAAGCTCTTAAATTATCTATAGTAGCTTCATGTTCATACTCATGCATACATATTTATATTATTTCTTCTTAGATGCAAATAGAAGCAAAGTATAATATATTTAGGCCTGCTTATGAAAATGAAGAAATGCAAGGTAGAATGTTTCTAGGTTGGCTTGTAAAAATAAATCTAAAGCATCATTGTGTACATAGAATGTAGATTGAGTTGTAATTTATTATTGTTGTAAAGATTTAAATGTACTTTCTTATGTATATGTGTATAAGTCTCCCAAAGATAATCCATCTTATTGAGGGGGTTCTCTTTCGGGATTCTATAGAAAATTCAGAGTTAGAATATGATAAGCAAATACATTTAGATTTATATTTCATAGATTTGTAGAAAACCACTAAACTAATTTATTTAAAAATCCTTTTAGCTTTTCATTTTTGTTCATTTCTCAGCCGAAGAACATTTTAGAGAGAATTAGAGAGATTTGTTAGGAGAGAGAAAAAAGAAATTGAGATTTGTAGGCTGTGGTGTGATTTTTGTCCGTCAAGCCTGTTGGGATATTTGCTCGTCTCACCGTAAGAAACCTTTACCCTCTTTTTGATTTCAAAGATTTTATATTTTTGATATTTTTCTGATTAAATTTTTGTTTCTATTATCAAAAAATAAGAATAACTTAGTATTGGCCAAACTTTCACCGTGTAACTTTTTATATGTTATAAAGATCATGATTATGGGCATTTTAAGTATTTATTTGAGATTTTTCACTTGGTGATTTTAAAAATATAGTAATTTTTTCTACCCAAAAATTTATTTGACATCTAAAAATAATAGTGTAGTACAATAAAAGTCTTAAAACATCATTTTATATAATTCCTAGTATTTTAATAATTTTTTAAATATATGTATTTTTGCTTAATAGGATTTTTTTGTTTCTTAATTAAGCTCAATTATGCATTATTTGTTGTAATGATTTAAAAATAGATATGGATATGTGCTTGAGTAATAGCTGGTTGCTATTACTGTTACATTATTGTGATATTAATATACGTGTGTGAAAAAAGACAAGTAAATACTTGTTGACCCTTTGGTTGGAGACTGATTGACCTATATAAGATGGTGGACCGACAGGCTTTCCTTTAAATAAAATGGTTTGATGCTATTCTCTACTAATTCACATGATACACTGATTGGGAGTTATACAGAGATTATAATTGTGCCGATGGATAAAGAGTGACGACTCTATTTACTGAGCCAATAATTTACTAATACTAATACTAATATTAAAAATTACCGTGATAGCTGGAACCTCTTACTTGTTTAGCATGACTAATAAAATGCACGTTCTGAGGCATTATTCTTATTATTGTATGGATTTATTAGTACTGCACGGATTTACTGTTATTATATTATTTTATTACTCCTATCACTTTATTACACTACCAAAAAAGCAGGTCTTTCGCAGCACTTGTTATGGGCGGTTTGAAAACTGATGGCAAAACTTGTTTAGCGCTGCGGTTATAAACGCTAGCACTAGCAGCGGTTAAAACCGCTAGAACAACCAACACTTAACATGTCTTAACCTAGCTTCTGAGAATTCGCCTCTTCCTATTCTCCTTTGCATTCGATCCCGTCCGCCCCTACTCCGCCTCCTCCCTATCTCCGTGCGCCTGCGCCCCCTTCGGCGTCAAAGGCAGAAGTCCGGTCGTCCGGTCGTCGGCGTCAAAGGCAGAAGTCCGGTCATCCGCCCGTGTCCACCTCCTCCGGTTCTTCCTGCTCCCGATCGGTTTGTGCCCTAACCTAGGGTTTTTTAATTTTGGTATTGGAACTTGATAGATTTCGGTGATTCCCTTGGTTGGATGAACCCTGGCTTTGAATTGTAGATCCATGTAATTTACAGCAGGCGCTGGCTTGTCTTCCATGTGGATTGCTGCGTTTGCCACCGCTCTTTTTTTATTTTTTTTTTAATTTTACTGTAGTGGGCAATGATAATGCAGATGCCTTTTCCTAGATCATTGAGCTTGAGTACGTATTTTCATAAGGACTTAACTTTTCCAATAGCTCTTCAATGCAAGATTCTCCTATAAATTGACTAGATCTCTTTTGTTCCTTTGAGACATTGAAGTGATAGGCAGGTATAATATGCTCTCTTATTGTTCAGCAATAAGAGAGTTCTAACAAATTTGAACTCTCTACAATTTAAATTTATTGAATTTTTAAGTTGAATGTTGTTGTTATTTGATGTTGAATATTTTATAAATAATCAAAATATCAGATATGACAACAACACTATCCCAATTACCACAACAACTTCAGCCACCTCCCAGCAATTTTCTGATTATTCTGTTTTTGATTTTGCACCTCGTTTTAGCAGTATGTCCTTTGTGTTCTCAAAATTATCGGTAGTTTGTTCGTTTGCTATTATGCAATGCATAAAAGGACAAAAGGGAAGGGAGAAAGTAGCCAAAGAATAGTTTTGCTTGTTTTCTTTTCCTCATTTTGTTCTGATCTCGTGAGCTCTGAAATGCTGTATTTCTCCATTGAATGTTATCAGATTTATACAACTTGACATTGGAGAGAAATTAGGATACTAAGTACAAAAAGTAGAAAACTATCCTAATAAATACAGAATATCATACAATAAAATGTTATAACATTTTAGAGATAATCCTTGACTTAATTATTGGTATAGAAATATCACCTCTTACAGCAGAGCAGACATTACTAAACAGATGGCGATCAGTATCTTGCAAAGCCTGAAAAAAGTCGTGCAAATAAATGTTTTATAGCTAAGATTAAATTTATTTCATAATATCATGATGTAACTAGTTTTTCTTAAATTATATTGGCTTTATAATTTGAACTGATAGTGCGATCTTTTGTCATTTTGCTTTCTGAAGGCCTTGAGAGCTGTACCTTCATCCATGTAAAATTTTGTAAGCTGGAATGAATATCAGAAGTCAGAACATACCCTAAGTCGCATGCAATTTCAGTGCACATATTAAAAAATCTATGATATAACATAACCTTCTATCATTGACAGAGATTGATTGTAAAAAAAATATATATTTATGTATAATAAATGAGTAAATGAGGTATTCTTTATAAGAATTTATATAAATAACAACCTTTAGAACTCTCCATTCTTTATGTAAACGACTTAATTCCTTACCATAGTTTTTCTCTTTTAATAGAGTAATATGTTATCTATCCAAAATCACTCATAATAAATAAAAAATGACAAACAAATAATGCATTAAAATTTTTGAGCGAGCTTAACATTACTCCTTCCAACATATGAAGCTAGCTATACTCTCTATTCGAAAACCCTAAACTTTATAAACTCCTTGAAGGAACCTCTCTCTCTCTCTCTCTCTTTCTCTCCAACCCCCCAAATATCTTATGTGATCAGTAACAGCAGTAAATTCATAGAAGAAGAAGCAGAGGGGCCACTGCTTCCATATTTATTCCTACATCCCAATATAATCCTTCGCAACCGGAACTGTTTTCCAATACCCAAGGACCCCAAGCTTCCACTTCTCAGTACCATCCTCTCTACTATTCTTCCTCTCGCTCTCTCTCTCTCTCTCTTTCTCTCTCTCTATCTCTCTCTCTGCTCCTTTTCCATTGAAAAAGATTATGAACACATCCCACACCACCGAAATTGCATGAAATATATGCATGTATTGAAGTATTAAAATAAAATTATATTTTTCCTTTATTATTATGTGTATGCTTATTGAATGTGTATTTTTCGAGTGCTTCACAGGTTTGATGGATAAGAGTTGGATGTCAAAATCAAAATGGAGTAGTGATTATATTGAAGGTGTTGAGAATTTTTTAGAATTTGCAATGCAAAGTCAAAGTTCAACACAAAAAATTTTATGTCCATGCAAATTATGCATTAACAGATATTTTCACTATGAAAAAGATGTCAAGTTGCATTTACTCTCCAAAGGAATTTTCCCTGGATATGTTGTTTGGAATCGACATGGAGAGGAACACGCTTTTTTAGCTGAAGTTATAAGATCAGAAACATGTACTGATACTAGTAATGTTGTTGAAGTACAAACTCAAGGTGAGCAGCACAGAACAAATGATATAGAAGGATTGTTAAGGGACACATTCTGCTCAGGCAATGCCAATTTAGATGATGAACATAATGAAAACAACATAGATTTGACAAATAATGAAGCAACGAAATATGATAATTTATTACTAGAAGCAGGAGCAGAATTATACCCTGGCTGTAAGTCATTCACAAAGTTATCCTTCATCTTACATTTATTTCGCCTAAAGTGCTTACACTCTTGGTCTGCAAGATCTTTTGATCAATTGATTGAGTTATTGATTGAAGCCTTCCCTGATGGTTCATTGATACCTAAGAATACATATGAAGTGAAGAAGATAATGAAAGTGTTTGATCTTGGATATACAAAGATAGATGCATGTCCAAATGATTGTTGTCTATTTTGGAAAGATAGATCTATTCAAGAGGTTTGTCATATTTGTGGTTCTTCACGGTGGGCAGGGGCTACAAAAAGTTTAGCTAGAGGAAAGAAAAATCAAATGAAGTCTGCTAAGGTTGTTCGATACTTTCCATTGATTCCTAGGCTTCAAAGATTGTTTAAAACAAAAAAGTCTGCTGAAGAGATGATTTGGCATGCCAAACAGAGAAATGTAGATGGGTTGTTAAGACATCCAACTGATGGAGAAGTCTGGAAATCCTTTGACTCTAGATACCCTGATTTTGCTTCAGATCCACGTAATGTTCGGTTCGCTTTAGCAAGCGATGGTTTTAATCCATTTAAGATTATGAGTAGTACATACAGCATTTGGCCCGTACTTTTGGTTCCTTACAACATGCCTCCTTGGATTGCAATGAAACAGCCTTCTTTCATTCTGTCTATAATTATACCGGGGGAGAAGAGTCCAGGAAACAATATTGATGTCTATCTCCAACCGCTAATAAATGAGTTGTCTGAATTATGGCATGGAGTGATATCCTATGATGCAGCATCTGGACAATCTTTTAACTTACGAGCTGCATTAATGTGGACGATCAATGATTTTCCAGCTTATGGTATGCTTTCTGGCTGGAGTACTAAAGGCAGATTTGCTTGTCCTTGTTGTGCCGAAAATACAGAGTCTTTATGGTTATATAGAGGAAAAAAATTCTCTTATATGGGTCATCGTCGTTAGCTAGCAGAGAATCACTTATTCCGTCGACAGAAACAATACTTTGACAATATAGAAGAGATCCGTAAAGCACCTAGAAGGTATACTGGCAGTGACATCTTACAAAAATTACAAAATTTTTAGTTTCCGTTGGGCAAATCTAGAAGCTTGAAAAGAGGGCGTACTGTAGAATTTAGTAAAAATCACATTTGGAAGAAAAAATCAATTTTCTTTGAGCTACCTTATTGGGAGTTTAATTTACTATCACACAATCTTGACGTCATGCATATTGAAAAAAATGTATGTGATAAATTCATTAGCACTTTACTTGATCTTCAAAAATCTAAAGATAACTTGCAAGCACGACAAGATTTAGTTGAAATTGGAATTAAAAGTGAGCTGCATCCATAAATTCTTGAAGATGGTTCTTATTTATTGCCCCCAACTTGCTTCACAATGAACAAAAAAGAGAAGTTGATGTTTTGTCAAGTTTTGAAAAATATGAAAATGCCTAAAGGTTATGCATCTAATGTCTCAAGGTGTATTAATGTTACAGAATGTAAGATTGTGGGCCTAAAAATTTATGATTGTCATGTGCTAATTGAAGAAATTTTATCCATTACTTTGAGGTCATGTTCTCCATCCAATGAAATTATACATATTTATGTGGAGATTTCAAAATTTTTGAAGTCAATTTGTGCCAAGGTTATCGATCCGAATGAGTTGGACATACTACAGAATAATATTGCAATAACATTGTGTAAAATGGAAAGATCAATACTCCCCTCATTCTTCACGATTATGGTTCATCTACTTATTCACTTGGCTGAGGAAGTAAAATTAGGTGGTCCGGTTCACTATAGATGGATGTATCCGTTTGAGAGGTATTGCAATAGTAATTATTAATTCAAGTTATTATTATTCAATTTTACATAATATTCATAAAGTTTTTTATTATTACAGATTTTTTTTAGTATTAAAAGACTATGTAGCTAACAAAGCACAACCTGAAGGTTCTATTGCGGAGGGCTATATTGCTGAAGAAGGAATAATTTTCTGTTCTAAATATCTAGAGGGGTCTCAATTTATGAATAAAGCTGCAGCAACAGCTGAGGCACAATTTATTTTTAAATTTTCAAGTGGTGGTACTCCCTTGGGAAAGGTGTCTTCATTCATCTTAGATGATAATTCTTTGATTTAGGCACATAGATATGTTCTCCGACATTGTGATAATATTGAAAGTTATAGACAACGTTTCAAAGATGGAGAGAGAAGAAAGCGACGCGGGCATACACATCTAACAATATCAGATTTAGAAAGGCTTATCAATGAAAGATTTCACGAGTGGTTACGTGACACGGTATGCTTTCGTATTTTATATTTCTTAAACTTCATAAATGATAATAAATTAAAGTATTTGACATAGTGAATTCGTACTTTTTATTCCTTGTTAGGTTTCAAGTTCTAATGATTTGGCAATCACAGAAGAAATCAAAGCATTGGCTAAGGGCCCCAACAAAATTGCAAATAGATACAAGGGTCTTCTCATTAATAGTTATATTTTTCACACAAAAGAACGAGATGAAGGCAAAAAACCTAGAATTTTGGTGTTGTTAATACAACAGAGATTGGGAATTTTAGCTATTATGGAAAAATTAATGATATTATTGAGATTAATTACTCTAATATATTCAAGGTGATATTATTTAAATGTGATTGGGCAAACACAAGTACAACAGGCATAAAACAAGATGAATTTGATTATACGCTTGTGAACTTCTCAAGGCTTATTCATATAGTTCAGAAATTCAGGATGATCCTTTTGTTTTCTCTTCACAAGTGGAGCTTGTATTCTATATTGAAGATGCTAAAAATCAGAATTGGAATTTTGTTGTGAGAGCTAAACCACGAGATGCATTTGATTGTAATATTTCTTTGTGCTTGTAAATGTAATATTATTTTGTTGATGGCTTTCATCATAATATTTAAATTTTGAAGATTTTATGATCATATGCAATTCTTATGTTTTCTACAATATTATTCATTACAATTAATGTTCACTTATGTTTTTTTTCATTTTTTATTATCACAACCTGCAAATTAATTAATCTTACATATTCAAGTTTAGCGTCATAAAACAAGATGAATTTGGTTATACACTTGTGAACTACTCAAGGCTTATTCATACATGTGAGAAAATTTAGGAACTTCTTGTTGCTTATAAATGTAAGTCTTTATTATATTGCTCTTTAATATATTGTTCTTTTTATATTGTTCTTTATATATTAATTGTTATTTATATCATGTTATTTATATGTTGTTATTTGTTAATGCTAAACACTTTTGATTTTTTTGTTTGCAGGAAATGACAGGAGGTAGTCTTTTCAGACGAGCAAAGAAGGCAATATGTAGAGGTGGATCTAGTAGAGGAGGATCAAGTAGAGGTGAAAGTAGTAGGGAGACTAAATCAATCACCCCTTCAATCACCCCTTCTACTCCAGTACACCCAGATTCACAGGAGGAGATTGAGTGTAGTGGGAGCCAACAGACTTCACGGCATTCATTTTGTGGCACAGATCCGGCCCCAGAAGAGGGGGTATGGCTCATAGGTATAATTTTATTTTCATAATATTCATTTAATTTTAATTGAATTGTGTAGATGAGCAAGGACCTATAATGCTTTTTCATGCTTGTTCATTTATTTTAAATTATGTAGATGAGCAAGGAAATCCTATTAGGCGTAGGGGGAGAACAACATGTGCTGATATACAGAATATGCCGCCAGGAACACGAATTCATATAGAGGTAAATGAAAATAACATCCCTTGTAATATCCCTGAGTCGATTTTGCTAGGATCATATCTTGGTGTTGTTGCAAGAGATCCTATGTTGGCTCCAATTGCTTTCCCTGATTGGAGAAATAAGGGTATGGAGCCCTTCAAGAAAAAGATGCTGGTTGAAGTTGAGGTAAATATTTATTTCAATGTAAATTTAAATTTGTTTTTAGTTTTATATTATTAATTAAATCATATTTTTCAATTACAGTCTAAATTTGAGTTTCCTGGTCATATACGCCATTGGATTCTTCAATCCCTTGGGGTGAAATGGCGTAATTATAAAACTACTTTAAAGGCTGAGCATTGGGATAGTAGACCAATTGAGAAAATTTTGGAAACAGTTCCAACTGGAGTTGACCAAACGCAATGGTGTCAACTTGTTAACCAATGGTCAAAGCCAGAAGACCAGGTAAATATTGAGATTAAGCTTCTTCGTTATATATTTATTACTATTAGAAAATTTGGAATGTAACATTATCTTGTCTCACAGGAAAGGGCTGCAAAAAATTCTGCTAATGCGAAGAAACAAACTTGTCCTCACACAATGGGTCGTGTGAGTTCAGTTCGAAGACAGAAGGAAACGGTATAAAATTAAATATTGATTTATTACTACTAAATGTTTTAATTTCAAACTTATATTGTTATTATAATTTTTAGATTATCTTGATCCATAATCTCTTCAAGTCCTAGAGACTTCTCAAGGGTCTGATGTTATTTGCTTAAGGACATTGTCGAACATCTTTGATGTTCGTTTGTTTTACCTTTCTTAAAAAAATACTTTTTGGGTGCCTTGGACATCTACAAGTTAGCCAGTTACCTTACCTTCCCCTTATGAGCAAAAGCACAGAGAATCAGACATAGTACTTCATTCAATCAGCCTGAACGCACGAAAATCATTACTAATTATTGTTACCAATCAAGCAATTACTCAGTTAAGTCCATATGTTGACAACATCAAAAAAGAAAAATAACAAAGAAAAACATAGTAGTAAGCAACGTTTAACCAGTAAGAACACTGAGAACCACTAGCATAAGAGGGCACCAGGATCTTCCCAAGGCACCTGCATTAAGACTACCCAAACAAACACAAGTGTATGACAGTCAATATCTAAACAGCCTGAACGCACGAAAATCATTACTAATTATTTGTTTGTTTTCCTGAAAGTATGATTAAGCTTTCAGAATGAAAACATTTTCTCATTTCAACCAATATCCTTTTAGGTTTGTGACATTATCTAAATAACCTTTTGATTTTGAGGCTTCTTCCATCTTGTAGATTTTGAATTAGAGTTTTATAATTCTAGCTGCTGCCTTGTATCATATCACATTGTTCTTAGAACTTCGAGAGTAAGTGTTAAGATCTTAGCAGTTAAGCCTTTCCTTCTCTCATGCAACTCGTCCACTTACTTGTCTTGCATTTAATCATTTGCTTTTGGATAAAATTCATGCTATATGATACATATAAATGCTATTTCTCATGACTTCTTGTCTTTATTGTCTTCACTTCATATTTTAGTGCCATGTTACTGTATGCTGTTCATATGGGATTTGTCGGCTGAAATTATTCTTGCCAGGTGGCTTTAAGAATTTGCTGCTTTTATTGTTGTTGCTTAAAGTCTAAATTTGCTTTAATATCGGTGTTGAATTTGCTGCACTTTTTTTGTAGTCTATCAAGGATAGATTGCAATTATGGAAAATCAATAGGATGCACAAAGATGGTACCTGGTCATCTGAGGACGCTATGCAGCGATGGGTACATATATATAGTTATTACAATTTTTTTAATAAATCGTTCTTCAATAAATTTAACTATATATATGTATTTGTACTGTAGACGCAGGCATGCAAGCTTCTTGCCGAAGAAGGGCTAACACCTGAAGATGACAATATTGAAGCTAATGAGAGAGTCTTTGCTATAGTTATGGGACTTGAACATTCAGGTCGAGTTCGTACCCAGGGGTTTAGTGTCACACCGACTAGATTCTTTCCTCAAAGCAAAACTGATGGTGGTAGCGGCAACAATTTTGGACAGAATGCTAGTCTTCGAGAAGAGTTCAAATCATTTCAAGATAATCAGAAGAGAGAGTTTGGCTTGTTTCGTGATGAGATGAGACAGTTCATGCAAGGATTTCAAATGAATCATCCACCTCATGGAGGATCAGAAATGGTATGAAAAAAAATTATGTAATTTAAATGTAAATTACTTGATTATTATTATTTTCAGGGTGGCAATGACAATTCATCTGATGCCTGGCAGTCTGCTGATGAGCTGTAGTATTAAATGTGATGCTTCTACTTGTATGACTATTTTATGTATTTTCGAACTTATGTTATTTTGCTTTTGAACTCTAGTAGTTTTCATTTTGTGCTAATTTCCTTTCTTGTAATATATGAATCATAGCATTTTCTAGTAATTTTCCTTGAGTTTGACTTGGCATTTCGAGATGAGTTACATTTTCTTTGTTTTAGCTACAACTCTTATTTATGTGTGTTTTATATATTGAATTTAGCTACAAATCTTGTTGTGTGAATCTCTATTATATCTTTGTTTTAGCTACAACTCTTGCACATTTCCTTTCAATAGAATTATTTTGTGTGGCCATGTTGGCTGACCAGCTGATATAGCTAGTTAGATATAGGGTGAACGATCATATTTTGAGATTTAATAAAAAAAAATCTGGACAATAGTGGCAGTTAAAACCGCCACATTACTGTAATTCTGACCATTGGTGGCGGTTATAACCACCACCAAAGACACAGAATTATGGCGGTTATAACCACCATAATCTTGGGAATCAGTTCGATTTATAGTATTAGATGCAGTTATAACCGCAACGTAATTTCTAATTCGTAGCGGTTATAACCGCTGCCGTAATATGCCAGACATAACTCTACCCCACCGTTCCCTAAACCGCTGCGGAATGCCTTTGCAGCGCATTGCAAACACAGCGGGTGTGTAGCGGTTTACAAACTGCTGCAAGAAAAGTTGTAGCGGTATAACCGCCGGGATAGGTCATAAAATGTGCTGCGAAAACCATCTTTTTTGGTAGTGTTATTACTGATACAGATATTGATATTATTTGATACTACTGATTCACTGTATTGATATTATGCATGTGATGTAGAATACCTTGATAGTATGGATATATATATATATATATATTCTTATATGATTTTACTATATTGATTTAATTTTGATAGTCTTTACCAAAATTTTAATTTGATGTTTTATCCAACTACAGAGATATGATTATTTATAGATTTGACATTTGTACTGGGTTACTACTTTACTAGCTACTATACTATAGTGTTTTATTTCTTATGGACTCTACTACTATTGCATTTGAGATTTAGTATTCTTACACTTATTCATTGATCATAAGACTGCTACTACTATGATTTGATCACTGACATGCATATTGCTCCTTTACCATGTTTTGAATTTAGTTGTAGGTTTTGTAACCTGTTGGGATTTTAAGCACATTATATATGATTAAATGATTTTAGGTCAGGGCAGGGGAGTAGGAGTGTGAGGCTGATTAGGATTCTTTAAGTTCTATTTTTTTTTATTCTAGTTATTCATTGGTACTCATGACAGGATAGATATTTGATGATTGTGTATATCTTGAGTTGTATATGTGACTGGTTGGGAATGAATATAGTTGTGTATATTGATGTTTTGAATTATAGAATCTATTTTGTTATTTATTACTGATAGATGTCATTTGATAGCTTTGGTTGTTGTTTATTGAAAGATTAAAAGAATAATTCTTCCAATATAAATTCTAGGGCATCATAATAGAGCCACCCTATCTTACACACATAAATTGATTATTTTCTAAGGATGTTAGCTTGCAGCCCACTCCAAACAAGCATAAGGTTAGATTGTTCATGCTTTCTCCTCTTGCACATCTTTCCTATCATTCCTAAATCAAAAAATCTAAATTCAACTTGGATATTTATAATCTGAAACTTATACATTGAAATTTTCATAACCCAAGCATTTTTATTAGATTTACATGGACCTTTTAAATATTTTAGCCTTCACTTTAATCAAGAGTATTCTTTTAAGAGATGTAATTAACTATAAGGGCTTGCCTTTATAGGGAGTCTAGATCCCAAAATAAAATAAATCCTATCTTAGTTTTCTTTTTAATTTAAGGGAAAATCTGTGAACATAGTCTACCCTTATTTATATTTTAAATTTAATTCCATAATCAAAATATAGATGGATATTTAGTTTGCTTTTATGGTAAATTAAATATCCTTTATATTTGATTATGAGAATAAATTTATTATTTATTCTTCTAATTGGAATGATAGGAGAATGTGTTTATCATCCTTCAGGATGATCTGTGCATTCCCTATGTTGCATCTAATTAGAAAAATAAAGTGTAATTTCTTTCTTTCAAATTGATAGTAAAACATTAGTATATCCTTTGAGGTAGTATATTGTTAAACTATGTAGATTTAATCAAAAAATTAAAAAAATATATTTAAAGCAAATTAGTGGATATCCCCACCAAAAGCATTTAAAAAATTTTATCCATAGATTTTTTTGGTGACTCCACTGGGAAAAGACTTCTCTCTCCATCTTTAGTGATGTCTAAAAAATATCTAAAAATACATGTACATTTAATTAAATGCTTGGGTTATCATATTTTAGTGTATATGTGTGTTTATTTAAATTCCATTCTTGTATATACATTTGTTTGCATGTTTTATAGCTTTACATACTTTGCATTATTTGAAGTCTTTGATATGCATGAAAATTTTGTATAGTCTTGCATGTTTATAGATTTACATACTTTGCATGTTTTGTAATATTTCATATGTATTCAATATCTGTGTATAGTCTCGCATGTGGTATAGTATGATATGTATACAGCTTTGCATGTGTTGCATATATATACTTTTGCATGTGTATAGTTTTTCTTGTGTGCAATTCTTCTTGTGTTGCATGCGTATAGTGTTGTATGTATATAATTTTGCATGTGTTATATGCATATGGTCTTGCGCATATATAATTTTTCGAGTGTTGCATACACATAATCTTGCATATATATGTTTTGGCACATGTTGCATATGTATAGTGTTGCATGTATATAGTTTTGCATGTATTAATAGCTTATGGTCTTACGCATATATAATTTTTTGTGTGTTGCATAGACATAGTCTTGCATATATGTGTTTTGGTAAATGTTGCATGTGTATAGCGTTGCATGTATATAATTTTGCATATATTATATGCGTATGACTTTACGTATATATTTTTAAATTGCTTGTGTTGCATGTACATAGTCTTTCATGCGTATGAAAATTTTAATCTTTAGATTGTAAATCTCCAAGTTACTATAAAAAAAGTCTCTGAGCTCATTATTTACATCTAAATCTAAATCATGTCAAACTCTGTCTTCTTCTTCTGAAAATCCAAGGACAAGGGTCCTTATTTAAAAGAAATTATCTCGAGTAAATCTCAAAAATCAAGCTTCAATCTTTTCCCCTCCAATTCAAACTCATCTGGATTGGAGTCTTTGTCAAACCATTGAAATCAAATTCAATCTTCGAATTCAATAAACCCCCTAGCCCTTTTAGACTGGGTCCTAATTTAAATCTTTCCAAATAAAATTTAAAATCCATTTTTGATGAAAGAGTCCATAAACTTTAAATATGCAAAATTTTCAAAATTAGCATAAAATTAATTTGAGGAAAGATCAAAATTTAAAATATGTGGCAAAATTTTAGAAATTTTTTTTAGAGAAAGTTGGTTTGTTTTTCTTAATGAAGATTTCACCCGGATCTGCTGAAAATGTAAAATGGTCGGGTACCACTGACAATAAACCCGGATTCTACTCCTAGAATTGATGCAAGTGATTTTAAAATGGGATATACTTCTTTCTTTTACTTCTCCATCTTCACTTCTTCGTCTTCCCTCCTTTGTCTTCTTTCCTTTATGAGCTCCTTGGATCCGCTACGAGCTCCTTGGGTCCGTCGGGCCTTGATATCAAAATGAAAAGAAACTCATCCCCGAAGGGGCATTTTCTTTTCTCTTTGGATATTAGAACCACCCTAACTTGGCTTTCTAAATAGAAGAGAATACTCCCCTAAGGGACATTATCTTCTCTTTGGATTCCGAGTTGGGTGTGATATCCCACTTTTAAATCACTTTCACAACATTTTGACTTTAACACATTACATTTACATTTCATTTATATCCGAGATAGAAAAGAAAATCTAGACCACCTGCAGGGTTATCCTAAGCATTTATAATTAAATTATTCTCAAGCAGTTATATATTCACATTTAAATTCATCAGCCTCGCTTGGCCATGCTCTTTTAATTTTAAGGGGGCTTAGCATTTTTTGAAGCACCTGCAGAAAATATTGTTAATTTAAATCTTTAATTTGCCCCCTTTTATTTAGCCCTGCACGAGCATGGCTACCTGCATAGGATTCTGTGAGCATCTAGATCGTTCCTAACCTAGGGGTAATCTATCACCCATCACATCAATTCTCAGATTACAGGAATAAGTAAATAAACATACACACCAATCATTTTTACAAATAGCATGCAATAAAAATCATGAGAAAGCCCGTCACATAGCAGCAAGAAAGTAAACACCGGCCTAACCTAAAGCTAGAGTCGGTTGTCCTAGCAAACAAATCTAAGTGTGTGCGGTAGGTTGTGTGATTTGGATATATCCTAGATCAGTTATTGATTTAAGTTTTCTAGTTGATTGAATTTAGTTTGTTGAAAGGTCAGAGGGGGCTTTATGTTTAGATTTATGTCTTAGTCTCTTTAGTACTTTAGAAATTCATTTTAAATTGAGTTTTAATTGATTAAAGTTGATTAACATGATTTGTTCTTTAGTCATTCTGATTAAATATTTTCTTTTATATTATTTAATTTAATGATTTAGTGAATTTTGAATGATTTATTGGATTTTTAAATTACTATTTATTTCAATCAATTTTTCTTTAATGATATTTTACATTATGCTTATAATTGATTTTTGAAAAGACTTTAATGAATAGAGTTTGATTTTTAAAGGGTTCTCATTTTAAAATATATTTATTATTTGAATGTGTTCTAATTTTATATACATTTTATATTTTTGGAATTTTAGTCTTACTTTTAATTGATTTTATCTAATTATTATTATTTGATTATGAGGTGATTAAAATGTTAATTAAACTCAATTTTAAATTCATGTTCAAATTTAATCTCTTAGTGGTTATGTGTGTTTATTATGACTTAGTTATTAAAAGTTATGTGATTTTCATGTATTTTATCCGAATTATTATTGGTGTGTTTAAAATTTTTGTTAATTAATTGTTTAAATTTGATTAGCCTAATTAAAAAAAATTATATTAATAATAAACACTAAGCCTAAGGGGGATGTCATTAAGTTTTCTATGTTCTGTGTTTCTATCCTAAAGTGTGCATGCAACCTAAGTCTAAGTTCTCTAAGACTCAGTCCTTAATTTTTGTCCTTAAATGTCACTAATATTGTATGAGATGAAAACTTTCTTGTTACTAACCGTGAGGACATTACGCACGTGTAAAGGATTTAAGGATCTAAAATAAAATAAAATAAGAATAATCCTAATATAATTGAAGTTACTACAAGGACCTAAGGGGAAAGGATTCGTACAAACCACGCCACGGCTTCCTAGGGGCTTTCTAAGTTTTAAGGAAACTTACAACACCGGGGGCTATGACTCGGTGGTTTTGCCCGTAGCACCTCTACCCGGTTGGATAGAGGCGACTGACGCCTTTGTCCATTGTCCTTTTGTTCTTTTATTCACTCGACCGGTACCATTTCTCGCAATTCATGCAAATAAAGATAATAAAATATGGATCAGAAGCACATTTAATAATTAACGCTGAAATAATTAAAATTCACTAAAAATAAAAGCGTACCTTTCTTCGGGCTTGAAGACCGGCGCAAGCTGTCTACCTTTTAAACTGTTCCCTTTTGAAAGCATACTATTTATTTTTCCAACATTCACCTCGAGGCACAAGAAGGGAGAGTAAAAGGGGGAGAGAGAGGTAGAGAGGGTTCTGAGCGAATGAGAGCGTCTCGAGAGGGGGGAGCGCTCTGGTTTAGTTGTACGAATGAGAGAGTGCGAGAGAGTGGGGTTTCGGTTCTGGGAGTATGCCGAACTGGGAGAGAGCGGGAGAGATCATGGGGGAGACGGTTTGCAAATGAATAAGGATAAGAGGCCACGTGAAGGGGGGTGGTTCAATTCAAATGGCCTAACCGAGCCCTAAATTTAGCCTGAACCATCTCTTAATTCAAATTTATGGCTATGATTACTCATGCTTTTAAGAAGGATCTAAGGGTCATCTTTGGTTGGATTAAAATTAAATGAGACTTTATTAGATGAGAACTTTGGGGTTTGATTAGTCGAGTTGATTTGAGCTGAATTATATATCAATTTGATTGAAAATTAAATTGGGTTACGTTTAAATTGAGTAAATCGAAGCTGGCGAGCAATAAATCGGGTCGGTTCGAGTCGAATCGGCTTGATTTCTCTCATTTAAATTTATCTAATTAATAATCCAATTAATTTTAATAATTTTGGGCTCGAGTTGAGTCAAAATAATGACTCGACCAGGCTCAAATAAATTTATTTGATTAATCAAATTTATTTTAATTAAATTGGTCTCAATTGGCTTAATTTAATGATCAATGACAACGTCGGGTTTAATTCAAACTCAAATTGAGTTGGCTTAGATCTGATGTTGTCGAATTAAATTTGTTCGATCAAATCAATTACAATTAACTCAAATTCAACTCGACTAGAAATTTAATGATGACCAACGAGCCGATTTAGGTCAAATTAGGGAGGCTGAGTCAACACTACGTCAATAGGTATCCACCTAAGGGGATCCTATATGGGCGACGTCTAGACTAGGCTAAGAAAATCTTGATGCTAGAGATGAGCTCGGGGAAATTGACCTCTATTAATGAGGTCAACAAATGGACCCCTAATAGGCATGATAAACTTGCCAAAGTTTATCGTGCGTATTGGTGTTGACCGAAATGATAAATTAGATCCAAAACTGAAGTTGAAAATCTAATTATATGAATTGAAAAGATTTTGTGTTTGATAGAAGGTCAGAATGAAAGATTTATAATGAGATTTGAGCTGATTGATTGAAAGATCTGGATTGATTAATTGATTTGAAGGTTGATGATAGCATTGATGGCTTTAGCAAATAATGACTAATGAAATTAGTATTATTTGGTAAAGTCAAAGTAAGAAATAACTGAATATAGTGATTTGAAAGGGGTTTGATATGAATGGAAGAGTTTGAAAATTATTTTGATTTGAATGTGAAAGTTCGATTGTGATTTTAACACTAGGATGGACAAGGACTTGCCCTAACACTAGTATATCTAATCCTAAGGAAAGGAAGCACGGGGACTCACACCTATCCTTAAAATACTAGAGGGTGACTAACTACGATGTGGCCAAAGAGGCTTGAATTTTATAATAGCTAGCCAAGGTCTAAGGAAAATAGGAAGCTCGGGGACTCACACCTATTCCTAATAGACCAAATTTGTTTCGAGTTTTCAATGATTAACCTAGCTAGAAAGAACGGGGACTCACAACTAACTAGGAAAAATTAGCCTAAGGAAAGGAAGCACAGGGACTCACACCTATCCTTAAAAGACTAAATTTCTTCTGGGTTGTCAATGACTAAACTAGCTAGAAAGCACGGGGACTCACATCTAACTAGGAGAAATTAGCCTAAGGAAAGGAAGCACAGGGACTCACACCTATCCTTAAAAGACCAAATTTCTTCTGGGTTGTCAATGACTAAACTAGCTAGAAAGCACGGGGACTCACATCTAACTAGGGAAAATTAGCCTAAGGAAAGGAAGCACAGGGACTCACACTTATCCTTAAAAGACCAAATTTGTTTCGAGTTTTCCATGATTAACCTAGCTAAAAAGAACGAGGACTCACAACTACCTAGGGAAAATTAGCCTAAGGAAAGGAACCACAGGGACTCACACCTATCCTTAAAAGACTAAAAGCTGACTGAACTATGATGGGTCCCTACAGGTTTAAATCCACCACTAGTTAGTCAAGATCCTAGGAGGTAGGATGCTCAGGGACTCACACCTACTCCTAAAAGGATCCAAATTCTCTTTTAGGTTTTCAATGACTAACCTAGCTAGAAAGCAAGGGGACTCATAACTAACTAGAGAAAACTAGCTTAAGGAAAGGAAGCACGGGGACTCACACCTATCCTTAAAAGACTAGAAGCCAACTGAACTATGATGGGGCCCGGCAGGCTTAAATCCCCCACTAGTTAGTCAAGATCCTAGGAGGTAGGATGCTCAGGGACTCACACCTACTCTTAAAAGGATCCAAATTTTTTTAGGTTTTCAATGACCAACCTAACTAAAAAGCACAGGGATTCACATCTAACTAGGGGGAACTATTCAAGGAGATAGTCTACCAAAACATCTAAGGATTTTGGCAAGAACTATCTAACCCGATTTAATTCTAATCCTAAGGAAAGGAAGCGCGGGGACTCACACCTATCCTTAAAAGACTAGAGAATTTCTTTTAGGTTTTCAATGACTAACCTAGCTAGAAAGCATGGGGACTCACATCTAACTAGGGGAAACTAACCAAGGAGATAGTCTACCTAAACCACTAAGGATTTCAGCAAAAACTATCTAACCTGATTTAATTCTAATCCTGAGGAAAGGAAGCGCGGGGACTCATACCTATTCTTAAAAGACTAGAGAATTTCTTTATTTGGTTTGAATTGGATTTGAATTTTGAATATTGATTGAGTTTAATTTGGTTTGAGATTGAGTGGAATCCTGACTTTAGATGAAATTCTGAATTGGGAAGATTTGATAGTCTTGAAATTCTTTGAATTGAAAATTGTTCTCTCTTCCATCATAGATGATTCTTATAACTTACAAATATCCAATGAGGATTATATTTTTATACTGAATCATCATATATGAAGAAAACAAAAGAAGATTTCTACGATAACATTATAGACATCTCAATCACTTTAGATTTTGCAACATTTTGATTTTTAAAAGAAATACATAAACTGCTTGGACCTAGTGTATGTCACATTCATAACTTGAGAACAACGTTTATGCTGAGAAATTTGTAATTTTATTGTAAATCTTCATAACAACGTCATTACACATAGTTTTCTTAAGATACCGCCCACTGATGGGCAACATAGGACGATCACCCTTACAATCCACTAATTGGTAAGATCCTCCTTGGTAGACTTTCTCCACCACAAAAGGACCTTCCTATGTAGGCTCAAATTTACCCCCGAACCTTCGATGAGTTAGGATAGGTCTACGCAGGACCAACACAAGCTCTCCTACTCGAAAGGTTCTAGGACGGACCAATTTTTCATGTGCTTGAGCCATACGGGATTTATATAACTCGAAGTTCTGTTGAGCCTGCAACCGCTTCTCTTCTAAATCTTCGAGCTCTTCTAGTCGAAGATGGGTATTCTGTTCAGATGTAATACTATTGTTAATTGCAACTCTTAGAGATGGAAATTGTACCTCCAAAGGAAGAATAGCCTCAGCCCCAAAGACTAAAGCAAACGGTGTAGACTGAGTCGGGGTTCTACATGTGGTTCTATAAGCCCACAAAGCCTCCCCTAACATTTCATGCCACTGTCGCTTATTGTCCTCTAAAATTTTCTTTAGAATTCCTACCAACATCTTATTGAATACCTCCGCCAATCCATTCTCCTGTGGGTAATAGCTTGTGGAGTATCTCCAATCAATATTATGACGTTTAGCGAAATTATTCAATTTGGTGCTTTTGAAGGAGGGACCATTATCGAATATAATTCGAGGGGGAATGCCAAATTGATATACAATATGGTCTCGAAAGAATTGGAGCACATTATGAGTTTTAACTTCTCGCAGTGGAACAGCTTCTGCCCATTTTGAGAAGTAATCTGTTACTGCTAGAATGAACCAACAACCTTTAGAAGAGGGAGGATAGATAGGGACAATGATGTCCGTGCCCCAGCTTTCAAAAGGCCATGAAGCAATTATTGGATGCAGAACGTTAGGAGGTTGATGTAGAACTACACCGTTGTTGACCTCATTTTTGTATGAGCTCAGTAGGACCAATCCAGACCTTAGGATCTTTCCAATCCTTAGGATCAATCTTAACCCTAGGATCAATCTGATCTTAGATCAATCCAAACTTTAAGATCAATCCAAATTCAAATCAATCCTGACCCCAGATCAATGCAATTTAAGACAAATCTAGATTCTAGGATTCTCCTAGACTTCAGACTCTAGGATCTATTCTAGACCCTAAGATTCTACCTGATTCTACATCATGTGATCCTCTTAGACCCTAAGATTCTACCTGATTCTACATCATGTGATCCTCTTAAACCTTAGGATTCTTCTAGATCTATCTAGAGCTTAGGATTCTTTTAGATCCTAAGACTATTCTAGATCCCAGGCCCTAGGACTTCCAAACCCTAAGACCTTCCTAGAAATCAAACTTTAGGATCTACTCTAGATCCTAAGATCCTTCTAGATCTTGAATCTTAGGATTCCTAGATCTTAGGATACTTCCAGATCCTAGGATTTTCCTAGGACTTCTAGATTCTAGGATCTTCCCAGACTCCAGTCCCTAGGATCTATTCTAGACCTCAGGATTCCCTTAAGCTGATTTGGACCCTAGGACCTATTCTAAACCCTAGGATTCTTCTAGATCAATCCAAATTTCAATTCAATATAAACTTAATTCAAATCCTATCATTCAAGCTCAAAATCCAATTCAAAACCAGATTTCCAGATTCAAATCCAAGGCCAAAGGTCTAAGTCCTGAAAGCCTTTTCCAGCAAATTTTTGAATATTTCAAAACCCTATCAAATGACCTCTGATTCAAGGTCTGTCAGTTCCACACTGATATGACATGTCTCTAGAAACAACCCTCCAAATTTGAGCTCATTCTGAGATCTCTAACCCCAGAAACTGAATTGAAATCCAAAGGCTGTAAAACCTTTAAATATTTACAGTCTGTACCACTGGACCTACCACCCAGTGGATTTTGACCCTGGAGCTTTCTCCAAAGCCTACAATTACCTCCAGACCCTTGATTATGACCCATTGAACATTAAACTGCATTTTGTTGGACTCAATTTGACCCTTAGCTGACCAGGGGTCAAAATGACCAAAATACCCCTATGGGGTATAAATGGTCATTTGAACCAAATGAGCTCCAAATCAAATGCAACCACCTCCAGCAAGTTTCAAATGTCAAATCAAACCTATTGAACCCAGAACCAGCCCCTGGGTCAACCTGGTTGACCAAGTCAACCTAGTTGACCTAGAAGGCCCCTTTAGGGTCAAAACAGGTCATTTTGACCAAATGACCTCCTCTGACCTTGGGACCACCTCCATTGGTCTCCAAATGTCATTTCAAATCTGTTGAACCCATTTCCAGACCCTAGACCCACCTGGTTGACTAGGTCAACCAGGTTTGACCTAAAGGCCCATTAAGGGCCCAAATAGGTCATTTTGACCAAATGACTTCCCCAGACCTTGAGATTACCACCAGCAGACTCAGAATGTCATTCTGAACTGGTTGGACCCAATCCCTGACCCTGGGTCAACCTGGTTGACCAAGTCAACATAATTGACCCATTAGGCCCATTAAGGGCCTAAACAGGTCATTTGACCTAGATGACCCATTTAAACCCTGAAACCACCTCCATTAGACCCCATTCATCATTTCAAACCATTCCAGTTCAAACCCTAACCCTGGGTCAACTTGGTTGACCAAGTCAACTCAGTTGACCCATTAAGCCCATTAAGGGCCCAAATAGATGATTTGACCCAAATGACCTATTCAAACCCTCAAACCACTCCTACTAGACTTCAAATACCATTTGAGATTAATCCAGCCCATATCCTGGCCCTGGGTCAACCTAGTTGATCAAGTCAACTCAGGTTGACCACTTCCAACCCTTAAGCTCATTTAAACCCAATCAAGCTCCAGATCGATTTCAAACCCATTCAAACTTCTTTGATCACATTCCCCAATGATTTGGACTTGACTGGACCCATTGACCCAGTCAACAGTTGACCTAGTCAACTGAGTCCAAATCTAGTCAAATTTGACTCATTTAGCTCAAAATCAATTAAACCATTCAATTCAAGCCTTTTAAGAACTTCAAACTCTCAATCTCATATCAATAACTAATTCAAGCATATCTAAACAAATTTAAAGTCAAATCACCATTGATTTGACTTGGTCAAACTATCCAATCTATTCAAACTAGTTCCTTAATCCAATCCATACAACTATTTCAAATTATCCCTATGTCATCAAGCCTCAAGTTTACTTCAAATTATGGTTCAAGTATTTGCAAATCTACTTTGGGTTGAATTCTAGTTGATTTGACCAAGTCAATTCAATTAAGCTTGGTCAAACTAGCTCAAACCCTCTTAAAATATTCAAGCTCTAATGTCAAGCCATCAAACTCCATTTGAATCAACCCAAGCAGCTCCCATGACCACTCTCATGCCACCTCATCAGTTAATTAGTCAAGTTGACTGGTCAAACAGTCAAAATATGGCTTTAGGAAGGGTCAAAGTTGGTCAAATACCCTCCTAAACCTAATCTCCTCTAATCCAAACACCTCCAGCTGTTTGGCCTGACTCTAGAACATTCCTAGAATCTATCCCAGCCCTTAGATCAGGAGTCTATGGCTTGGATCATTCCCATATGTTTGCATAAGGACAAAATTCCCTTTACACATGGCTTGTACCTTTGTCCTTTGATTCCCTGCTCCCAACAACCCCCATGCCAGATGGCATGCATCCAGGAACCCCCTCAAGCAATCTAGGCCCTCCATTCAAGTCCAGGACAGATGAATAGGGCAAAAGGCTTCTTAGAGCCCTCATTCTAACCTAGCCTCTCTCTCTCCAACAAAAGCTTCTCCAAGCCATATCTCATTTCGTTTTGGCTCTCACTGACTTCCAAAACATTTCCCAAGTTGCATTCCGGCGAAAGGAAGTTGCCGGCGGTGAGTCTCCGACCACCTCAAGTTTCAAATCCGTCTAGCTCAAATACCAGTCGATGGAAAGCTTTTCAGGCCACGGTTCCTGAAGATGGATTAAACATGGACAAACTACAAGCTCAGAACATATTTGATCATCCAAATCCATCGATTCTATAGAGGTATATTGCTAACCCTAGTTTAGGATACACTAGATTAAATAGCGTTCTCTATAATGCGTTTTAAACTTTAAAATCACTTCCACATGGATTATGTTCATTCACTATGTCACTGTTTAAAATTTCAAGTCAAACTATCGATTCGTTTGAGAGAACAAGTCAAAAATGTGTTCTAAGCCCTCGGTTTGGCGTCTGCATGAACTGCCTGATTTCTGGACCGTCGATCGCTTGATCAACGGTCCAGATCAAGTTATCCCGCAGCTTAGGCTAAAGCGCGGGTCCGATCCCGCATCTAACTCCCATCCGGCTAGATCAGAGCCGTCTATTCCGGAAAGCGGGCGATCGGACGGTCGCCGTTTGCTGCCTACGTGTTAAGTGGAATAACGCGTGGGGTCCACGCGCTTTAGTAATCTGTGGCCAATGATTGGTGGCGGCGCCAATCATTGCCAATGATTGGGCGCCGCCACCGCGTTTTCCAGCGCCCAATCAAAGGGTGCCACGTGGACCTCCAGCCGTCAAAATTCATTTAAATTGTTTTATTATTACTTTAATATGTTTTAAACCTTAAAAAGATCAAAAATTAATTAAAAATTAATTATTAATCCAAATAACACATGTAATATGTCAAAATGCTCAGAAAATTAAAACCTTTAATTTAAAATTAATATTAATTTAAAACATTATATATATTTTAAATTATTTAAAATATTAAATATCTAATTTTTTTTTAACTAATATTTAATTAAAATTGAAATGTTTTTTCAAAAGTTAAAAAAATTATTACATTTTAAATACTTTAAATAAATTATTAAACACTATTTAAAAATTTCAAAAGTTAAAAAAAGAAAATTTAAATTAATTTAATTCATTTTAATTAATTTGAATTATTATAATTACATTTTAATATATAATTAAATATTATATTGGATATTTTCAAAATTAAAAATCTACTTTCAAATTATTTAAAGATAAATCAGAAAACCTCTCAAGTATTTAAAATTATTTTAATAATATTTTTAATTATTTTATTTTAAGAGTTTATATACTAAGTATATATGTATATATTCATATATATCTATATTTCAAAATCTATTTTAAAATTATAGTTATTTAAATTTCATTCTTGAGAGGTCTCTTGAAATCTTAAACATTAATTGAGCATACTTGAATCTCATTAGTGTGGAGTGGTGATTAATTAATGAACTAATATTTCTCATATTTGTTCATTGGTTAATCCTTTAATTGATTTAATTTTCTTTAATTGCATTTGTAGGTGCACACACCACTTAGCCTAGGGCTCTCCTAGACTTAGGAATTGATTGTGATTATGTGTGCATATCTTTCATGTGTATGTCAAGGGTTAGTTGGATTTTGATTCAAACCTATTAAATCTAGTGACATCATTAAGGATAATAATTAAGGACCTAAGTTTAGAAAACTTAGAAAAATTTCAATAATTAGGATATATTTCCAATTGACTTGAAACTTTGAACATTCAAACTTAGTGACACTTTAAGCCCTAGGAAATTTTCCCACTGAATTTTGAAGTCATTAAGCCCCTTAATCAACCTAATCAAATTCAAACCTTAATTAAACCATTTAATCTTCCAGAAATTATAATAAATCAAATTTAAATCCAAAAAATACAATCAACCCCTCTAACCGACCAGAATTAAACCCTTAATCAATGAAAAATAAAAGCCTCTTGACTGGACTTCAAAATTAAGTCTAATTTAATTTTAATTGAAATCTGAAATTTAATTAATTTAATTAATTAAAAATAATTAAAAATTCCAGAAAATTTCTAAACACTTGGAAATCACTCCTTAGGTCATTCCTGACCGTTGGAGTTGATTTCAAGAAGTTTGGAGATCATTTGGATCCAAATCACAAAAAGGGTCTCTAATTAAACAATTTAAATAATTCATTAAATACTCAAAACTTCAAAAATTCATAACTAATTCAAATGAACTCCAAATTGAGCAAACTCAAAGGCATACAATTCATCTTAAGCTCTAATATTTATTAAAAATGTTAAGTTTCCAGAAATCAATCAAATTTGAAAAAGTCAACTTTTGGTCAAACTTAGTTCAAATTCAAGTCAAAACTTCAAATCTTCATAATAAAATATAGAAAAATCCAATTTCAATGTACTTACTGTCTAACTGATCGTATTAAGGTCTAATATTTTAATAAAATATTAAATTTCCAGAAAACACTTTAAATCAAAAAGTCAAATTTTGACCCTTGAATTAAATGAATAAAATAATCAAGAAAATATCAAAATTCAATAAATTTCTAAAAATTCCAGAAAACATTAATTTGAACTTAAGATCAGCAACCAACTAATTCTAATTAAGCTTAATCAACTTTCAAGCCTTAATCAAACTCAAATCATTTAATTATATCGGGTACCACTGGGTAACCCAGGCCTACGAGGCTATTAAATTAGCCCCAAGGAAGGTGAAATAAACTTCACGGCCTCGGTGTGAAACAAAGGTGATATCCAACAAACAATTAAAATCAAATTTAAAATCAATTTCAAGTCATTAACATTTAAATTCAAATCAAATCCCCCTTAAGCCTTTCAACCAACCAGAACTTTAAACAACTTCAATCAATTGCCTATTTAGGACATATCAAAGCCACACAGCCTATCTCACACACTTTATATGTTTTGATAGGACAACCAACTCTAGTCTTAGGCTAGGCCGGTGTTTACTTTTCTGCTACTTGCGTGTGCCGGGTTTTTCGTGGTTTTCATTGCATGCTGGTTGCTAGATTTAAGTAATTGATGTTGATGTGATTGTTTATTTATTTACTGCACTCTGAGTTGATTGATTGTACGATTAGATCTACCCCTAGGCTAGGAACGATTTGTACTAATTTAATCTTATGCAGGTGGCCATGCTCATACAGAGCATAAATTAAAGGGGGGTAAAATTATAATTATCAAATTGCACAGGTGCTCCAGAAACTGCTAAGACCCCCTTTAAAATTAAAAGAGCATGGCCAAGCGTGGCTGTGATTGAGTATTTTAAATTTCAATATATTAACTGCTTGGAATGTCGAATATAAACTGCTGATTATTAGGATAACCTTGCAGGTTGTTGAGTCTAGATTTTTAATTTCAATTTGATGTAATTTGATTTAAATTGAGTTGTAATGTTTAAAGTACTTTGAGATTGAGACATTTAAAATCCAATTTGGAATCCAAAGAGGAAGGAACATCCCTTAGGGGAGAGTTCCTATCCATTTGGAGATCCAAATTAGGATGAAGTTCAAGTATCCAGAGAGAAAAGATAACACCCCTATTCAGGGGAAGTTTCTTTTCATTTGGATACCCAGACCCGACGATTCAAGGAGTTTTAAGGAGACGAAGAAGTGAAGAACGAGAAGAATCTCAAATCTCAAAGTCACTTGAGTCTTAGGAGTAGAATTCGGGTTGTAGTCAGTGGTACCCGGCCACTTTACTTTATTGCAGACCCTGGGTTGTATTATTAAGGGCACTTGCCCATGGACTTTCATTTTGAATATTTATTTAATTGATTTAATTATTTAATTGATTTGATTGATATGTTGATTGCGATTAAGGACCCGCATGCTTTTAGTAGTTTATTTGGCGCTATTGCATGTCGATTTTGATTTAGCCTGGAACCCGATCGGAGGCTCGTGAGGGTACGGTCATTAACCTTTTCTACTTAAACAAAATTAAAATATTTAAGCTCAGATAGAAACTCTAACGCTCTTAAGAAGTAAGCCCGGACTCGCCGGGAGTTTTTCATGCATTCATATTAAACTTTTCTCTACCTTGTTAGGCACCTCCCCGCCTGCGGGTTTTGGCAGACCACCTGACCTATTAGGGTGCAGTTCTGTCCAAGGGGATGTTGTGCAATCTCTAGGATAAAACCTATTTTTAAGCCTATTTTAAAACTGCTTCATATTGATTTAAGCATTTCATCGAGTCAACTAGCATGCATTGCATTAGATACAAATTAAAAATCGAGTCTAAATCTTAATTGCATTTTATTTAGACATTTAACCCAACATATGTTAAGGGGTCAATTAGGATCTGCTCTAGATGTCGACCCCAATTCTTTAAACCAATCTTAATCAATGTCCTTAACCACCCTACATTTAAAGACTTTGACTCATGGTTTTAAAAGTGTTTAGGTGGTTTAGCTGGCTCCCTAATCCAGGCCGGGATAAGTCCAGATTGCATTGCATTAGCTAGATTTGGGTCACTAATTCTCAGTACCCAATTTTAGACTTAGGATCTAAGGCAGATATTCAATTCTAAGACCTCAATCTTCCGGGAATCTAATTCCCATTTTCTAATAAAATCAATCATTTAAATATCAAATCTATTTTCCATCTAATTCAAGCCCAACAATTAGGATAGTTGAGGTGTTTCTGAAGTAATTCAGAATCTCAAAACACCTCCTACCCTTCTTCCTTTGACTCCAAAAATAACTGTTCAAATTTGATCCAGTCCCTGTTGAAATTCCAGTCCCTACCTTCTTTGATATCAATCTTTGAATTCTTAAATAAAATTCGTATCGCTATTTTAATCGAGAGTATTCGTAGGAAATTTTCTGGTTTCCTACGATGTAATTAACTACGAGGGCTTGCGCTCGTAGGAGATTTAGAAACCCAGACCAGATTTTTAAAATCAAGCTTTTTCAAAACTTTTAATTAATTATCTTTGGGAAATTCAAAAGACAACGATCATTATCGTCATTTTCAAATGATCGATAATAGACGATATCCTCTTTCCTTGGAAAGATATATCGTACTATTATCGTGATCTTAATTATGAAATTAATGATCTTTTTACTAGATTATTATAGTTAAACATTGGATTTAACGTCATTTTGATTCTTAGGAATCATATGTTGTTTCTCCTTGAGTTTGACTACGATAATCAGGGTAAATCAAGATTTGTAATCGGAACCTATTAGGGAACGATATGTTCACCTTTTTGAGGTGATATATCATTCATAATAAGTGTTCGATTATAAAATTTAAATTCCAGAAATTGAACATTTCCCAAAGAAAATTAAACACATTTTCAAACTATTTTTTTTAATCAAACACAAAAAATGGTGACTCCGCTGGGGAAAATCTCTCTCTCCATCTTTAATAGCGGTACGAATTTTGTTGCATCGGTAGTTTTGACTACCTTTCTTCCGTTGGTCCCTCTCCCATTTCTTCCTTGGGTGAGTGTGGCCAACTCAATTAAGACATGTGAAAAGAGAGGTGAGTGTAGGAAACCTCCCTCCAAGCTGGGCTTTGACATTTTGCCTCCAAGTCTATTGGTAGAGCAAAAGAGTCAAGCCAAGCTTGTCAAAATCTTTTTGCATATGTTGCAAACTCGCATGCGAATAAATTTCTGCATGTTAAGTTTCACAATTTATAAAAATCCCTCAATCTCAAAGATCCAGATTCAAAATTTCTTTAATTCAACCTGGATTTTGACATTTCACCCTAAGCTAGTCAGTGTGGTGAAAGAGTCAAACCAGGTCTCTAGATTTTCCCTTAATTTTTGTTAACCATTATGTTGAAAGTAAAACTCAACATTTTGAGTTTCAAAAGTCGAGGAAAATCTTTTAAATCAACTTCAATCGTCGTTGCTATGTGTCTTCTACAATATTCTGTTGTAGTTGAACACATGCAATTTAAATTCAAAATCCTTCAGTCAATTATAGGCTTTGACATTTCACCCCTAAATTGCTTGGTGGGGTGCAAAGAGTCAAGCCTTAGGATCTTCAGGTTAATTTGGCACACCTACATATTTGAACAAAATTCAATATGTTGAGTTCCAAATTTTGAAGAAGATCCGTTCAATTCCAACCTTAAGTGTAAATCCAGTTTCAAATTTGAATTTAATCTCAATTAAAACTCAATTTCAACCTGAACTTCGAATTCAATTTTAATCTTAAGATTCAAATTCAAATTCAACATTAACTCTAAATTCAATTTCCACGTTGAATTCAAATTTGATTTTAATTTCAGATTCAAGTTTAAATTTGATTTCAAGGTCAAATTCGGGACTTTGACATTTTGACCCAAATTAATTGGAGAAACGAAAAGAGTCAAGCCCGATCCCCAGATCTTTCATATCAATTTTATGCACCTACATGATTGAGTGAACCTCAGTCTGTTGAGTCATAAAATTTTGAAGAAAGACCCATTTGACTTGAGCCTCAAATTTAAATTTAACTTTGAATCCAAACATAATTTCAACCTGAAATTTGAATTTGATTTCCAATTTAAAGTCGATTCAATTTTGATCGGGATTTTGACATTTCGACCCAAGTCAATTGGTGAAATGAAAAGAGTCGAGCTCGATCCTTGAATCTTTCATATCAATTTTGTGCACCTACATGATTGAATGAAACTCGATCTGTTGAGTCACAAAATTTGAAGAAAGATCCTGCCAACTTCAACCTTAAGTTCAAATTCAAATCCAACTTTAAATCAAAATACAATCTCAACTTTAAGTTCGGATTTGATTGTCACCTCAAATTTTAAATTCAATTTTTAAATTCAAGTTCGAGTTTGAACTTTGACATTTTGCCCCAAGTTAATTTATGTAGCGAAAGTGTCGGGTTCAATCCTTAAGTCCTTGTCAATTCTACGAACCACTGTTTTGAATTTAAGCTTAACATGATTGAATTATCAAATTTTGAATAACATTAATTAAGTTTAAAATTCAAATTCATATTCAAGATTAACTAATTCAAATCATTGTTCATTAATTTCAGGATTTAAGCACTCAAATGGCTGGGAAACTCATTTTCTCTCTAGATAGAAACCTGATAGTCGAAGGAATCACTTCTGGTAATTTGATCCAGTTTGAAATGCAATTCCAAGACTTCAAGTTATCAGTCGATGGAGAAGAAATGATTGATCTGTCTGCTGGAATACGAAGGAATGTCCCTTTGGTTGAGATTACTTTAGGGTCAGGAGTTGACTCCTCCATCTCCGAGATGGAGGCTGATGTCACCACTTTACCCATTGTATCTTCTACTAAGGAGGATAACAACCAGAAGTCAATAACGATAGAAGAGCTACCATCTCAGCCTGAGATTGGGTCAAGTTCTAGTACCCCTGCCGTCAGCAAGGCCAGCAAGAACAAAATGAAGAACTACCTTCGTAGAGTCAGAAAGAAGGTTGTTAAGGCCAGGAAAACTGCTGAGGCGAAAGCCTTAAAGCACGTCAAGTCTGAGGCCAATCAAAAGTTTGTTGCTCCTTCTACGAACCCCTTTCCTGGTGGAAATCGTTTCCACCCTTCTCCTGTTGCTCAAAGGAGGGAGGTTGTAGAGACGAGAGCACAATCTTCAATACATCTTCTTGACTACTACATAGCGAGAATCAATCAAGCCAGAACTGAACAAACACCAGCACCAAGCCCTAGGCCCCCAGTTGAAGGTTATGACCCGTCCACTCTACTAGATGATGTTAGGTCACGTTTCTATACGTGTCCCACTGCATCAACTAGAGAGGAGGAGGTGTAGAAACCACTCGGGGTGCCACTCTCCTAATTATTAGACCACTAGTAATAAGAGAGGGGAAATAATCTAGGATTATATCAGACAGTGATACCGTTAAAATTCAACTTTCAACGGGGTCCTATCGAGATAAATCTTTTGATTAAAGTGATGCAATGATTTCTAAGGATAGCGCAGACCCAATAATAGTCTCTCCTTCCAAGGAGATCGTAGGAATCTAATTCCGTACTACTGGGGTTTTGCCACCTAGATTTGCAATTTCTTTTTAAGGAAAGTTTCCAATTTCTCAAATGTACCGATTTCAAAATTTCAAGATAGTTGAATCATCTTTTTAATGAAAATTGACCTCTATTTGAAGTCTTAAGCAGGAGAAAGTTGTAGTTGACTCCAAATGTTTGAATGCACCTCCCTCCCACCTCTTTTGTGGGATTGATTCAACTGTTGAGTTAAATTGATATCGAACTTAAGTTGATCTTTGAAATGAAAATCTTTTTAATCATCTCGCAATTTTCTATCTTAGATAGATATCTCTTGCGTGTTTAAAATCTGTTCAACGATTTTCAAAAGTCAAGCCAGTATTCATTTTAAAAGACTGGGTCCTACCTTGAGGATTATTCATCCTTGCATAAGAGAATGAGTTTTCTTCTCTTATACTCGAGATGTAATCCCGGTATTGAAATAGAGAAGGTGTAGCCTCTTCTTAAATTCAATTGAATTCAAAAGATGCGCAAAATGCGCCAACAATCAAGAAATACACAAAGTGTACTAAAAATCAAAAAGATGCGCAATGGGCGCCACCAGTTAAGAAACAGTGCAAAATGCACTTTAAATAAAAAGATGCGCAGTGTGCGCCACCAGAAAAAGAAGAAAGAAAGAGGCTCCCTTCTTCTAAATTCTTGAATCTCAAGATACTCAGTCAATTTAAAATTGCTTGATTTTAAGAATCTTGAATCCAGATTTTCTTCCGTGCATCGGTAATCTATCAAGATACAAAATCTCTCGTGCTAGAGAATTGAAAAGATCAAATTTTTTATATTCAACTTAAATCACTTTAAAATTGATTTTAATTCAAAATATTTAAGGGAGACCCCAGTTTAGTTCTTACGAAACTTGGTCTGGGTCAACAAAACCTAAATCCTCAAACCTTTTCAGGTTAGTTGGGGTCATTCAAACTTTTCACTGCACTTCTAAATTTGTTCCCGTTTGTCGTTCCGACAGGGTCCAAATAGCTAGAGGAAGTTTTCTAATAAGAAGAATGAATCTTCTACTCTTGATTAAAATTCAAAATCTGGTCCTTAAGAAGTATGTGTAAGCCCTTCCACATAGGCATCCTTCCTTAAGGCCTTCTTTATAAAATTACACTCTATACTGGGTCCACAATTGATCCCACTAGAGGGGAATTTTATAGTGCTGGAGATTGTCGTTCACAATCAAACCACACCCTGTGCTGGGTGCTAGATCATTCTGATCTAGAAGCGTAGTTTTCTGAGCTGAGACTTGCTGTTTAAAATCAAACTCTATTTGAGCAGAATGCTTGACTCCAATTCAAGGAGCTCAAGGGCATCAAATAAAAATCAATACATGCCCAACAAAGTTTCAAAAATTTATAAGTCACATTTGATTCAAGTTACTGGTAAATTGTGTCACTTTAGAACTCCCCAAGTAGGAGACTTGGTCGTAGTCTTTTGTAGACCGCTTTTAATCCGTTGTAAACTCAATGGAAAGCTTGAGTCAATGTAGACTGGATCGTTCATTTTTAATGATGATCTTTGAGGAAATTTTCCTTTGACTGATCAACCCTGAAGAAAGCCACCCAATATTTTCAAATGTTGGGGAGGCTCTTCAGGAAGTACCATGCCAGATGAGTGTCAAACTCAAAATTAAAGTCAAAACACTTCAAATTCAAAATCAAATTCAAACAAATCAAAATCGAACCAAACACAATCAAAATTCAAAATTTGAAATCAAATTCAACATCAATTAAAATCAAATTTCAAATTCAAAATTTTCAAACTCAAAACCAATTCGAATCAAATTCAAAACACATCACAGTTTTAAAACCCTTCAAATTCAAATTCATCAAATCAAGTTTCAAATTCAAATATTTTTAAATTCAAGTTCAAAAAATCATTCAAATTTCAAATTCCGGAATTCAAATCTGATCCTCTATATAGAGCAAGTTTCCTCTATATACGATCAATCCTGACCCGATCCTCTATATAGAGCAAGTTTCCTCTATATATGATCATTCCAGATCTGATCCTCTATGTGAAGCAAGTTTCCTTTACATATGATCATTCCTAACCTGATCCTCTATATAGAGCAAGTTTCCTCTATATATGATCATTCCAGATCTGATCCTCTGTATAGAGCAAGTTTCCTATATACACATGATCATCCAGATTCGATCCTCTATGTGAAGCAAGTTTCCTTCACATACGATCATCCCAGACTCGATCCTCTGTATAGAGCAAGTTTCCTCTATACATGGTTACTCCAGACCTGATCATCTATACAGAGCAAGTTTCCTCTGTATATGATCATTCCTGACTCGATCCTCTGTATAGAGCAAGTTCCCTCTATACATGATCAATCCAGACCCGATCCTCTATACAGAGCAAGTGTCCTCTGTATATGATCAATCCAGACCCGATCCTCTATACAGAGCAAGTTTCCTCCGTATATGATCATTCTAGACTCGATCCTCTATGTGAAGCAAGTTTTCTTCACATATGATCATTCCAGACCTGATCCTCTATATAGAGCAAATTTCCTCTATATACGATCAATCCAGACTCGATCCTCTATACAGAGCAAGTTCCCTCTGTATATGATCATTCCAGACTCGATCCTCTATGTGAAACAAGTTTCCTTCACATATGATCATTCCTAATCTGATCCTCTATATAGAGTAAGTTTTCTCTATATACGATCATCCTGACTCGATCCTCTATGTAAAGCAAGTTTCCTTTACATACGATCACTCCAGATCCGATTCTGTGCGAAGCAAGGCTTCCTTCTCACAGGATCATCCAGTTATCTTTTCCTTAAGGTTAGATGTGAGTCATCATGCTTTCTTTCCTTAGGATTAGATCTACTAGTGATGGATAACGCCCTTTGTGGCACCATTCTAGTTTCAAAATTCAAAACTTTAAGCCTGATCTCCTATAGGGAGCAATACTATTTTCCCATGAGATCATCCAGTTCTCATTTCCTTAGAGTAAGTATTCTCCTTCTCTTAGGATTTGATTCCCCAGTGATGGAATAAGTCCCTTGTGGCCCCGTCTTGGATTCAATTTCAACTCCAAAATCAAACTCTCTTCTCCTTAGGGTAGGTTCTTCTTCCTTCCCTTGGGATTAGACTTCCTAGTGATGGAGTAAGTCCTCTATGGCACCGTCCTGGAATCAATCTCAATCAAGCTTTCTTTTCTTTAGGGCTAGATTCTTCCTTCCCTTAGGATTAGATCTACTAGTGGCAGAGTACGCCCTTCGTGGCACTGCCCTAGTATCAAAATTCAAACTTGATCCTCTGTAGTTAGGAATTCTTCCTTTCTATACGATCATCCAGACTTCCTTCTCCTTTAGGGATAGATTCTTCTTTTCCCTTAGGACCAGACCCACTAGTGGTAGAGTACGCTGCCTCAGCACTACCCTAGCATCATTTCAAATTCAAACTTCTAAGTTTAGGATCTCCTTCCCTTAGATTCATTTCAAATTCAATCTTCTAAGGTTAGGATTTTCTTTCCCTTAGAATCAAATCTAGATTCAATCCTTTATAGTTAGGAGTTCTTCCTCCCTATAAGATCACCCAGGTTCCTCTACCCTTAAGGTTAGGATTCTCCTACCCTCAGGACCAGACCCACTAGTGGTAGAATATGCTTTTTCTAGCACTACCCTAATATCTATCCAAACTCTGATTCCCTAGGGATAGATTTCTCTTGCCTTTAGGATCAAAACCCCAGACTTGACCATTCTATTCGGTCAACACCAATATGTGCAATAGAACTACATTCTATTACACATATTGGGGGTCCATTTGTTGACCTCATTTTTGTATGAGCTCAGTAGGACCAATCCAGACCTTAGGATCTTTCCAATCCTTAGGATCAATCTTAACCCTAGGATCAATCTGATCTTAGATCAATCCAAACTTTAAGATCAATCCAAATTCAAATCAATCCTGACCCCAGATCAATGCAATTTAAGACAAATCTAGATTCTAGGATTCTCCTAGACTTCAGACTCTAGGATCTATTCTAGACCCTAAGATTCTACCTGATTCTACATCATGTGATCCTCTTAGAACCTAAGATTCTAACTGATTCTACATCATGTGATCCTCTTAGACCTTAGGATTCTTCTAGATCTATCTAGAGCTTAGGATTCTTTTAGATCCTAAGACTATTCTAGATCCCAGGCCCTAGGACTTCCAAACCCTAAGACCTTCCTAGAAATCAAACTTTAGGATCTACTCTAGATCCTAAGATCCTTCTAGATCTTGAATCTTAGGATTCCTAGATCTTAGGATACTTCCAGATCCTAGGATTTTCCTAGGACTTCTAGATTCTAGGATCTTCCCAGACTCCAGTCCCTATGATCTATTCTAGACCTCAGGATTCCCTTAAGCTGATTTGGACCCTAGGACCTATTCTAAACCCTAGGATTCTTCTAGATCAATCCAAATTTCAATTCAATATAAACTTAATTCAAATCCTATCATTCAAGCTCAAAATCCAATTCAAAACCAGATTTCCAGATTCAAATCCAAGGCCAAAGGTCTAAGTCCTGAAAGCCTTTTCCAGCAAATTTTTGAATATTTCAAAACCCTATCAAATGACCTCTGATTCAAGGTCTGTCAGTTCCACACTGATATGACATGTCTCTAGAGGCAACCCTCCAAATTTGAGCTCATTCTGAGATCTCTAACCCCAGAAACTGAATTGAAATCCAAAGGCTGTAAAACCTTTAAATATTTACAGTCTGTGCCACTGGACCTACCACCCAGTGGATTTTGACCCTGGAGCTTTCTCCAAAGCCTACAATTACCTCCAGACCCTTGATTATGACTCATTGAACATTAAACTGCATTTTGTTGGACTCAATTTGACCCTTAGCTGACCAGGGGTCAAAATGACCAAAATACCCCTATGGGGTATAAATGGTCATTTGAACCAAATGAGCTCCAAATCAAATGCAACCACCTCCAGCAAGTTTCAAATGTCAAATCAAACCTGTTGAACCCAGAACCAGCCCCTGGGTCAACCTGGTTGACCAAGTCAACCTAGTTGACCTAGAAGGCCCCTTTAGGGTCAAAACAGGTCATTTTGACCAAATGACCTCCTCTGACCTTGGGACCACCTCCATTGGTCTCCAAATGTCATTTCAAATCTGTTGAACCCATTTCCTGACCCTAGACCCACCTGGTTGACTAGGTCAACCAGGTTTGACCTAAAGGCCCATTAAGGGCCCAAATAGGTCATTTTGACCAAATGACTTCCCCAGACCTTGAGATTACCACCAGCAGACTCAGAATGTCATTCTGAACTGGTTGGACCCAATCCCTGACCCTGGGTCAACCTGGTTGACCAAGTCAACATAATTGACCCATTAGGCCCATTAAGGGCCTAAACAGGTCATTTGACCTAGATGACCCATTTAAACCCTGAAACCACCTCCATTAGACCCCATTCATCATTTCAAACCATTCCAGTTCAAACCCTAACCCTGGGTCAACTTGGTTGACCAAGTCAACTCAGTTGACCCATTAAGCCCATTAAGGGCCCAAATAGATGATTTGACCCAAATGACCTATTCAAACCCTCAAACCACTCCTACTAGACTTCAAATACCATTTGAGATTAATCCAGCCCATATCCTGGCCCTGGGTCAACCTAGTTGATCAAGTCAACTCAGGTTGACCACTTCCAACCCTTAAGCTCATTTAAACCCAATCAAGCTCCAGATCGATTTCAAACCCATTCAAACTTCTTTGATCACATTCCCCAATGATTTGGACTTGACTGGACCCATTGACCCAGTCAACAGTTGACCTAGTCAACTGAGTCCAAATCTAGTCAAATTTGACTCATTTAGCTCAAAATCAATTAAACCATTCAATTCAAGCCTTTTAAGAACTTCAAACTCTCAATCTCATATCAATAACTAATTCAAGCATATCTAAACAAATTTAAAGTCAAATCACCATTGATTTGACTTGGTCAAACTATCCAATCTATTCAAACTAGTTCCTTAATCCAATCCATACAACTATTTCAAATTATCCCTATGTCATCAAGCCTCAAGTTTACTTCAAATTATGGTTCAAGTATTTGCAAATCTACTTTGGGTTGAATTCTAGTTGATTTGACCAAGTCAATTCAATTAAGCTTGGTCAAACTAGCTCAAACCCTCTTAAAATATTCAAGCTCTAATGTCAAGCCATCAAACTCCATTTGAATCAACCCAAGCAGCTCCCATGACCACTCTCATGCCACCTCATCAGTCAATTAGTCAAGTTGACTGGTCAAACAGTCAAAATATGGCTTTAGGAAGGGTCAAAGTTGGTCAAATACCCTCCTAAACCTAATCTCCTCTAATCCAAACACCTCCAGCTGTTTGGCCTGACTCTAGAACATTCCTAGAATCTATCCCAGCCCTTAGATCAGGAGTCTATGGCTTGGATCATTCCCATATGTTTGCATAAGGACAAAATTCCCTTTACACATGGCTTGTACCTTTGTCCTTTGATTCCCTGCTCCCAACAACCCCCATGCCAGATGGCATGCATCCAGGAACCCCCTCAAGCAATCTAGGCCCTCCATTCAAGTCCAGGACAGATGAATAGGGCAAAAGGCTTCTTAGAGCCCTCATTCTAACCTAGCCTCTCTCTCTCCAACAAAAGCTTCTCCAAGCCATATCTCATTTCGTTTTGGCTCTCACTGACTTCCAAAACATTTCCCAAGTTGCATTCCGGCGAAAGGAAGTTGCCGGCGGTGAGTCTCCGACCACCTCAAGTTTCAAATCCGTCTAGCTCAAATACCAGTCGATGGAAAGCTTTTCAGGCCACGGTTCCTGAAGATGGATTAAACATGGACAAACTACAAGCTCAGAACATATTTGATCATCCAAATCCATCGATTCTATAGAGGTATATTGCTAACCCTAGTTTAGGATACACTAGATTAAATAGCGTTCTCTATAATGCGTTTTAAACTTTAAAATCACTTCCACATGGATTATGTTCATTCACTATGTCACTGTTTAAAATTTCAAGTCAAACTATCGATTCGTTTGAGAGAACAAGTCAAAAATGTGTTCTAAGCCCTCGGTTTGGCGTCTGCATGAACTGCCTGATTTCTGGACCGTCGATCGCTTGATCAACGGTCCAGATCAAGTTATCCCGCAGCTTAGGCTAAAGCGCGGGTCCGATCCCGCATCTAACTCCCATCCGGCTAGATCAGAGCCGTCTATTCCGGAAAGCGGGCGATCGGACGGTCGCCGTTTGCTGCCTACGTGTTAAGTGGAATAACGCGTGGGGTCCACGCGCTTTAGTAATCTGTGGCCAATGATTGGTGGCGGCGCCAATCATTGCCAATGATTGGGCGCCGCCACCGCGTTTTCCAGCGCCCAATCAAAGGGCGCCACGTGGACCTCCAGCCGTCAAAATTCATTTAAATTGTTTTATTATTACTTTAATATGTTTTAAACCTTAAAAAGATCAAAAATTAATTAAAAATTAATTATTAATCTAAATAACACATGTAATATGTCAAAATGCTCAGAAAATTAAAACCTTTAATTTAAAATTAATATTAATTTAAAACATTATATATATTTTAAATTATTTAAAATATTAAATATCTAATTTTTTTTAACTAATATTTAATTAAAATTGAAATGTTTTTTCAAAAGTTAAAAAAATTATTAAATTTTAAATACTTTAAATAAATTATTAAACACTATTTAAAAATTTCAAAAGTTAAAAAAAGAAAATTTAAATTAATTTAATTCATTTTAATTAATTTGAATTATTATAATTACATTTTAATATATAATTAAATATTATATTGGATATTTTCAAAATTAAAAATCTACTTTCAAATTATTTAAAGATAAATCAGAAAACCTCTCAAGTATTTAAAATTATTTTAATAATATTTTTAATTATTTTATTTTATGAGTTTATATACTAAGTATATATGTATATATTCATATATATCTATATTTCAAAATCTATTTTAAAATTATAGTTATTTAAATTTCATTCTTGAGAGGTCTCTTGAAATCTTAAACATTGATTGAGCATACTTGAATCTCATTAGTGTGGAGTGGTGATTAATTAATGAACTAATATTTCCCATATTTGTTCATTGGTTAATCCTTTAATTGATTTAATTTTCTTTAATTGCATTTGTAGGTGCACACACCACTTAGCCTAGGGCTCTCCTAGACTTAGGAATTGATTGTGATTATGTGTGCATATCTTTCATGTGTATGTCAATGGTTAGTTGGATTTTGATTCAAACCTATTAAATCTAGTGACATCATTAAGGATAATAATTAAGGACCTAAGTTTAGAAAACTTAGAAAAATTTCAATAATTAGGATATATTTCCAATTGACTTGAAACTTTGAACATTCAAACTTAGTGACACTTTAAGCCCTAGGAAATTTTCCCACTGAATTTTGAAGTCATTAAGCCCCTTAATCAACCTAATCAAATTCAAACCTTAATTAAACCATTTAATCTTCCAGAAATTATAATAAATCAAATTTAAATCTAAAAAATACAATCAACCCCTCTAACCGACCAGAATTAAACCCTTAATCAATGAAAAATAAAAGCCCCTTGACTGGACTTCAAAATTAAGTCTAATTTAATTTTAATTGAAATCTGAAATTTAATTAATTTAATTAATTAAAAATAATTAAAAATTCCAGAAAATTTCTAAACACTTGGAAATCACTCCTTAGGTCATTCCTGACCTTTGGAGTTGATTTCAAGAAGTTTGGAGATCATTTGGATCCAAATCACAAAAAGGGTCTCTAATTAAACAATTTAAATAATTCATTAAATACTCAAAACTTCAAAAATTCATAACTAATTCAAATGAACTCCAAATTGAGCAAACTCAAAGGCATACAATTCATCTTAAGCTCTAATATTTATTAAAAATGTTAAGTTTCCAGAAATCAATCAAATTTGAAAAAGTCAACTTTTGGTCAAACTTAGTTCAAATTCAAGTCAAAACTTCAAATCTTCATAATAAAATATAGAAAAATCCAATTTCAATGTACTTACTGTCTAACTGATCGTATTAAGGTCTAATATTTTAATAAAATATTAACTTTCCAGAAAACACTTTAAATCAAAAAGTCAAATTTTGACCCTTGAATTAAATGAATAAAATAATCAAGAAAATATCAAAATTCAATAAATTTCTAAAAATTCCAGAAAACATTAATTTGAACTTAAGATCAGCAACCAACTAATTCTAATTAAGCTTAATCAACTTTCAAGCCTTAATCAAACTCAAATCATTTAATTATATCGGGTACCACTGGGTAACCCAGGCCTACGAGGCTATTAAATTAGCCCCAAGGAAGGTGAAATAAACTTCACGGCCTCGGTGTGAAACAAAGGTGATATCCAACAAACAATTAAAATCAAATTTAAAATCAATTTCAAGTCATTAACATTTAAATTCAAATCAAATCCCCCTTAAGCCTTTCAACCAACCAGAACTTTAAACAACTTCAATCAATTGCCTATTTAGGACATATCAAAGCCACACAGCCTATCTCACACACTTTAGATGGTTTGATAGGACAACCAACTCTAGTCTTAGGCTAGGCCGGTGTTTACTTTTCTGCTACTTGCGTGTGCCGGGTTTTCCGTGGTTTTCATTGCATGCTGGTTGCTAGATTTAAGTAATTGATGTTGATGTGATTGTTTATTTATTTACTGCACTCTGAGTTGATTGATTGTACGATTAGATCTACCCCTAGGCTAGGAACGATTTGTACTAATTCAATCTTATGCAGGTGGCCATGCTCATACAGAGCATAAATTAAAGGGGGGCAAAATTATAATTATCAAATTGCACAGGTGCTCCAGAAACTGCTAAGACCCCCTTTAAAATTAAAAGAGCATGGCCAAGCGTGGCTGTGATTGAGTATTTTAAATTTCAATATATTAACTGCTTGGGATGTCAAATATAAATTGCTGATTATTAGGATAACCTTGCAGGTTGTTGAGTCTAGATTTTTAATTTCAATTTGATGTAATTTGATTTAAATTGAGTTGTAATGTTTAAAGTACTTTGAGATTGAGACATTTAAAATCCAATTTGGAATCCAAAGAGGAAGGAACATCCCTTAGGGGAGAGTTCCTATCCATTTGGAGATCCAAATTAGGATGAAGTTCAAGTATCCAGAGAGAAAAGATAACACCCCTATTCAGGGGAAGTTTCTTTTCATTTGGATACCCAGACCCGACGATTCAAGGAGTTTTAAGGAGACGAAGAAGTGAAGAACGAGAAGAATCTCAAATCTCAAAGTCACTTGAGTCTTAGGAGTAGAATCCGGGTTGTAGTCAGTGGTACCCGGCCACTTTACTTTATTGCAGACCCTGGGTTGTATTATTAAGGGCACTTGCCCATGGACTTTCATTTTGAATATTTATTTAATTGATTTAATTATTTAATTGATTTGATTGATATGTTGATTGCGATTAAGGACCCGCATGCTTTTAGTAGTTTATTTGGCGCTATTGCATGTCGATTTTGATTTAGCCTGGAACCCGATCGGAGGCTCGTGAGGGTACGGTCATTAACCTTTTCTACTTAAACAAAATTAAAATATTTAAGCTCAGATAGAAACTCTAACGCTCTTAAGAAGTAAGCCCGGACTCGCCGGGAGTTTTTCATGCATTCATATTAAACTTTTCTCTACCTTGTTAGGCACCTCCCCACCTGCGGGTTTTGGCAGACCACCTGACCTATTAGGGTGCAGTTCTGTCCAAGGGGATGTTGTGCAATCTCTAGGATAAAACCTATTTTTAAGCCTATTTTAAAACTGCTTCATATTGATTTAAGCATTTCATCGAGTCAACTAGCATGCATTGCATTAGATATAAATTAAAAATCGAGTCTAAATCTTAATTGCATTTTATTTAGACATTTAACCCAACATATGTTAAGGGGTCAATTAGGATCTGCTCTAGATGTCGACCCCAATTCTTTAAACCAATTTTAATCAATGTCCTTAACCACCCTACATTTAAAGACTTTGACTCATGGTTTTAAAAGCGTTTAGGTGGTTTAGCTGGCTCCCTAATCCAGGCCGGGATAAGTCCAGATTGCATTGCATTAGCTAGATTTGGGTCACTAATTCTCAGTACCCAATTTTAGACTTAGGATCTAAGGCAGATATTCAATTCTAAGACCTCAATCTTCCGGGAATCTAATTCCCATTTTCTAATAAAATCAATCACTTAAATATCAAATCTATTTTCCATCTAATTCAAGCCCAACAATTAGGATAGTTGAGGTGTTTCTGAAGTAATTCAGAATCTCAAAACACCTCCTACCCTTCTTCCTTTGACTCCAAAAATAACTGTTCAAATTTGATCCAGTCCCTGTTGAAATTCCAGTCCCTACCTTCTTTGATATCAATCTTTGAATTCTTAAATAAAATTCGTATCGCTATTTTAATCGAGAGTATTCGTAGGAAATTTTCTGGTTTCCTACGATGTAATTAACTACGAGGGCTTGCGCTCGTAGGAGATTTAGAAACCCAGACCAGATTTTTAAAATCAAGCTTTTTCAAAACTTTTAATTAATTATCTTTGGGAAATTCAAAAGACAACGATCATTATCGTCATTTTCAAATGATCGATAATAGACGATATCCTCTTTCCTTGGAAAGATATATCGTACTATTATCGTGATCTTAATTATGAAATTAATGATCTTTTTACTAGATTATTATAGTTAAACATTGGATTTAACGTCATTTTGATTCTTAGGAATCATATGTTGTTTCTCCTTGAGTTTGACTACGATAATCAGGGTAAATCAAGATTTGTAATCGGAACCTATTAGGGAACGATATGTTCACCTTTTTGAGGTGATATATCATTCATAATAAGTGTTCGATTATAAAATTTAAATTCCAGAAATTGAACATTTCCCAAAGAAAATTAAACACATTTTCAAACTATTTTTTTTAATCAAACACAACCGTGCACTTGACACTGGTGACAACGCCGTGCAATAGACATACAGTCGTCAATCATTGAAGGCCAGTAATATCCTAGTCTCTTGATTTTCATCTTCATTTTGGGGCTAGATTGGTGGGCACCACACAATCTAACATGCATCTCAGTCACAATCTTTTGGGCTTCTTGTTTACTAAGACAATGTAGCCACAATTGATCGAAAGACCGGCTGTACAAAATGCCATTTATTAGTGTATAAGAAAGAGCCCTTCTCTTAATTTGATCTGCTACAAATTTCTCTTAAGGGAGTTTGCTTTCTTGTAAATAGTCAATGAAAGGTTGTCTCCAATCAACCGTCTCATCATCAATGGCAAGAACAATCTCACCCTCAGAAGGAAATTTTTTATTGATGTATTCCAAGTCTATAGGAGACAAGATTTTACGACCTTGAACTTCTATAGAAATGGACTCTTCTTCTATACAGGCTAATTCCTTTGCGAGCTTTATAAGGGCATCCACCATAGAATTTCTTCCACAGGGTATCCTATATAAGGTTACGCTCAAAATCTGCTCAAGAAGTTTCATAGTGTACTGATGATACGGAAGAAGTTTAGGTTTCAAGACTTTGTAAATACCAGCAACTTGATTGATGATAAGTTGTGAATCTCTAAAGATCTTCATTTTTCTGATTTCTATTGATATTGCTAATTTTAATCCAGTTATTAGAGCTTCGTATTCAGCCTCGTTATTAGTGCAAGGCTCTAATAAATGGTAATAATAACGTAACAATCCCTTTTCAGGGGTTATGAAAACCAACCCGATACCGGCTTTCCCTGGGATTACTTCCTGAGGTTCCTCAATCTTTTGTGAAGATGAGGCACCATTAAAATATAATTCCCAATTATTTCCTTTCTGCTCCTCTAAACTCATAATTTGTTCATCAGGGAGATCATCATTTAGAGGGGACTCAGCAGGGATCGGGTGTGCTGCTAAGAAGTCAGCCACGGCTTGACCTTTGATAGCACGTAATGGTATAAATGTGATATCAAATTGGAGTAGAAACATTGACCATTTTGCTAAACGCCTTGACAATGTTGGATGAGTCATCAGGTATTGGAGTGGATTGACTTTGGAAATGAGAGTGATCTTATGAGCTAACATGTAATGCCTTAATTTTTGGGCAGCAAAAATCAAAGCTAAACAGTGTTTCTCAATAGGTGGATAATTAGCTTCAGTTGGTAGAAGTCTTCTACTCAAGTAGTAAAGTGCGTTCTCTTTTCCTTCCTCATTATTTTGGGCTAACAAGGTGCCAAGAGAACTGTCCAAAGCTGCGGTGTAAAGTATTAAGGGTTTTCCATGGATAGGAGCTGCTAGAACTAGTGGTGTTAACAAATACTGCTTTATGCTTTCAAAGGCATTTTGACACTTTTCATCACAATGAAATCGGGCATCTTTCTTACACAAAGCAGCAAATGGTTGACTTCTACCAGACAAGTTGGAAATGAATCTTCGTAGGTAAGCCAACCTACCTTGAAAAGATCTTAATTGAGTAAGACTTTTAGGAGGTGGCAAATCTAAGATGGCTTTTATTTTGGAAGGATCAATTTCTATGCCTCGGTGTCTCACTACGAATCCTAAGAATTTCCCTGAAGTAACTCCGAAAGCACATTTCAAAGGATTCATCTTTAGATCATAGCAGCACAACCTTTCAAAAACGATTCTCAGATCATAAAGGTGGTCTTCCCTTTGACGACTTTTAACTACCAAATCATCGATATAACATTCCACCTGTTGGTGTATTAGATCATCAAAGATTCGGGTCAAAACTCGCTGGTAAGTTGCACCAGCATTCTTAAGTCTAAAGAACATGACTTTGTAACAGAAGACCCCTATAGGTGTTCTGAAGGCAGTGAATTTTTCATCTTCAGGAGCCATCTTGATTTGGTTATATCCAGATGAACCTTCCATAAAAGAGAAAATTGCATGCTCAGAGGCGATGTCTACCATGAGTTCCGGTATAGGCAACGGGAACTCATCTTTTCGACAAGCCTTATTCAGATCCCTATAATCGATGCATACGCAAATTTGACCATTCTTTTTCTTTACTGGGATGATGCTAGCCAACCAAGAGGGATATTTTTCCTCTCGAATAAAGCCTGCATCGATCAATTTTTTAACTTCAGTCACCACTTGTTGTTCAATTTCTAAGCGCATGCATCGTGGGGCTTGCTTAACAGGGATCATGTCAAGTTGAATTTCAAGTTTATGGACTGCTATTTCTGGAGATAATCTGGGCATTTCGTCATAGCTCCAAGCGAAGCAATCCTTAAAAAGTAACTTGACTAAGTTAGTTGACTCATCCTTATTCAATAAAGCACTTATGAATGTCGGACGTGGATTTTCTTCGTTACCAAGGTTAATTTCTTTCAGTTCATCAACAGTTGATTGGATCTCCTCTTCAAGTTTAGGAGGTGCCTCCTTAACTTGAAAGTCATCAGAATCATCTGAAGTTTCTAGACAAAATTCATTTAGAATTTCAATGCCCTTCATAAAGAGACGATCAGATCCTAGATTGTTAGTTATCACCAAGCAGTAATTATCATCATCAAATGGACAAACAGTACTAAAATCCAATCCTGCCCTTGACTTTGGTTTATAGTATTTAGTATTCCAAAGATTTTCAAAGGACTGAGCTTGACGTTTAGTCCAAGTAGATGGGGTTAGACCTTGCTCAATTAAATTTTTAACACCATAAGGATACCAATCAAAAGGGAGTTCCACTATTTCATTCATCAAAGGATCATCAATGTGTACATCAGTTTCAACATTCTTGCTAGAAGAAGGAATAAACTTAGCAGTTTTATAATCATTGCTCAAAGCAGGTGAAACTTTAACTTCTAACCCAGCTATACTATCTTGTGATAGTGGGGTTAGAGCTAAAGTCTTCACATATCCTTTAAGCTTTTCATAGGTTGATAAATCTGAATCATCCTCTATATTTGCCTGAACTTTATCATCGTCACTGTCGTGTTCCAAAGAGATCTCAAATTTTAGCCTCTTGTTACTATTTCCAGCCTTAGATACACATGATTCATCCTCTAAGCCATATTCTAAGTCAATGTGTATCATAGGGGTTTGCTTTTGTATGATTTTATATGTTGCACTTTCATAATTTTGCCATCCTCTACCTCTACCTCACCCCCGTTGGGTAATCTTACAACCTCTTTGTGAGGGAGGAGAAGGATGCCAACGGATGCTATCTTCGAGCCAGGGATATTCTTCATCTCTTTTTTCTTCTTTTTCTTTTTCTTTTTCATTTTTCTTTTCAAGTGCAATTTCACTTTTGGATGATTCAAGATCTTTGGAAATAGTCGTTTGTTTCTTAGGCAAATAATAGGCGACATCTTCATAAATTCCTACTTCATGAATCAAAAATGATTGCAAATCTCCCTTAATATAGTGCTCAACGCCATCTCTGATGTATTTAATACACTGATGTAGGGAGGAAGGAACCATCCTATATTCATGAAGCCAAGGTCTACCTAGAAGAGCATTAAAAGATGTTGGAGAGTCTATAATATGAAACTTTGCTTCAGTTTTGAATTCTTCAATCTCCAACAATAGAGTAACTGATCCCAAAGCCCTCTCGCCATTTTCGTTAAACCCTCGTAAGATCATTTTGTCTGAACTGAGCTTACGAACGTCTATTCTCAAATAAGCGAGAATTCTGAGAGTCATAATATTAACTGATGCACCAGGATCAACCACGATATGTGACAATCTGAAGTTGTCTATGTTTACTGTTATGTATAGTGGACGGTTGTAATCAGCCATCCCTAAACATAGATGTTCATCAGAAAAAGAAATTTCAGGAACTCTTTTAGAACAAAGAGCTTCATCAGGCTGTGTACCTACTAACTGGGCCATGCAAATATCTGGATCTAGCAGAGCTTTGATTAATGCTTCCCTCATTTCTTTGGAAAGGATCAGGGCATCATAAATGCTCAGTTTGGCAGGTAGCTTCCTGAGATGAGCTAGGACATTGTAATCGACCTTGGGCATTCCACTCTCAACTGGACCCTAAAAAGGAACGGGCTGAGGTGGAAGAGAAGAATCTGGTTCGTCAACAACTTGCTTCCCTTTATCTCCAGAAGAAGCTTGAGGTGGTAGTAATTTGCCACTACGAAGTTTGATTTGCACCATCTCTTTAGGAGAAGTGACAGGCAGGTTATCTACTTTGACCTCAACCGACTCTGGTTGCATTTTTATTAAATCTTCAGAATCTAACATCTCTGCTTTAATACAAATAGGCGTACCCTACAAATTTAGAGCAGGGGCATCACTATCTAAATAATAGCCAAGAGATTGTCTTAATTCTTCAAAATCAAATTAATCGTTAAGAGAATTATTTTCAAATTTATTTTTTAAGTCATCCGCAACATCATTATCAGAAAAAGACAAGATATACACAGAATCCTTTTTCATTGATTTAAAATCATCACATGGAACAAAATAAAAGTCATCTAAGATAAGAGGATTGAGGATAACAGTCTCCCCATCCGCAGAAAATACAATTCTACTAGATACAATACAATCAACACTACTAAATACAACAAAACAATCTTTAGTATCCTCCTTCTCCTGAGCTATAGGACCCTGGCTGACTTGGGCTTCCTTGAGCTCTAAGGGTGAAGTCATCTCTACATCACCTTCCGGAACTATCAGATCAACCTGGAGGGGCTTCTGAGCTCCTAAAGATTCCTAAAGAGAAGAAATGTAAAGTTTATTCAGCAATTTCTTAGAAGAATGGGATAAAGCAATATCCCAAATTGAGTCAGAATTTAAAGAAGAAGCCGGAATAATAAGCTCACCAATTACACACTTAGCTGATCCCTACCCCTGATCCACTAAGTACTCTTTGGGAATCACTACAGCTCCTGATCTGATGTTTCTATCAAGCCATTCTTTAAAGGTGAAGCAATCTTCAAGTTGATGGCCCAATATTTGGTGATAAGGGAAATAATTTTGTTGATCAGACTTACCCACCTCCTCTGGCCTTTTGGGTGTAGGTAATTTGAATTTTAGCTTTTTTAGAAGATTTTTTAATATCCTCTTTAAAGCCTCCTTCTTAAATGGATAAGTCTTACTAACCATCACATTAAACCTTTCCCTTCTTTCTTTTATTTCTTCCGGGGTAAGGTAAGGTCATGGCTGGTTAAACTGTGGCTGAGATTGTGGGGGTGGATACTATCTCTGATACTGTGGTGACGTATACTGAGGCCTTTAATATTGCTAACTGTAGAACTGTGAAGGGGGGTTTTCTGCCTGAATTTTCATTGGCTGCTTTCCCTTATCCACAGCTGACACCGTCCCAGATTTCTTCTCAAAGACCTTCTAGGGTTTTAGCTTTTTAGGATATGAAGAGGGCTGATCAACAAAGAAAGAGAGCTGTTAGGCTTCTGCTTGTAGACTGGAGGCTTTGTTGAGCAATTTTTCAAATGTCTTGAAAGTGAAACCTTTCAAAAGGAAGGCCGTCGGTCCATGAATGTTCTTAAGCAGAATCTCAATCGCATGCTGCTCCTGCAATTGAGGTTCGCACTTCATGCTCAAATTCCTCCATCTAAGTATATAATCCACTAGTTTCTCTCCCGGCTTTTTCTTCTCTATGACAAGATTCTTAACTGTAACGTGGTACTGACTGCCTGCAAATCTCTTGACAAATATGTTTTCTAGCTTTATAAAACTGTGCACTGAACTATTAGGTATATCTGCATACCAGTCAAAAGCCACCTCTGACAGGCTACTAACAAACTGCCTAAAGAGTAAAGCATCACTTCCCCCAGCATTGCAACAACTGGCTCAAAAGTACGCTATGTGCTGTCTAGGGTTTCCAGTACCATCAAAGATCTTGAATGAGGGAGGCACAAATCCCTTTGGGTAGGGAACTGCATCAAACTCCTCTGGGTAGGGTCTACCCTTTGAGGTATACGACGCCCTCTGTGACTCTGCTAATGCCTCCCTCACTTATCTTTCCACCATTTGCTTTAGCTCTTTTGATTGAGAGGCTTTAATCTCTGGATCTGATTGGTGCTCTTCAACGACCTCAATTATCTATTTCTTTCCTACCACCTAAATAGACTCGTGTTGAGAAGACTCAACCTGTGCTCATGGTGGTAAAGGACCCTGGCACTGGAATGATGCCATATTGGCCATCATTTCCTCTATCTTCTTCTCCATACTTGAGATCTGCTCATCCTTCTGTTTTAGCTGTTGTATAAGACATTGAGTTAAGTCCGGCCCAATGCCTTCCTCAACAACGACATCCTGTATTCTAGCATCTTCAGCTTGCTCATCATGAGTTGATCTCCTTGTTTCCACCATAAGGACATCAGCTACTACATCATCTAACATGTTATCTTGATCTAAGTCAAAGTTTAATGCCTCTTCATCCTCCAGATCTTTAATGCTATTTTTCAGTTCACCTAGCATCTCCTCTATAGACCTTCCGGAAACATAGTGGGGATCAACGGGAACATATCTTTCACAGTCTATATAATCTGGAGGGTTAATTTCAAGTTTCTCTTCTACTTTGAGTTCTTCTTCTACCGGCTTTTTAGGTGAAGCCACTACAAGAGAAGCAACTTCCTCCTTGGGTCTCCAAATATTCTTCTCAGCTGATGTTGGAGAGGGTTGGTTTGTTGGCTTCAACCGTTCTACATCCGGATAAGAAGACGAAGAAGGACCCGTAGAGGGGTGCCTATCTATCCGGGGAGAAGAATGAATATGAGAATAATGTTAAATCTTTCTAGGACCCTGTGGTAGTGTAAAAGAAGGGGACAACTTACGGCTGGTTTTCTAGGCAACATGATGAATAATCTTGGACTTTCCTGACACATCAGTCAAAATAATATTATCTGTCTTTCTGTGAGATCTTCTTGGTTCCCTAGGGTATCCGTAAGTGAGTGCAGAGACTGCAACAGGTTTGAATTTTCTTTTACTATCTCTTGCCCTCGACTGACCCACTACCCGAGTTCCAGTATTCTTCTGACTCGAGGTTTCTTCTTCGATCCTTTCATTGATCATTCTTTTCATGTTTCTCAAAAACCCTTCCTTAGTTTGGAAATGATTATCTGCACACTCTTGGACTATTGCCCTTACATATTCTGAATGTGTGTTTCCTTATCTTTGACTGGCTTAGTGGCAGACTTTCCAATGGCAGTAGGCTTTGAGCGAGTAATCTTCCTCACATCTTCCTCTCCATCAGCAGCGGAGAGAAGATGGAACCTACTACCACTAAGATATGGAGAGGTAGGAGGAGTTTGCTCATTCTTACTTGACAATCCCAAATTTTCCATTCTTCTCTTTGTACGACGATTCTTATTTCTCCTTTGAGTTTTAGTCATGATCATCGACATATTAGAAGAGGAACTCATTTCAAACTGACTAGGGGCACTGAAAGGAACAACACTGTCTGTTATGACAACTGATTTGAGTTTTTGATCCTGGCTAGGTTGTTCAATTCTAGCAAACACTGAGGGCCTAGGGGCTACAGGGGCAGTTTGAGACCCACATCCCAAAGTTAACTCTAGAACAGGCTTTCGATTTGTAATTTCAGCAGGTGGGATAATAGTGAACTCAGGTCCACTAACAGGCAACTGCAAATCCTACTTCCGTCAGCAAAAGGATTGTAGGCCAAGTTCATGTTATCCGACAGGGAAAAGATTAGTTTAATCGTCATTTTTCCTAAAATTTAAGAAAAATTTTAATTAGACTTTGAATAAACTATTTTAATTGCAAAAGTTTAATTAACCCAACAAAATAATTCAAGTCTTATTTCGTTGCATACATATTGAGTTATATAGAAATATAACTGCAATACATAATATTGAGATAAGAATGAATATTATTTAGTGTTTTAATTTCCACTTTAAGAACATCGACCCAGTGCTAAGTCAAACATCAAGCTACAATAAAAATATAACTACAATGTTTGAGTTAGCACGTAGGGACTTATTTTCTGATTATTTAAACCAAAAGGTCGTTAAAGGAACTTCCCATCGATATTTTGAAGGGGGTCCAAAATAAGACCTCTGAAAAAAAAAATTAGATACCGGCCAAATTATCCAAGAATGAAATGAATAAAATAATCGGTGGAAGAATGATAGTTACAACCTATGTGATGCACAAGTATATTATCGATGTAAGGGTATGAATCACTGCTAAAGATGGAGAGAAGATTGATCCCCAGCGGAGTCGCCAGAAAAACCTTGGTGGGAAAATTTACGTCGCCACGCAGATTTTGTGTTCTCTTATTTTGTAATCGAATACTGCATTAAGAATAAAGTACAGTCTCAAGAGACTGACATAATATTCTACAATAGATTCAATATCAAAATAGGGTTTTAGAAAATGATATTTCTATAATCAAACATAATTCTATGAATAGCATATCATCTCGAGAGATAAATATGGAATTCTGTAGAATGTGTTTAAAAACAAAAATATAGTTTTGAAAAGTTCATCCATTCCTTTATTTAGGTGTAATAAAGAGAATATTATATCATCTAAAAAGACGAACATAATATTCTTCAAAAAAAACACCCAAAAGAAGGAATGGATTTTACAAAAGTCATCATTTCTAAAATTGAATATAATTAATAGAATATTATATTACCTAGAAAGATAATAATAATATTCTACAAATATATTTAAAATTAGAAATGAGATTTTAAAATATGTCTGCATTCCCAAAGATTTTTTTCTTATTTTATAAGAATAAAATAAGATTTATTTTAATCTAGGGTTCTCAAATCCCTATAGGGGCAAGCCCCTATAGCTAATTACATCTTAGGAGGGGTACTCCTAAAAAAACTCTCGATTAAAGCAGCGATTTCATACCCTTTGATTACAAAGTAGAAGACAATGAAAGAAGTAAGAATTTTTAAGGAGAAAACTCAACATTGAACAGTTATTAACGAGCCAATGGAAGAAAAGTAGGAGGTGCCGGATTCTGAGAAGCTCAGAGACAACCTCAATCTACCCTACGTTGGGCTTTACATTTTAAGATAAAAATTTCGTGTTTAAGTTGACATTTTATTAAAAATTTAGGATTCTATTCCCGGATGGTGAGGACTTAAGATTTGAAAATCTGCCTCAGAACCTAAATCTAATTTGGGTACTATAGAGTAGTAACCCGAACCTAGCTAATGCAGTACAAATCTGGACTTACCCCGGTCTGGATTGGGGAGCCAGCTAACCACCTAGGCGCTTTAAAACCATGTGTCCAGTCTTTTTATGAAAGATGGGTAGGGACGTTGTTTAAGTTTTGAGGGATCAGGGCCGACATCTAAGACAGATCCTAATTGGCCCCTTTACTTATGTAGGGTAAATAATGCCTGAGAGCATAATGCAATAAAAATTTTAAACTCTTTTAATTTGTATATAATGTAATGCATGCTAATTGAGTCGAATGCATAAAATGATTTATGAAGCACTTTTAAAATCAGGCTTAGAAAATAGATTTTTTTCCTAGAGATTGCACAACATCCCCTTGACAGAACTGCACCCTAATAGGCTAGGTGATCTACCAGAACCCGCAGGCGGGGAGGTGCCTAATAAGGAAGAGAAAGTATTAATATGCATATGCTGACTCTCGGCAGACCCGAGCTTACTTCTTAGATTCGTTAGAGTTTCTATGTGAGCCTAAAAATTTTTATTTTAAATTTCAAGTAGAAAAAGTTTTATCGTGCCCTTGCGAAAAAAATACTCCGATTTGTATCCAGGCTAAAATAAAATATGACATGCAAGAGTCCTAAAAAAAAACTACTGCATAAATAATATAAATAATCAAATTAAATTATCAAAAAAAAAATATAATGTCCAATGTCCAGTTTATTTACAACCCAGGATCTGCTGAAAATGTAAAATGGTCGGGTACCACTGACAATAAACCTGGATTCTACTCCTAGAATTGATGCAAGTGATTTTAAAATGGGATATACTTCTTTCCTTTACTTCTCCATCTTCACTTCTTCGTCTTCCCTCCTTTGTCTTCTTTCCTTTATGAGCTCCTTGGATCCGCTACAAGCTCCTTCAGTCCGCTACGTGCTCCTTGGGTCCGCCGGGCCTTGATATCCAAATGAAAAGAAACTCATCCCCAAAGGGGTATTTTCTTTTCTCTTTGGATATTAGAACCACCCTAACTTGGCTTTCCAACTAGAAGAGAATACTCCCATAAGGGACATTCTCTTCTCTTTGGATTCCGAGTTGGGTGTGATATCCCACTTTTAAATCACTTTCACAACATTTTGACTTTAACACATTACACTTACATTTCATTTATATCCTAGAAAGAAAAGAAAATCTAGACCACCTGTAGGGTTATCCTAAGCATTTATAATAAAATCATTCCCAAGCAGTTATATATTTACATTTAAATTCATCAGCCTCGCTTAGCCATGCTCTTTTAATTTTAAGGGGGCTTAGCATTTTCTGAAGCACCTACAAAAAAATATTGTTAATTTAAATTTTTAATTTGCCCCCTTTTATTTAGCCCTGCACGAGCATGGCCACCTACATAAAATTCTATGAGCATCCAAAATATTCCTAACCTAGGGGTAACACATCAATTCTCAGATTACAGAAATAAGTAAATAAACATACACACCAATCATTTTTACAAACAGCATGCAATGAAAACCACGAGAAAGCCCGTCACATAGCAACAAGAAAGTAAACACCGGCCTAACCTAAAGCTAGAGTCAATTATCCTAGAAAATAAATCTAAGTGTGTGTGGTAGGTCGTGTGATTTGGATATATCCTAGATCAGTTATTGATTGAAGTTTTCTAGTTGATTGAATTTAGTTTGTTGAAAGGTCAGAGGGGGCTTTATGTTTAGATTTATGTTTTAGTGTCTTTAGTATTTTAGAAATTCATTTTAAATTGAGTTTTAATTGATTAAAGTTGATTAACAGGATTTGTTCTTTAGTCATTCTCATTAAATATTTTCTTTTATATTATTTAATTTAATGATTTAGTGAATTTTGAATGATTTATTGGATTTTTAAAATACTATTTATTTAAATCAATTTTTCTTTAATAATATTTTACATTATGCTTTTAATTGATTTTTGAAAAGACTTTAATGAATAGAGTTTGATTTTTAAAGGGTTCTCATTTTAAAATATATTTATTATTTGAATGTGTTCTAATTTTATGTATATTTTATATTTTTGGAATTTTAGTCTTACTTTTAATGGATTTTATCTAATTATTATTATTTGATTATGAGGTGATTAAAATGTTAATTAAACTCAATTTTAAATTTATGTTCAAATTTAATCTCTTAGTGGTTATGTGTGCTGATTATGCCTTAGTTATTAAAAGTTATGAGATTTTCGTGTATTTTTATCCGAATTATTATTGGTGTGTTTAAAATTTTTGTTAATTGATTGTTTAAATTTGATTAGCCTAATTAAAAAAATTATATTAATAATAAACACTAAGCCTTAGAGGGATGTCATTAAGTTTTCTATGTTCTGTGTTTCTATCCTAAAGTGTGCATGAAACCTAAGTCTAAGTTCTCTAAGACTCATTCCTTAATTTTTGTCCTTAAATATCACTAATATTGTATGAGGTAAAAAATTTATTATTACTAACCCTGAGGACATTACGCACGTGTAAAAGATTTAAGGATCTAAAATAAAATAAAATAAGAATAATCCTAATATAATTGAAGTTACTACAAGCAAGGCTTTTAAAACCGGACCGATCAATGAACCGAAAGAAGAAGAGGTTAGTGGTTCGATGGTTCGACCGGGGTCGAACCGGGGTCGAACCGGATGACGTAATAAATATTTATTATATTTAAATATTATAATAATGACACAATTATTTATAAATATATAATAAAAATTAAACATAATTATAATATGAAGTATAAAAAATAAAACAATATATATAGAAAATAAAAAAAAACATAATAGTATATTTTACTTAAAGACACAATCAATCATAGAAAGATGCAAAAATATTTTATACCAACTAATAACAAAAAGAAAACATATTCACTTTCTCATTGCAATAGTTTTAAACTTTCAATAACTTTACATAAAGAAAATCAAAGATTTCCTAAATTAGCATCATCAAATCTATCTACATAAGTTGAGTCTCCAGGTCTCGCTTCATCAAAATATTCAAACCCGAATGCATTTGATTGATCAAGCCCGATTATGTCGCATGCATCTCCTTCATTCTCCAAGTCACCTTCACCAACAAGTAAGAAATATAAAATAAGATATTATTTTTGCTTTCATTTAAATGATATACACAAATTTTATTATTAACTTACAATGTCCTGACTGATTAAATGATATATTTTGTTCTTCAACAACTGACATTGCATCCTCTTTGTATATCTCATTTTCCAAATCCTGTAAGTCAAGTTCTGGAGTTGTTTCATCTTCAAGTATCCAAAAATCAACCATTTCAACACAAGTGTAGTCCAGAGGGTCATAATGTCTTTTTTTAAGTTGAAACCTAAAAAATGAATAAATAATTTTAAGTTAAGATTATACATACTATTTAAATTAACACTTGTATATAAATATTAATATAATGTAAGATCATACCTATTCTTTAAATTCAAATTATATCGAACATATACAAGATCATTGAGTCGTTGATGCTCCAAATAATTTCGTCTCTTTGAGTGGATCTGCTAAAAAACACTCCAATTTCTCTCACATCCTGATGAAGCTGATGTTTGGCTGAGAATTCTTATAGCTACTTTTTGCAAGTTTGGAGCACTTGATCCAAACATCTTCCACCACTCATCTACATATTATCAAGTTTGAGGATTTAGTGAATAAGCATATTTGTATAAGTATTTACACATATTGAAAATAAAAAAGAGAATTACCAAGTTGCATTTCTTTTGCCATTGTCATCGCAATTGGTTTTCCAAAGCTTTCTAAGCCATCACGGAATAATCTGACCTCATTCATTGCAACTGTGGGCTTAGAGCAAATATCTTTATTTCCAATTAATTCAATTAGACCTTATAAAATTTCTGGCTTTTGACAATAGTTCTCTCTATCATACTGGAAATGAGGATTGAGAAAATATGCTGCTGAATGGATGCCTTGCCTTAATTGAGTATCCCATCTTCTTTTAATTATAGTAGTAAAAGGCTTATATGATCTCTTTACATTTCTGAACATAGCTTTAATTGCCTTCCTTGCCCTGTACATGCCATCATATAGATATCCAAGGGATGGTTTTTCATCAGAGTCAACAATACACAACAACCTAATCAAAGGGCCCGATATCTTCGAAATAATAAGACAATTATCCCAAAACCTCAAATCTAAAATAATTGAAGCTACTTCCTTTCCCTTGGAGGTTTTGGATATCTTCGAATCCATAAAGAACTTGCTTGTGATTAGTGCTTGTAAGTCATGATGGTGCTCATGCACACTTTTCAAAGTTATGAAGGTTGTTGCAAAATGGGTTGCTCTAGGACGTACAATCTCCTTCCAACCTGGCCTTCTCCTAAGCCATGCAAGTATGAATATATGATTATAACAAAAAATTGTCAACTTCGATGCTTTTTTTGCTAGCTCCTCTATGAAAGGCATGCTTCCAATATCTTTCAAAATCAAATTCATACAATGTGCAGCACAAGGTGACCAGTAAATATTGTTGAATCTTTCATGCAATAGTTGACCTACCTTCTTGTAATTAGTAGCATTATCAGTAACTATTTGAATAACACTATCTGGACCAACCCACTCAACAACCTCAGTAAATAAAGAGCATAAAGTGGTAGCATCCTTTGTGATGTCTGAAGCATCAACTGATTTTAAAAAAGATAGACCATGTGGACAATATATCAAAAAATTGATTAAAGTTCTGCTCCTACTATCAGTCCATCCATCTGCCATAAGTGTACAACCAGTTTCCTTCCAAGTTTTTCTATAGCTATCAATGAGTAGCCTGCATTCTTCCTTACAATCCCTAAGTAGGTTTACTCTCATGTTATGATAACTGGGGAGCTTGTAACCAGGACCAATTGCAGCAATGGCATCAACAGCTTTCTGTGCATATACTGAATTAAGAGCATTAAAAGGTATGCAGCAATCAAAAAACCACCTTGCTAATGCCATATCTGCACGGTGCACTACTTCCTTAGATGCTAAAGCACTCTTTATTGAAGGTTGGGAACCTTGTGTAGTTCTGGGGGCAAAGAAGGTTTCCATATCAGAAGCTTTTCTTTTTCCTTTACTTAGTTCTGATACATGTGCTTGAGAAGATTGTGTTTTTGGTAGCGAACAAGAATCTCTCTCTTCATCTATAGCATCATCCACAGGAAACGGTGCACTATCCAACTCTTCCTGTGCTTGTTGTTTTTTTTCTTAAAATTTCCTTTAAGTTTTCCTGCATTTGATATCTAATGTCGTGTGGTACCTTCTTGCAAGCAGCTATATTCCCTTTTATACCAGCTAAATGCTATTTCATTCTATTAATTCCTCCTCCCTTGTATGAAATACCACAATATAAACATTTAAATTGTTTCTTTCCACCAGCTCCTTTAATTTCAGCAAAATGATTCCAAGCAATGTCCACTTTTTCACGCACAGTATAAGTTGAAGCTGAAGTCTGATTACTAGGTGCTTCCATTCTAATTTGGTTTACTGAATAAAATCACATACACATAAATTATGCAAATTAAAAAATCACAAAGTAGAAAACTATACAAGATAAAAAACAATACAAGGTAGAAAACTATACAAGATAAAAAATAACAAAGTAGAAAACTATGCAAGGTAGAAAATTATACAATTTAAAAAATCACAAAGCTGAAATGACACACAATACATACCTCAATTCGTCGTAGTAGAAATGTTATATCACTTGAACTTCCACCACAGCCTAAAGTCTCCAACCTTTAAAAAGCATACATGATAGGTTTAAAATATTGTAGTAAGAACTAGAGAATAACTCCATCATTGTATAAAAAATGAGAGAGTTAGTGGGCTAGTGGCATAGATGACAGAGAGCAGAAAAGATGTCCCACATATCATTTGATCATAAATGAAATTTTATTGCATTTGATCCAAGTACGACACAGATCCAAAAGCTCAAAATTGTTAAAGCTATCTTCATTCTAAAAAATAGAGTGGGTCATGTGAATATAGTCAATATACATAGCATATCCAAACTAGCATTGCTAACCAAACATTGAGATTTAGAGGAATGAAAATCATTTAGATTAAAGGGCTTAGAGGAAGATGAGTGTTTGCAGCTCCACAACTCTCATGCATTTGCTGAGAGTTGTAACCCCTAAAGAGTAAAGTCTATAAAAAGGCACTCTTCAGCAGGGCAAAGAGGGCAACTCTTTCAACTTCAGGCAGTCAAATAGCTCCAGTTGAATTAAGCAAGGAAACAAACATCCATCTTCAGCAGCTTCTCCTGCCTCAAACCAAATCCTCTAATGCTTCTAATTTGCCAATATCCAACACCTCTAGCAATGGAAAGGCACGGTATTTATCATTCCCATTAAATTTAGATTTACATAATAACACACAAGCTATGTCAACTTCAATCTGGTCATGCATAAAATGCTTATGCTAGCAAGAGAGCTTTAGACTAAACAAAAATGTATATAACTTCAACTCTATAAGACTAGCAGACGAATATTGATATTATTCATCAAATAATTAACCGAACAAGTATATGAAAGTTGAAAAGTAAAATGCGGGTTATGTAAATCTATAGAGAACTAAGGATATAAATCATATAATCAATTAACCTGATTCGACAAAATCTTGTCAAAGTAAAATTTCAACTGTCAACTACAGAATAAAAAAAAAAATCAACACAGGAATTATCTTACATGAATATTTCCTTCACTGAATGCCCTTGTTATCCCATATGCATCCAGAACTATTACTTTTTTGTAGTTGTCCTGTGATAGAACTATCCTTCTCTACGGTAGAATCTCCTTCTATAAGCACTACAGGTAACTTGAAATTTGGCGGCTCAGGAAATAAAAATGAGAAGAAAATACATTTTAGTGGATGGCTTGAGGAGTTTTTTGGATGAGGTGAACTTGGAAAGCAAACCTGCGAGTAGATTTTTCTGTCGGGGTACAGTCCAGATTCGAACTTCGTTCTTTGTATGATCTTGGTCTTGATTTTCTTTTGATAAATGACTAGAGTAAGTTCTCATTACCCCCCATTAGTTCACCTTCAGTTGAGAGTCGTAGAAGATCGATCCTTCACGAAAGGTGTTGGCTTCGCGAACGAGCAGAGACACCGAGAGGGAAGAAGATACTCGAACAGAACATACGCTGATACGCGAGACGTCCGAATAGGGTTTTTGTCTCCGTCGTATAAGCTTCGCCTTCGACCCTTCGTTAATCTCAGCCGTTGATCTTCGCTAAATCGCACTGTAGCTGAACCGGCCGATTATCAAAAATCGGGACCAGTTCGGCGGTTCGGCGGTCGAACCGCCGGTTCAAGCGGTTTAATACCGGTTTTGTGCGAAACCGGTTTTAAAGAGAACCGTAACCGGTCGGCCGGCCGGTTCGCGGTTCAACCGGTTGAACCGGCCGGTCCGGTCCGGTTTTGAAAGCCTTGACTACAAGGACCTAAGGGGAAAGGATTCGTACAAACCACGCCAAGGCTTCCTAGGGGCTTTCTAAGTTTTAAGGAAACTTACAACACCCGGGGCTATGACCCGGTGGTTCTGCCCGTAGCACCTCTACCCGGTTGGATAGAGGAGGCTGACGCCTTTGTCCCTTGTCATTTTATTCTTTTGTTCACTCGACCGGTACCATTTCTCGCAGTTCATGAAAATAAAGATAATAAAATATGTATCAGAGGCACATTTAATAATTAACGCTAAAATAATTAAAATTCACTAAAAATAAAAGCGTACCTTTCTTCGGGCATGAAGACCGGCGCAAGCTGTCTACCTTTTAAACTGTTCCCTTTTGAAAGCATACTATTTATTTTTCCAACATTCACCTCGAGGCACAAGAAGGGAGAGTAAAAGGGGGAGAGAGAGGTAGAGAGGGTTCTGAGCGAATGAGAGCGTCTCGAGAGGGGGGAGCGCTCTGGTTCAATTGTGCGAATGAGAGAGTGCGAGAGAGTGGGGTTTCGGTTCTGGGAGTATGCCGAACTGGGAGAGAGCGGGAGAGATCGTGGGGGAGATGGTTTCAAATGAATAAGGAGAAGAGGCCACGTGGAGGGGGGTGGTTCGATTCAAATGGCCTAATTGAGCCCTAAATTTAGCGTGAACCATCTCTTAATTCAAATTAATGGCTATGATTACTGATGCTTTTAAGAAGGATCTAAGGGTCGTCTTTGATTAGATTAAATTAAACGAGACTTTATTAGATGAGAACTTTGGGGTTTGATTAGTCGAGTTTATTTGAGCTGAATTATATATCAATTTGATTGAAAATTGAATTGGGTTATGTTTAAATTGAGTCGATCGAAGCTGGCGAGCAATAAATCGGGTTGGTTCGAGTCGAATCGGCTTGATTTCTCTCGTTTAAATTTATCTAATTAATAATCCAATTAATTTTAATACTTTCGGGCTCGAGTTGAGTCAAAACAATGACTCGACCAGGCTCAAATAAATTTATTTGATTATTAATCAAATTTATTTTAATTAAATTGGGCTCAATTGGCTCAATTTAATGATCAATGACAACATCGGGTTTAAGTCAGACTCAAATTGAGTTGGCTTAGATCTGACGTTGTCGAATTAAATTTGTTTGATCAAATCAATTACAATTAACTCAAATTCAACTCGACTGGAAATTTAACGATGACCAACGAGACGATTTCGGTCAAATTAGGGAGGCCGAGTCAACACTACGTCAATAGGTATCCACCTAAGGGGATCCTATGTGGGCGACGTCTACACTAGGCTACGAAAACCTAGGTGCTAGACATGAGCTCGGAGAAATTGACCTCTAACAATGAGGTCAACACTTCCCATTTGAGTAATTCATATTCACTTGCTCATTTGGGAGTCACTTCCCGTTTTAATAATCCCCATCAACTTGCTCATTTTGGAGCTACTTCCCATTTGAGTTACTCTATCCATCTACTTTTAAATATATAAAAGAAGGGAGCGGCAGCTTAGAGATGTGAGGGAAGAATGGGAGTCATGGAATAAGAGCCGCAAACTATCTCTTGGCCGGCCCTAGTGAAAACAAGGGAAAATCGAACTTGAGAGGGAAGAGGAATCGTGTGAGAGCTTGCTTGGCCGGCCCCAGCAGCTCCAAGAATGGGTCATAGAGGATGAATCATGGGAATGAGAGGGATATCCATATCATTGGCGGCTAGGGCTTCATTTCTCTTAATAATCTATCATATAGGATGGGTTAAAATGACCATTATACCCTTCAAAATCAATCCAATGGTTGATATTAAGAACTTAATTTTGAAAGATTAGAGGGCTGAAATTTATTTGAATTTTGAGGGATATTTGGGCATCAAATTGGAACAAAAGGATGGATAAAAAAATGAAGTCTTATTAGACTTATGTTTAAAATTATTATTCAAAGTCATTTCCCCAAATATCCCTCAAAATTGAAGTTTTATTAAAACATAAGTCAAATATGCAAAAAAAAAAATTAATATTAGACTTACGTTTTAAATTAATTATTCAAAGTAGCTTAAGCACAAATTCTAATTAAATGACTTATTGTTTCTAAATTATTTTTAATATTATACTTATTCAATTTTTATACATTATTTTTAAAATATAAAAATTATAATACTGTGTCCAATTGCAAACCATGTCTGTGTCCTATATTTTCAATAATTTTCATGTCCCATGTCTGTGACATGTTGTATATGTGTCGCTGTTTTCAAGTTTGTGCATCATAGTGTCTGACACATGCTAGATATGAACATGAAGGAAATACATCAATATTAAAAGAAATATATTATATTACTAGACTAGTATATATCCAACTTAATTATACACAACTAGTGCATGGAGGGACTCATATGTAAATTTTTACCCTTTTTTTTTTTAAGTTGTGAAAATTGGTATTCAATTTATCTATTTATGATAAAGTACATTACCATTCTATTTCACACTGCCTTTTTTTCCTATATTAGATTTTAAATAGGCAACATAATTTAAATAGGCAAGATAATTTAAAATCTTGCCTATTTAAATTATCTTGCCTATTTAAATTCATGCCTATTTAATTTTTTTTCCAATTTAAATTCTTGCTTTTAATGCCTATTTAAATTATCTTGCCTATTTAGAATATTGCCTATTTAAATTCTTGCTTTTAATGCCTATTTAAATTATCTTGCCTATTTAAAATCTTGCATATTTAAATTCTTGCCTATTTAAATCTTGTCTATTTAAATTATCAAACTCCTCCCCCTGCTTGGTCAGTGTAGGGACAACATCCAACACAGAGGGAGCTAAAGTTTTCATCCTTAAGTTTAGGTGCAGAGAGATCAGGTCTGCGGCCGAGTGATCGACAGAACGCGTTCCTCTTATCTTACACAAGCTCGAATCTACTAACTATCCAAAAAAAAGTACATTTGCAGAATAAAGTGACAAAGCACTAGCAAGTACGTGGTGGTTTACTTTTTCTTTTATAGGACGACAGAGAGCTTTTTAGGATTACATCATTTTCGAATATTCCATGAAATTCCACTGAGATTTCTTTAAATTAGTAATATAAAACTTTCACTCATCACATAACTGTAATTATATTTAAGGGTGGAAATGATGAGTCAAGCTGATTTATGAATTCTCTTAAGTCTGATTTAATAAATGGATCATTAATTAAGTTTGATGTAAAAAATATTAATATAAATATATTGAAAGTATATTAGCATTCGAAAATTTGAAGTACAAAATTATTAAAAATATTTAAAAATTATATATAATTAAATATACTAGCATTCAAAAGTTTGAAGTACAAAAATATTAAAAATATTTACAAATATTTTATATCACTTGTATCAAATAATTAATTTTTTTTTCTAATTTCTCTTTTTTTAGCTATTTTATTATAATAATTATTAGAATTAGAATCATTTTATCAATTTCATAATAAATAAGCTGACTCAAACTCATAAAATTAAGCTTAAAGTCAATTAATTAATCAAACTCAAATTAAGGGCAACTCGAGCTACTCTTAGCTCGTTTACACTCCTATCTTTTATGTCACTTTCTAATACAATGTTTTATCATATATGAATTACACAAGATTCTTTGATTAACCATATATGAATTATTAGCTAAATATTTAATAGTAATTTATCTCTATAATTCACCATATAATTGAAGAGATCATCAATTTTCAACTAGTCTAAAAACGATTACATGGAGAATAGGCAAAAAAAATTACATTAGAATATCTTGCTATAAAATACAGAAAGATGTGCTTTAATGCCCTTTGATTTGTGTTGAGATCAATGCTTTTTATGATATTTCTAAATTTTACTAACTTTAGCGTAAATCTAAGAGCTTCGAAGCTCATCCTAATTTGAGATAAATTTCTTTTTCTTTTTTTTGAATGGTTAATACTTAATTGTGGCTTCCTTTATGCGAAAAACATTATGTAAAGTGGTTTTATATTTTTCTAGAGTTTGTTATGACTAGAAAGATGTTATGCCTGAATTTGTCTAATCTCAATAAAGCTAAAAGTGATTTTTTATCAATTGCAGGAGAAAGAAGAAGTGTTTTGGAGGAAAAAAGTACCCTCTAAATTTCTATTGGAGGGTGATAAGAACACTAACTTCTTTCATGCTATTGCCAATAAAAAAAAGAGTTATGAATCACATTCATAAAATTACTACTCCTTAGGGCATTTCTATTGCTAGCGGTGATTTGATTGCTTCCTTAGGGGTTAAGTATTTCAGATGCATTTCGAATAATAATGTTATGCCTGACCCCATTTCTGATCATCGTATTATTTCTGAATTAATTAATGATGATGATAACAACTTTTTTGTTCAGTGCCTTTCTAAAAAAATATCTTGGATACCATGCATTAGAGATATGAATTTCGACTCTATTGCTGGTCCTGATGGTTTCACTACCAAGTTCTTTTATAAAGCTTGGGAAATTATCAACATGGATATGATTGATGCAGTAAGAAATTTCTTAATGGGTCCCCTTATCCTAATTTTTTCTCATCTTCTAGCAATGTTTTCTTATGATCATTAATGGGAAAGGTCATGATTTTTTTAAAATCGTCTTAAGGCTTAAGACAAGGTGATCCCATATCTCTTGCTTTATTTCTTATTATAGTTGAATATTTATCTAGAGGTTTGGAGGACCTTTTTAGTCAGCTTTATTACAATACTGTTGGTGTCTTTCACATTACTCATCTTAGTTTTACTGATGATTTTATAATCTTCTCTAATGGTTCTTTAAATAATCCTAAGATTCTCTTTAAATTCTTTTTATAGTTTCAAACCATTAGAGGCCTTACATTAATAAAGATAAGAGTTATTTTATTTGAACTAAGAGTTTGACTCAGTGCAGGATTAATGTTATCTATCATAAGTGTGGTTATATTTTTAATTCTCTTGCTATTAAGTACTTGGGGACCCCCATCATTAATTTCCTATTTTTTTGGTGGGAGGTTAGCTTTAATTAAAAGTGTTCTTTGTTCTTTACCGCTTTATATTTTCCATACTATCCAGCCTCCTTTATCTATTTTCTTGCATATGGAGAGAATTATTAATAAATTCTTCAGGAGCTCTAAGAATAACAGCTATAGCATTCCATGGTCTTCTTTGATGAAGGTGGCCTTGGTTGTAAAAGTATTGTTGACATGGCTCATGCTTTCTCTCATAAATTATGGTTTTTCTTTAGATCTAATAAAATCTTATGGACAAATTTTATGATGCACAAGTATTGTCATGGTAAATACCTTCTTTTATGTCATTGTAAAGGGTCTGACTCTTCAATTTAGAAAAGGCTTTGCTCCATCAAGTTGGAGGCCAAAGAGTACATTCAATGGGGTATTGGAAAAGATAAGATTTTCTTTTGGAAAGACAATTGAATTTACCTGTATGCTATTAAAAACTATTTATGTTCTCATACCATTGAATCTAGTAAGGTTTATAATTTCATGAATGACGGGAATTGGAATGCCCTTCAAATTATTGGAGTGTGTGCTGAAAAAATTAGATGATAGAATCATTCAGATTCCCCTTCAAATCAATGCTGACGATAGTATTTTGTTTAATATCTCCATTTCTGATAATTTTTCCCTTAAAAAGTGTGGAATTCTATTAGTAATATTAATTGCAAGTCTTCCATCTTTATTGTTATTTGGCATAAAAACATTCTTATGTCTTATCCTATTTTAGTTTTGAGAGTGTTGCATAAGATGCTTCCTATTGATGCTCATTTGATGAAAAAAAAAACAAAATTATGCTAGTTCCTGTTGATCATGTTGAGTTGGTTGGTATTAGTTATGCTTGTAACTGTCTCTAAAAACTTGACTGGCTGCTAGCAACAAACCTCTTCAATTTCGTTGGGTTGGGTGGGTCTATAGGAGGGATGGTTGTGGGTTCTATTGGGAAGTGCTCCATTTTTCTTCTTTGTTGTTTTGCTCATTATGTTACCTTATCTGCTCAATTGCCTTAGTTGTAGGCTAGTTTTATTCCCTTTTTATGGCCTAATTTATGAGGTTCTAGATAGCTTTTGTCACCATATTTTCATAGTCTTGATTGGGTGTCTTCGACCTATTTTGTGGGAAGGTAGTCGGGTTGGTTTGCTTCATCTTTTATTGATGTTTCTTTGTCTGGGTGTCTTCGTGGTGGATTGTAGCTTTGGCTTTGGTACCAAGATTACTGTGGTTCTATTTGTTTCCTTGGTTCATGTTTTGGTTTGCATGTTTCTATGGTGCTTTACTAGTTTTCTCTCTTACCTCATGATTCTCCCACTCACCTTATGTTTGCCCGACCTTTGTATCCTTTGGCTTGTATCCTTATGTATATATTTTTTAATTATGGTTTTACATTGGTATAATTGCTTTTGGTTTTATGGTTTTCCTTTGTTGGTGATTCATTTTTGCAGGTATTTGGTTCATACCTAGTGCTTAGAGAATATCCAAGTTATGGCTTATTTTTTGGTATGGTTGTTTGCCTATCATTTCCTTTTATTTTTTGTATTATAGTTGGGACCGCCTACTCATAAGTTTTTTTTTTCACTTTTTGCATGAAGCTCTTTGAGCATTTAGGGAGCGAGATATCTCTTTAAGGACTTGTAACTTTTTTTGGTAATTAATGTGTATGCCCTTTTATGGGTTTTAACTAAAAAACCATGAAGGACTAGTAGTGTTATATCCCAATCTGATAAGACCCACAGATTGGACATGTCCTATCATACTGACTTGCAATAAGCAAACTACAAAATTTGATTTTAAAAATTATTCAAAATTTTTCTTCCTATTAAATGTTAAAATATACAATAAATAATAGAGCTACTAACAACATCTACTATACTAAAAAATAAACTCATCCATGAAATTTATTTTCATCTCATTATTAAAATGTATATATAATGATTATACTACAGTACATGACTACAAACCATATTACAATACAAAACATGACTAGCCATGATTATGCATAAATAAAATAGAAAGTATGTTTACGTACATACTCATTTTTTATCATATCTTGAAATTATTATTCAATGGGCTCTTTCCCTTTCTTAGACCCTGAAAATAAAAAGTGAAACATCTATAAGCTAACACAACTCAGCATGTTACATTTATCTTAAGCATTTAACCAAATATTTAAATGTCATATAATAAATCACTATACTAAGTAGAAAAGCATTTGTAGCTATCATAACTTCAAATAAAAGTACTAAAAAACTAAACACCCAAGCACTTCATATATCTCAATAAACTATCAAACAAAATTCAAAAAATTCTGACCCTTATTCCATCCAATAGAGAGAGTTCAAAAAACTCTAACCCTCATGCCTACTAACAAATAGAGTTTATTTCAGGGCAAAAATTGCATGAGGAAGAAGAACTTGTTCTTCCTGATCTTGGATGAGAGAGAGAAGAGAGGGAGAGGAGATAATAGGAAATTAGATTTCCTTTTTATTAATTACAGGTTATTACAAGAGGGTGTTTTACAATAAGAAAACAATGCATATTTATAGGCATTTACACTAGTATGATATTATGTAGGGACAACTTAACCTAAAATCTAGACTAATATTCAATAATCTCCACCTTAGTTCAAATTTTACCATCAAGGAACCTCCTATACACTAATTATGATCTAAATGGCTCCTTGCACTAATTCCATGAGCAATCCCATCGAACTAAGCCAAATCATGTTTATGAATGGCCTCCACTATGTGTTTTGACCCACGGCTCTAGCTCATCCTCCCACGCATTCCAAACCACGTGTGCTTGCGTTCCTCAGTATCCCTCCCATGATGTAGAAGCTCGTGCCTTATGAATTACATGCTCCTGCCATTACAGGAAAATCAAGAATTACCGGCGGTTCCTATTATATTTCCGACGATTTCATAAAATATTGGTATTTTTCCAGCGGTTAGTAAACTGCCGGTATAAATCATGTAAGAAACAATATCTGGCAGACATTTCCAGCGGTTAAGATTACCGGCAGCTTTCCGGTGGCATAAACGGCTGGTAAATTCTGGTGGTCATAGCGCCGGTGACCGCCGGTGACCGCCGGTTAAGCATCGACAGCTTACCGGCCGTCAAAAATGCCGGTTTTATTAACCGCCTAACAGCCGGCGACCGCCGGTAAACCGCCAGTATATACCGGTGGCTTTGTTTAATTTTTGATGGCTATAATAAGTCATCCGGTATCAAGGTTTCTGGAGGCCAAACGGCCGGTTGGTGGCTAGAAACTTATACATTTTCAAAACAAATTGACAGCCTCCCCTCTATTTACTCAATTTTCCACAAACCGCTTGTAATGCTTGAATTTCCTGTAGCATGCATTCACGCATATGCTTTTGAGTGATATGCTCATGCTCCAACATTGAGCACATTCCATCTTGCAAGTCTTCCTCAGACACCCATGCACGCTCCAATCTATGACTTCATACGAGCCACATGTCTGATCTTGGGGTTCTTGATCAACCCTTTTGCCTTCAGGACTCCACCTAAAGTGTAGCCCATGGGCAAAATGTGCATCCAACTTGCATGCACGTGGTCTGATCCTGCGTGAATTGCACCCCAGCTTCCATTTTTAGCGCTGCTCTCCAAGAATAACCGACTCCACCTCAAAAGATCTTGATCGATCTTTAATAGGAACAAAATACCTACCTCCTACACCCACTGACACGATATTTCACTGAGGAGCCATTTCTCGTATCTCTTGAACAAATCATTGGTGAACTCCCATTGACCTGGTATGATTTTATTAAACCTGTTGGTGTTAAGTTGTCGGACGAAGCTATGAGTTTATGCCCGATCACCTGCACTACCCGATTTGCTTCCAAATATGACAGCTCCATTTTTGACCTGCTCAACTCGTTGCTGCGAAACTGCGACCTTGCTTCTTATGGGAATCTAGCCCGAATAACTAGGTGACCCTGTGTCACAATATAGCATGAACATGCACCTTGCATGTTTGGCCTACTCAAATGGGGTCAGCCACGCTCGCATGCCTCCACCGGCGTCCAGCCCTATCAGGAGCCCGCACATCCTTCCACCCCGAGCAGCCTTCCGCCTATGCATTCATCCTGATTCTGCCCATGCGAAAAGCCCCCCACCTTCACGCCTTCGCACCCATCGTGTGACTCGATTTACTGTTTGCGTGCTCAGCCATGCTCTCATGCCTCTACCCACATCCAGCCATATTAGTCGCCCTTATAGCCTTCCACCCTGAGCAGCCTTCCGCCCGCATGCTCAGCTCGATTTAGTGCATGATGCCTACTTATAAGCATTTACAGTAGCATGATGTCATGTAGGAACAACTTAACCTAAAACCTGGACCAATACTCAACGGTTTAGAAAATTCTAACCCTTATACCTCTCAACAGATAGAATTCAAAAAACTATGATCTGCAAATTGCACCAAAATGTACCTTGGGATTAGAATGTGCATTTAAAACTAGAACAAGATTTACTTCATCCACAACAAATCACCTTAGAATCACACATTTCAATCAAATAAACACATAATTCATTGCATTGAAGTAAAGAAAAAAATAAACAAACTCATTTAAGAATTTGACAAAATGTCTTAAATGAGAAATTTTGTTTCTCATTTAAGAAATCAAAATCAGGAAGAAAAAAAGGATTTTTATTGTTGTCTTTGTCCAAAGAAGGGAGGAGCTATAAAGTTGATACTATCATGCCATTATGTGGTTCGTACTCTAACTGCGTTGACTTAAGGACGCCATCACCTTCCTCTTCGATATCTTATTATGAGGTGTTAATCAAGTCAAAGATTAACAGATTCAACTAATGCAAAATTTTCCACTTAAAATGAATTGAAGTATAGTTTCCCATTGCTGATTACAAGCCTGTTTTATCTCTAATAATAAAAACAAAGACCGTAACAGATGAAATGCCTAAACAACATGAAAGTTGAAGTAACGCATTCATCATCCTCATATAAGCATAAATGGCACCATAGAGAAGGAAGAACTTCTCTCACGCTAAAACTAAGATGAACATCACCACCTGAGAATACCTTAGGATACATGCATGACACACTTGCCAAATACTAGAAAGACTCCAAAGCTATCTTATTATAAATATCAAAACTTATTTATACAACCAGCTTAAAAGAAATAAAAAGCCTAAAAATAGAGTTATATATTTATTAGCATAATTATATTAAGTATACTGTAAGCTCCTGCTTCAATAAACATATATACATAAAAGATGAGAGATTCCACTGGTATACCTAGGTTTTCTGTAGTGCGAGATACGAGGAGAGAGATAGAGATGGGGAGGGAGAGAAATGCAAAGCCACATAGAGAGAGAAGAGGAGAGAGAAATATAAGTTTAAATATTATATATATATATATATATATATATATATATATATATATTATATGAGTTTAAATTATATTTTAAATATAAAATTATAATATTTGAAATTATATTTAAATAAGAAAAAAATAATATTATTAAATATTATAAAAATAAAATTTTAGAAAAAAAGAGATAAATAATAATTATATATTATTTTAAATATTTAAAATAATATTTAAAAATTATATTTAGTATTCAACTATCCACTGCTCCCTAGTTGCCTGATAAAGCCGTCCAAGCCTCCAAGGGCAAGTTAGAAATACTATTTTTCCTCAAAGCTAGAAGAAAGCCCATCCATGGCAATGTAGAAAAGGTAAGGGGATAGGGGACAATCCTGTCTGAGGCTAGAGGGGGAGTTAAAGTAACCTTCCAAAGCGCCATTAATAGAAATGGAGAAGTGTACATCTGAGATACAGCCTTTAATCTAGGAAGTAAACGTTGCAGGAAAACCTTTTGCTAGAAGACGATTAAGCAAAAAATCCCTAAAAATCGTTTCAAAAGCCTTGTGAATGTCAAACTTAGCACACAAATATTTGTCTCTAACATTCAAATTGAAATCTTTAAGGAGCTCGGCTGCCAAAAGAGTGTTGTTAGATATAATTTTGTTTTTATTGAAACCTGTTTAGCTCAGATGAATGATGAAAGACATGACATCTTTCACCATATTGTCAAGGATCTTAGCAATAATTTTATTAAAAGTATTGCAAAGGGATATAGACCTGTAATATGAGATGTTTGTTGCATGAGGACGCTTAGGAATTAAGGAAATAATAATGGCCTTGGCTTGTTTTAGCATAGAGGCAGAAGACAAAAGAGAAAATTGCATCACAAAGTTGCTTACCTATAGTATTCCATGACCCGGGGTAGAAGAAGAAGGGGAAGTGAAGATGATATCTTTAATCTCTTGCAAGGTAACCGGGGCAATTTAATTGGGAATGCGATGGGATGGGATCATGTTGCTAATAGGAATAGAGATGTTGTTTGTGGAAGGTAAACAGGTGGTGTTAAAGAGCTTTCTAAAGTGTTCGATAATAGCATTGTTTATCTCAGCGGGTTATGTAAAAAATCCTTCATCCGTAGTGATGAATTTAATCAGATTAATGTTTTGTCTAATATTAATTCAAGAGTAAAGAAATTTAAGATCGTTCTCCCCGCAAGTCAACCACTTTACTTTAGCTCTTTCAAAAATCTAATCTACCCAGGCATGCTTACTCTTTGAGAGGGAGAGATTAATGTATTTGAGGGCTGCATTAAGGTCAAGGTCGGTGGGCATAATCTCAATTTGGGCCAAACATGAGTTTTGCATATTGGTGAGATCCTATATTTTTTGTTTGAGAAAATTAGAGGATGCCCAAGACTTAGACTTAATGCTCATTTTAAGAGCCTTAAGCTTTTGATAAAATGGTCAAATAGGACTACTGTTAGAGTGCTGGGAGAAAGCAGAGATGAGGCAGTCCCAAAAATAAGGTTGAGAAGCCCAATAATTTTTATAAAGAAACCTATGCTTCTGTTGGAGAAAAACCTCATTATGTAGAATAATGGGAGAGTGATCGAATATAAGAGGGTCTCCAATAGTATAGTACGAATTGGGGAAACAACCAAGCTAGAGATCATTTACCAACACTCTATCTAGCTTAATATGAATGAGATTGTCAATTCTCTGGCTGTACTAAGTAAAGTAATGCCCAATAGAGGAGAGATCATGAGCACCATTGCTAAATATGAAGTTGTTGAAATCAAGAAGCTTACAGTTGGTTAACGGAGACCCACCAGCCTTTTCATGGGGAAACCTACAGCAATTGAAGTCCCCTAAAATAATCCAGGAAGAAGAGATATTGCTAGCAAAATCGAAGAGTTGTTTCCAGAGACTTTATCTATCCTCCAAAGAGTTAGAGGCATAAATAATAGAAATATAGCAAGAAGCAGTAGAACTTGAGTAAACCATTCCGTGAATCAATTAGCTAAATGTAAAAGAAGGTATAAAATTCACTTTAAGGGCATTCCATTTAATCCAAATCCTTCCAGGACTAGAGTGACCAAAATTATCATAGGAACCTTCATTAGTGAAGATGGTGTGCGTAGAGAGAAACTAATGGTCAGCGGCTGACTGAGGGGATACTTTGGCTTCTAGAATGAAAATCAAATCTAAATAAAAATTGCTAGTTAATTTCTTGCAACAAAGGACTTTGTCCGGTTGTTAAACCCATAAATATTCTAGGCTTCCATTGGGAGTGAAATCATTAAGATTTGGAAGTGGGGGTGGTTGCCTTCTTGGCATGTTTTGATCTTGTGGGTTTACTGCTAGGGGGCTGAGGTTATTGCTGCATTGAATGAAGCTTGTCATTTCCTTGAATTAAACTCCCAAGGACAAAATTATTATGTTGCGATAAATTATTCAAGGAGCATAAATCTGTAGTGTTCAGGCTAGACAAGTTTTGAGGAAAATTGGTTTGGGGATCTTGCTGGTCATTGAGGACAGCAAATTTATTTTTAGTGGAGAGGTTGGGGGATTGATGATGAGTAGTTCTAGTTATGATAAAGGTGTTGGGTTGGTGGGTGGGTGGGATATCAGAGGAAGAGGATGGTTTTCATCAGAGGGCAAGTTAAGGTTTGGGATCAAGGTTTGATTGGAGGTTATGGCAGAGGTTGTAATAAAGGTATGATTGGTGTTATGGGGTTGAGGAGAGTGAGCTTGAGCAGAAGCTTTTTGAGGTTGTGAGAGGGGATGAAGAGAAGTTTTGTTGGTGGGTATAGTTAGACATAGAGGTGGGGGATTATGTGGTTTGCGACTAGCATTATTGCCATGTGTTTGAGCTGGTTCTTGAGGATGGGTGTTGGGATTTTTTAGGCAGACATTAGTAGGATGCATTATGGAGCTGCAATGAGTGCAAGGTGTGGGTTTCCAATCATAAATAACTCTAAGGGGAGAAATTTTTCCATCAAAAGATATGTAAATTTCATCTGGAAGGGGAGATGAGTTACTCACTTGGATGCACACCTTAGAGAATGTGAGTCTAATTTTTGACACAATTAGGGCATCAACAGCCAGAGGTATCCTGACATAACTTGCAATTTTTGATATCCCTTCGGGGGTCCAGTTTGGCAAAGGGAGGTTTTTAATGTTGATCTAAAACAAAATAGAGGAAAATTCCTCACTCTTTGGGACAAAATCTGGTGTCCATTTCTCAAGAATGAAGGGTTTACCAAAGCAAATCCGTTAGACCATGCCATATCGTAATCCTCCACAGCAGTAAATTTGAGAAGGAAGAATCCATTGTCAAGGGTAAGCAGAGAGATAGAACCCTTGAGCGACCATGTTCTTTTAGTAGTGGATAGGAGAGCTTCATAAAATGGTCTGCGCCCAATCGAGTAGCTGACTAAGAAGAGCGACCATTCTAGAGAACCAGCGTCAAACTGGGCTTTGGTGAAATGAGAAGTAGCATTAGAGGTAGGGAAATGGGAGAGGGTAGAGGAGAACTCATGAGAAACTTGGGATTGGGAAGCTAGAAGCAACTTCCAATCAAGAGGAACAACAGATGAGGAAGAAGGGATGTTGGAGGAGGAAGAGAAAGGGGGGAGAGAGAGAGAGAGCGAGGAGAATATCCTTAATGGAGTCCTCCCCTGGAGGGTTGGTGGTGGCAAGAAGAATGCCAAAAGAAAATACCCTGTAGAGCTCACACTTAGGCGAAGGAAATAAGAAAAGGTTGGTTTCTTTCTCTTGATTGTGTGTTCACTTTTGGAATGATATCTCTAGCAATTTGTTTACTGGGTTGACTATGGGTAATGTCACTATCTCGCATCTTCTTTATGCTGATGACTTACTTGTGTTTGGTAAGGCGACCTTGGAGAATGCTCATATGCTTAATAATTTGCTTTCCTGTTTTGCTGCTACTTAGGGTTTGAAGGTTAACTATGATAAAAGCACTCTCTTTTTCTCTAGAAATGTCATGGAGGAGTACACTATTTCTAGCATTCTTGATATCCCTGTGTCCAACTCTTCTATTAATTATATTGGCATCCCCATATATGCTAAGAGGCTGCATCCATCTGATTTTCATCCTCTGATGAAAAAGATTCATTGTGCTTTGGAGGGAAGGAAAGAAAAAAATCTATCTTTTGTTGGGAGAATTCAATACCTTAATTTCACTATTTGCAATTCCCTAGCTTACTGGATCATATATGCCATTATCCCCAAAAGGTGTTGCAAAATTATTAATAAGATTTGCTCTAGATTCCTCTACTTTAGAGACATTTCTAAAAGGAAGCTTCATATTATTTCCTTGAAGGATACTTATAAACCGAAACATTTTGAGGGCATTGGTTTACCTACCATTGATGCTTTCTACCATGTCTTTGGCTACTCGCTTATTTGGAGGTTCTTCAAAGCTAAGAGCCTCCTTTTCCATTGGTGGAAATCCAATAAATTTCTTTTTGGAACACTACTATCAGGTGTGCTTCTTTGTATTGGACCTTTCTTTATGGTGTAGCTAAGAAAAATCATCAATGTCTCAATTTCAAATAACTAGCAGTAGTTCTCTTTCGCTGCTTAAGGACCTTTGGTGCAATGGGTTCTCCATTTCGGATGTGCTTGAGAACTTGCAAATGGAAAACTCTCTTTTATGCCTCTCCCATTTATCTATGGGTAGCTTTATTATTAATGGTAATTGGCACCTCCCCCCTATTATCCCCTCTACCCTTTTTGTTACTATCTCCTTGGTTCCTACATATTTTGTATGGGATTGTCTTGCCTGTGGCTAAATTTTGATAAGCCAAAGTTCAGTACTTTCAAAATGCACTTTTACTCTGATTCTTCTGTGGTGAATTGGCATAATTATATATGGCCCAAATGCTTTACTTTGCTTTTCTCTGCTTTTACTTGGTTGGCTTTCAAACATGGTTTGAAAACAGTGGATGCCTTGATTAGGAGGGGAATTCCTACTTCCCTTAGATGTGCTTTCTGTTATAATGCTTTAGAAAATCACAGACACTTTTTTTTTCTAGTGAGATTACTCGTTTGATATCCTTAAGAAGCTCTTCCCTCCCATGGGTCAAATGCTATTCTGTCCCAACCTCACTCAAACTTTTAGCACTATTGAGGATTTGGATGTCTATAAAGATTTGAAAAGGTTCTACTATCTTTTATTATGTGCTACTGTTTACTTTATTTAGAGATCTAGAAATGACGGGCTATTTGGAAATTCTTTTGACTGTCATGCCACCACCGCTGTGTAAATCAAAAGGGCTATTTCTTATAAATCTTTTAAATGGAAAAGTTATCATTTGTTTCACCATTTGTTGCTCTAAGCTCCTAGACGGAGGTGCTGCTTCTTGGTTTTTGGGATTCGTTGATTTCTCTTGCTGCCTTGAGCTCATTTTGATCATTTTTAGGTTGGTTTCTTGGCCTCATGGATGGCTTTTTTGGAAACTAGAGGTCTTGAGGAGTTTTGAAGGACGATGATGATTGCCGGTTTCTCTCAACTCCCCTTGGATAGTCTTCTTAGCAACAGGGGTCTTTTCCATTATTTTTGATGTCGGGGTTCACTCTATTGCTAAGCATCCTGAGTCCTTTTTTTTAGCATTTTGAGCTTTTAGGTTTCTTCTTTTACAGCCTTTATTGTGTTATTGGCTTAATTTGTTTTGTAGCTTTGTGCTGGTTTTGTTTATTCCCTTAGCTGCAATTGTTGTGTTCACCTTTTGGGAATTTATATTTATACTCCTATAATTTTTTTCTTTACATGAATGGAACAGGCTATGGCGCCAAAATTTCTCAAAAAGAAGTACTATTTTTTAAAAACAAAAGAAAAAAAACCACGATCCGTATTTGCCAACATATTTATAGGAAATATGTATAAATACCTCGTCCCATTCAACTTATCTAGCTAGCTTCTTAACAAAATAGGTTAAGAGCCACCGATCATCTTTCTAGAATGCCAACCTCATGCACCTTCTTCCACTACATTATTTCAAGCCTCTTCATAAGCTTCAATGCACCACCATCAGTAGCAGCAACCCAGTCCACTCCAACCCCAACACCACCACCACCACTTCTCTCTCTTCCCCGCCCAACAATATAATCTCACCAACCCAATCCAATCACCCCATTCTCTCCTTCAACCCCTTTCATGATCTCGAATCAGGCAACCAACCATCCCCATTCCCCGTCCTGAATAACATCGATATTGATTTGCCAGAATGGAAACGGATCGGCATGGTTGCACAGATAGTGGGCTTTGGTGGTCTTGGTGGCTTGATACCTCTTTTCATTAATACTCCTAGCTCAGCTACCACCCATCATGCCCTCTACATATATGGCATATCTTACATTCATATATCTTGGCTTGACTACCAGTATTTACTTATCAGTCTTTTCGATTATTAAGAAAGGCAGGCCAACTGTGGGCTTGGTGCCAAAAAAGTTAATATATTTTACTCTCTTTTTTTGTGGTGTTGGCATGCTTTTTTGCCTCCAAGTTGCACTGCCGCTCATCGACCTGATCGTGGTAGTGTTAATTGGTTTGCTGGTTATTGTTCTTTACATGCTACTGAGCAGCAGGTGCTAGTGCTAGCACCAATCGGTAGATTAACGAGACAGGTTTCTAGTTAGTAGTTATAATCTTGTATTTTTATTCCTTTCTATTTTTACTTGTTTCTCTCTCTCTCACTCTCTCTCTCTCTCTCTCAATATGACTTTTTCATCATCTATGGGATTACTTTTTCCTTGCTTCTTAGAGTCGCTTTTTTTACAAAAAATTTATTTTTTTACTAAAAAGCTGCTTTAATAATCAATAAAAAAGTTGTCCCAAATGAAGGCTTAATTTCTTTCGTCGTATTTGTTATTTTCATACTATTACTTTATTTAATGTTTTAATGAGCTTTTAAGAAGTTATGCATAAACAACAACTTCAGTTTGTTCTAAAATCATTCCTAAATATTGTATTCATGTTAATTTGGTTTATGTTTGGCTCTTTAGTTAATAAATTAGTCAAATATGAGCAATTTAATGAGCTAAATAAGAGCTATTAATTTTGTAAATACTGAGCTATATGAATACCCTTTTTTTAGGATAGATGAGGAAAATAAATAAAAGATCATAACAGGAAGCGTAATTAAGCTCAGTATTTATTAATAGCTCTTTTCACAGCTCATTAAATAGCTAATAATTGATTAATTCCATGGCGAAATAGCCAAAAATAAAGCCAAATTAGCATAACTACAATGATATATTTAGGCATGATTTTATAACAAACTGAGGAATTCGTTTATGCTTTACTTCTTAAAAAGCTCATTAAAACATAAAATAAAGAGAAATCAGTATTTAGAAACAAAATCAATAATCAACAGTATGAAAATAACAAATACAACTAAAGAAATTAAGACATATAGATGATGAAAAAGTCATATTGTGTGAGAAAGAGAGAGAGAACAAAAAATAAGTAAAAAAAGAAAGGAATAAAAAATACAAGATTATAACTACTAACTAGATACCTGTCTCATTAATCTAGTGACTGGCGCTTGCACCTGCTGCTCAGTAGCAGGTAAGCACAATAACCAGCAAGCCAATTAACACTAGCACGATAAAAAAGCCGAGGTGGATGAAGGGCAGTGCAATTTGGAGGTGAAAAAGCACGCAAACACCACAAAAAGGAGAATAAAATATACTAACCTTTTTTGTACCAAGCCCATGGTTGGACTCCCTTCGTTAATAACTGAATAGGCTGATAAGCAAATACTGGTAGCCAAGCCAAGACATATCAACATAAGATACACCATGTAGATAGCAGGATGGGTGGTGGCTGAGCCAGGAATATTAACAAAAAGAGTTATCAAGCCACCAAAGCCCACTGTCTGCGTAACCTTGCTGATCCGTTTCCATTCTAGCAAATCAATATCAATGTTATTCGGGATGCGGATTGGGGATGGTATGTTGCCTGATTCAAGGTCATTAGAGGAGTTGAAGGAGAGGATGGGGTGATCGGATTGGGTTGGTGAGATGATATTGTTGGGTGGGGAATGGAGAGAAGTGGTGGTGGTGTTGTTGGTGTTGGAGATGGACTAGGTTGCTGCTACTGCTGCTGCTAGTGGATTGAAGCTGATTAGGACGAGAGAGAAGTAGTTGAAGAAGGTGCATAAGATAGGAGGCATTATTGAGATGGGATTGGAGATGTACTAGGTTAATGAGATGAGATTTTTGGATGGGTAAGGGAGAGAAGTGGCGGTGCAGGCCTGCAGGGTGTTAGTATTTATAGAATATTGCATGTACTAATTGCTGGACAAGACAAAAACACATACGCGTTATCCCCAAATGATATGCTCGCCTGGGAGGAGGCATTGTTGAGAGAAGGTCGATAGTTCCTGGCTTATAGGGAGTTGAGTTCGAAGCAAAGTTCTTGGTTTGTAGGGCATTGAGTTCGAAGCAATTGGAGGAGTCATTTTATAGATTTTATAGTTAGATTTGTTTTATTTTTATTTTTATTTTTTTGGGAGAAATTTGAATTTTGCCATTTTCATTAAATCAGAAAGATTCTACATGTATGAAACAAACCAGAAAAGACAAACAAGATCTATATGTAAATTACAACAAAGCTCTCTTCAGTAACCCCACAATAGAAACAAAATTGGAGCAACTGAAAGAACCACAAGAAAACCTAAAATAATAAAGAAGAAAATGAATAACAACCGCTTAAATAGCCAGCTTGGACTCAGTAAAACCTTTCAATAATCAAGTAACTTTGGCGACAGATCCACTAGTTGCCCAAAGACCTTCCAAGAGGGGTGGGTGTGGTAGGTAGCCATCATCGTCCAAGATCCAAAAATAGTAAAAACAAGAACCTACTTGTTCCAAACAATTTTTTTCAAATTCGTTATTGTTGCTATCCAGCGAGCATACCCGAGAGGCTCAAAGCAGCCAACTAGAAAAAAAATAGATTATGAACTTTAATTATGCTATAAATTGTTCAGTACTCACAGAAGAACACCCCAATCTGGTATAAATCCTCATTAGCTTATAAATGCAATTTTCTTTCAAGCTTTCCCCATCTTTCTATTTAGAAAATTTTAATTTCAATGATTTTATAATGTCAGTAGCAATAGTTGTTGCACAGTGTGGGCTCCGAAAATTTGGCCCCGGCCTCCAACCCGCTTTTTGCTTTCTTCGGGGGGGTGTTTTAACGGATTTAAGTTCCGGGGTAAATTTTGGAATGCAGATGGGTTTGTAGATAAGACACTACCCAGAGATTTCGCCCTCATTTTGTGAGGACTTTATGATCTGAGCTCTGGTTTCCTATAGGTGCAAGCCCCTATAGTTAATTACCCCTCCCGGTAATGAGAGAGAACTTTCGATTAAGGCTAGTCGTCAATCAGATACGCATAGAGATATGTGGGTCTGGCATATAGTAGCAGCAAGGGTTGGATATTGGAAAAATTGATATTTAAAATAGAACTTTCACCATCTTGCACTTAAAGTGGATGGTGGGGGAATGGATGATAGACCCGATCAAGACCCCATGGTTCCGTCATCCCGGGCCATCGTGATCCCTGGTCTACTTAGTCAGAGGAGGTAGTCGACCCAACCTGACAGAAGGATCCTTGTCGGCAGCCATGGGTTGCTTCGTCCAAGGGTACCTTGTAGACCTGGGGGGGAGTGTTTGTCTAAGGGGATAAATTTAAATCCACCTTAGCTAACAGAGGGCTTTGTGCCCTATCGATCATATCATATTGATTTATATCTCAAGGATTTGATGCCATTGGGGAGCTTACGGGCTCTGGCCATAACCATAATATAATGGTGCCATTTGGCGGCGACCACTTGGTTCAGAGGGCCCCGAATCATAACCGTTTATCCTACAGTGCCATTTGGCGGCGAAACTGTCGGTTAGAGGACTCGTACCACGTCCTTGCTGGCAGGAGATTATTTGAGAATGGATCTTAGTGATATTTTTGACCATACATTAGCTCTTAGTGAGCTGAAGTATATTTTGATTTGTCCACCTCGGCAAACTGTTACGGAGGATGGATGGATTTTGCTTCAAGTGGTTGATGATTAGATTTCAATTTTTAAATATTATAGACTTTTGGGATTTTTGACCCTCTTTTTTTGGAGATTTTGGATTTTGTGGGAATTTGGGTAAAGCTTGGAAGGCATTTGAAAGTGTTTGTGAACCCCTCCGATTGAGATTGACGTTCAACATGGCCATCATCGGGGTGATGGGGTCATTTTATTTATGGATTGAACCTTGTCGACTCTATCGAGCTGTCGATAGAGGATCAGATTTTATAAGCTTTATGCCTTTGTAAGTGGATTCTCTTGATTATGGGCCTTGAAGGCCTAAAATAAACTATAAAATAAATATCCCAGTCGATCTCGCGACCGCATATTTATTTAACGGTTCGAGCCGTGTCAACTCCTATCCATTCTTATAGAAGGATCGGGCTCAAATTTGAATTCACTTGTTAACCCGCGCAGCATCCCTAGACGTCACGTGTGTCCCTACAACACGCTCGTCGGGGCCCATGCGGGTTGAGGGCATTTTGTAATTATTTTTTGAACCTTGTCGACTCCTATTCACTTGCCTTAGAAGGATCGAGTTCAAATTTATTGACCCGCGTAGCATCCCTAGACGTCACGTGTGTACCAATAACACGCTCGCCGGGGCCCATGTGGGTTTTTGGGGGGCATTTTATAATTTATTTGTTGAACCTTATCCACTCCTATCTATCTGCCTTAGGAGGATCGAGTTCAAATTTATTGACCCGCGCAGCATCCCTAGACGTCACGTGTGTACCAATAACACGCTCGCCGGGGCCCATGCGGTTGTTTGGGGGCATTTTGTATTATTTTTTGAACCTTGTCAACTCCTATTCACCTGCTGAAGAGGATCAGGTTCATATTTGTTAACCCGTGTAGCATCCCTAGACGTCACGTGTGTACCAATAACACGCTCGCCGGGGCCCATGTGGGTTTTTTGGGGGCATTTTATAATTTATTTGTTGAACCTTGTCCACTCCTATTTATCTGCCTTAGGAGGATCGGGTTCAAATTTATTGACCCACACAACATCCCTAGACGTCACGTGTGTACCAATAACACGCTCGCCGGGGGCCCATACAGGTTTTTGATTGCTCTTGCCCTTTTGTGTACCTATGTGTATACATATTATGGTGCATGTGCGGGGGTACTTTTAGAATATTTATAAACGCCTTCTATCTGCTTGTACGAATATTGCAGATCCGGTGGCATTTTGCAGCAGCTCAGGGATTGAGTTGTTTGCTGCCTTATACAGGTAGACTGTCGTGCACTGTTGGTTGCTTTTTGTAGATGAATTATAGTGCACCAACGAGTCTCCTACTTTTGCTGGTGACGTTTTCATCTACTGCAGCTCCCTCGTATCTTTCTTGCGGATGGCGTATTAGGTGCACAACGGGTCTTCTATGGCAGCTTGTAGATGTTCATCTTCATCATAGCTCTTTTATATTTGCATGTAGATGGTGTGTTGGATGCATAACCATTCATCTATGAAGGCGATTTGATATGACTTTCTCTTCTCATAACTTGTATAGGAATCCATGGCCACCATCTTGAACTGACAACTATAGTGATGGAAGATTCATCAGGTTTCCCAGGAGATTCTCGCCAGCTATCCATTCCGAAATAATTATTGCGACCATTGGAATGATTGGAACAACAATTATATTCTCCACTTGTAATTTTGAGTTTAGGCTGCCATGCTTTACATTAATCTTTAACAGCACATTTGCCAAACATGGATCGTTAACTCCTGTGGCCGCACCACAGTGTGTTAGCATTCACTTGAATGCCTCTAAATATGTCACATCATCGTTCTCACGCTACTTGTATATCTTCTAGCATTCGTAAGGGCCGCTATATATAGTTGAAAGATGGGAGATGTTGACAAAAAGAGCTAATTTCGTCATTGTATTCATCATCTGTGAATCTCTTTATCTTGCAAATAGCTAGAGCATGCAAGCTGTAGAAGCTCAATGTATTACTCCATATCTATAATATTCAAGAGCCAGATGGTATTAATCTCCCTTTTTACTTTATAGAGCATCAGCACATTTGATTGGAGCTGAATTATCATCAAACCATCATGGTTGTGTGCCTCACAACTGTATTCTTCATTGTTACATGTCTTCCACAAGCGTACCTTCTGTATCACTTAACTCTATTCATCTTGCAAGCAGGATAATTTGAATCTAGCTCATAATTGGTTTAAGGGCCTTATGGTATTACTGGCATTCAACATCACGATAATCAATGTGATTATTTATAGATCACTTTAACTTCATTGCTTATGAATGAGGAATTAAGGATTTTGTACATCATGAGTTTCATGTTTGCAACTGCTCATTAATATTCATTTAAGTTTTCTAAGTCATCATTTATAACTTGTATGATTGCAAACTATTTTCAATTTTTTTGAAATCACAAGTTATGCTCCGTGTGGCCCTTTTCATTCAAGTCCTTTATGTCTAAAGATCCACAAGTTTGGTGTGCAAATTTAAGTTCCAATTCAAATCATCGTCATTTGTTTCAAGCTTAATTAATGTTCAAATTGAGTTAAGCTCAACTTCGTTTAATCTTAATGTCATTATTTAGTATTCACTTGGGTCCAAATCAAGTCTTATTCGTATCCTTTGATTCAAATTCTTGCTTAACTTCAAATATTCATTTAATGTTCAAGTCCTCCTTCCAATTTCATTTCACTTAGGTTCAAGTTTTAGTCATTTGAGTTATGAAGCATATTCTTTGTTGTCCAAAATCAAGTCCTCTGTTGTCCAGATATTGTTCAAGTCCTTTATGTCTTCAGTCGAAATTTCGGCAACCTCCCGGCGTCTCCCCCGTTTAGGGGAAATTATGGGAAACTGGGCCTTTCCCACCACGCTTAAGAGAGCGTGTATGGTAGGTGTCCTCTTTCGAGGACACCGTGGCCGTGTAAAGTCTTCAATCCCCCACCACGCTTAAGAAAGCGTGTATGGGTCTTCAAATGTACCTTAAAAAGAAGAGCATTTATTTCCCCGCAAGTACAGAGCCGCGTACGGGTACTTAAAATTGTCCCCACCACGCTAAGAAAAGCGTGTATAGGGCCTACCCGCCTCGTCGTAGGCGTCGCACCGGGTTCCCTTCCTACCACGCTTAAGAAAGCGTGTATAGGCGGTTTTTCGGCTCGACTCAAACGCCGAAAATGGGATTTTTAGGTGATTACCTGCCTCATTGTAGGCGCCGCACCGGGGTCCCATCCCACCACGCTTATGAAAGCGTGTATGGGCGGTTTTCCGGTGCGCCGCAAATGACGAAACAAGTTATCAAAATTTTGCAAAAGTTTTCTTTTCCTCCCTTTTCTTTCTTTCTTTTTTTTTTTTATGAAACTCTCTTTTTTTTTGAATGAGCTCTCTTTTCTTCTCTCTTTTTTTTGTCATTTTTCTCTTCTTTTTTTTTTTTGCTATTTTTCTCTTTTTCTTTCCCTCTTTTTTTTTTGATGAAACTCTCTTTTTATTTTTGAAGATCTTTTTCCTCTCTTTTTTTTTTTTTTTTACACACACACACATATATATATATATATATATATATATATATATATATATATATATATATATATATAAACACATGATATAATATTATATAAATATATTTATAACATTATATAAATATATTATTACATATAATATTATATAAATATATTATTAACATATAATATAAATATATATATGATAACATACATGCACATACATATATATATTTATTTATACATAAATATAAAATATACAAATATTTTTATATAAGACAGATATATATATATATATATATATATATATATATATATATATATATATATATATATATATATATATATATGGCAAAGTCACTATTATACCTAATGAACATAAAAGCACCTTGCTGTAACTAAATCTCCATCTCTTTTCTTTCTCTGTACATATATATATTTCTTAACTCTAAAGATACCACACTTAATATCATTAGTCGACATCAAGATAACTAAATTAAAAAAAATGACAGCCATGTTATCAATTTCAAATAATGATAATTATTTAATAGCAATAGAGAAATAAGAAGTTAAATAAAAAAAATATAGAATCATGAATAAACCTCTTCTTTTTCTCTTTTGGTGGGATTTGATTGGTCTGTGCAAAGTAAGGGGAGCAACTCACTGTTGTCTTTTTGTGAAAAAGAAAAGGAGGAGTACAGTGAGAGGAGGAGCTCACGTGAATGGGGGTAAAACAGATGAGGTGCTAATCCTTATAAAGGACTTTGGTCAGGACATTAACTGAAGAGTCAAGCTTTTCTTTGCAAAGAGAGGAGCTGTGGAATATCAGAGTAGGAAGTGGAGTTCAGCCATGAGAGGCTAGGGACGGGCCAGGAAGGATCAAAGGCTGGGATTGGCTCACATTTTGGGAGTAGAAGGCGGACAGGTAGGCTCCAACGAATGCCTGGGTTGATGGGGTTGAAGGCAGGAGTTTAATCAAAGAAAGTACAGAAAAAAAAAAATTTTGGCTTGAAGAGGCTTGCGAACAGCTATATAGAAGGGAAGAGGCGGACGTCGCTTAGTGTTCGAAGGCCTGAAGGACTGATCTTCTACAGCTTGAAGAGTGATAAGCTGAGGTGGTGAGCTTGGCTTGAGGTCTCGTTTTGAGGTGTGGGGATCTAACAGAGATGAGACAGGCTGCTGTATGCTTCACGAGCTCTGTGAAGTTTGGGCTGGGACGGCAGAGGATATCGATTGGCTTTGGCTTGGTGGTTTAACGTGGAGAAAACGGACGGGAGCTGGGTGGAAGGAAATCGGAGGCTGGCTTGAGGCGTTCTTGTCTGTGGAATAATGAGAATCCAAAAAACGCCGGAAACATGAGGTAGAGGGACTTATATCAGCGTCCAAGACCAGCCAAAGGCTTATTTGACATTGTTCTCAATAGCCAGCCTTCAGTGTGAGAGCAACGTCATTTCAACTGAGAGCTCGTTTCAACTGAGATGAGATTTGTGAAGGCGCTCAACGGGATTTCGGGAAAGAAATGATCGCAAGTTCAGTTCAGCGGGATATAAGGGATTTTAGGCAGAGATTTGGACAGAGTTCTCGACGGAAACGAGGTAATCAATATTAATTGCGATTTGATATTTACTCGTTTGACTATTGATGAAGATTTTTTTTTTAACAATATTACATTATCATTAATATTATCATCCATTCAAAACAACCATCGCATGCTGATTGAGGAAAATAAATGTATCAGTTTATGCGATTTCTTGAAATTCATCCATATCTCCTCATTTTATGTGTTGAACTCGTCGAATATTAGAATTAAATAAATTAATAGTAGATTTAGGGTGTTAATGATGTTCCGATCACAACGACGCAGTCCGTTTTGCAATCGGACGTCATTTGATCGACGCCGAGCATTAATTTCCTCGAAATACGCGTTATCGTATTAGAACCCTCGTCGGTCACGGCATAATTTTATTTTGGACAAATTGACAGTCAATTTAGAGTATTGACAGTGTTCCAGACGCAATGACACAGTCCGTTCGTCGATCGGAGGTCATTTGGTCGACGCCGAGGGCTAAATTCCTTAGCATGCGCATTATTACCTTGTGATTATTGCTTTTCCCTCGTAATTCATGTCAAGCTTCTCGTACGACATTTAATTCAATCAAATTAAAAGTCATTCTTAAGTATTTGGGATGTTTCGGACGCAGTGAGGATGTCCGTTCGTCGATCGGAGATCATTAGGTCAACGACCAGGCTGATTTTCTTGAACTGCGCACTGCCGCATTTGAATCACTTCGGTCGCGCCGCCAACCCGAATGCTTCAAATTAAATAAACAAAATATAGTTTTTAAAGGTTAAGAGCATTCCGGACGTGATGGCGAAGTCCGTTTGTTGATCAGAGATCGTTTGGTCGACGACGAGGCCAATTTTCCTCGAAATGCATGTTATTGTATCGCATTAGGATTGCTTTAATTTGCATGCCACCTCCCAAGTTGATCCAAATTAATTAAATAAAATGTAGATCTTTTTTGTTGACGACGTTCCGAACGCAACGACGTGATCCGTTTTGCAATCGGATGTCATTTGGGCGACGACGAGGCCAATTTTCTTTGAAATACGCGTTATCTTGTCGCATTAGGATCGCTTTGATTTGCGTGCCACCACCCCGATTGATCAAAATTAATTAAATAAAATGTAGATCTTTGATGTTGACGACGTTCCGGACGCAGAGACGTAATCCGTTCATCAATCCGACGTCATTTGATTGGCCTCGCGCTGTTTATTTCGCCATCTTTGCCTCTTTTCGCATGGTTTTAGATATAGGGGTCAACACACAGACAAATCTACTTCCAATTTTTTTATTATTACTTTCATGTCAGATATGATAAACTATTGCATTCAGTATCAGTAATAAAATAATTTTTATAACATTTCTCTCCCAACAAACCTCTAATAAATTCATAAGTCTGTGAGACATTGGGCCTTAAAACAAATTTCTGATAGCGTGGAAGAAGACATAGTAGAACTAAGAAATAGTATTCACAGTCGAAATAAATGTGAGAGAGAGTTTCATTGCAACCATGACAAAGCGGGAATAATTTATCTATTATTATAATATTCCTCTTAGAAAGCACCTCTACTATTTTAAGGCCTCCCTTAAATGCCAGCCAAGATAATACAGAGAATCTGACAGAATGCTTCTTATGCCAGATCAGAGAAGCCCGTATAAAATCAGGATCATTAGAGAAGTATTTTGCATAGTAATCTTTGTATGCCCAAATATCATTATTATCCCAAATTAAGTAATTGTTTTTATTACTAACAATAGGATATCTAGATATGATTCTTATTATATATTGGGGTATATATTTTGGCATAGACTAGGCATCATTTTGAATTTAGCTGGCTAAAATTTTAGATTGTGAGCAATAGTTAGAGAGTGTGAAATTAAAAATGGTAGAGGAAAACATTTCCCCGAAGCACCAATGATCCCATAAAAGAGTAGCTGGACTATCTTTTTATGATAAATTGGAACTTTCTCCTAACCAATGGGGCTGTTAGGCAATTTGTTTTCCAAAATATTGCCAAATAGTCATTTTAGTCTTCTAGGGAGAGCAATATCTAAATCTCAGCCAGCTAGAAAGGGGAGTATTCTGATTATACATTCTATAGATAGTGGAATAGTTGAAAGCAAACCTCATACCCGAGAATGAAGGAATGCCAAGACTACCTTTGTTAATAGGTTTGCAAGTATTTTCCTAAGAGATGAGATGCAATCTCTTATCTTGGTCCCCACCAAAATATAAAAATTTGGCACACATTTTTTCAATGGCTTCGCATCTAGATCGTTTCTAATATAGGGGTAATCTATTGCTCATTACATCAATTCACAGATTACAGAAATAAATAAACAATCACATCAATTAGATCATTACAACCAGCATGCAGTGAAAACTATAAAAAAGCACGGCACAGCAGTAGAAAAGTAAACACCGGCCTAACCTAGATCTATAGTCAATTGTCCTAACAAATCATCTAAAGTGTGTGAAGTGTCATTTTCATATGTCTTATATTGGGTACTTTGTTGATGTTGTTTATCATTTTTTGATTTGTTGAAGGTCAAAGAAAAATTTTGATTTAAGTTCAAATATTAATGTCTTACTGTTAATTTTAAAAGAGCATTTTTAGGGTTTAGTGATTATTGCCTATGTTTACATCATGACCGTGAAGTTTATTTCACCTTCATTGGAGCTAAATTAATAGCCTCCTAGGCCCGGGTTACCCAATAGTAATCAGTTTTATTAAGTTAATTTAATTTGTTAGATCTTAAAAGGTTGATTAATTGATTTTAAATGATTAATTTAATGCTTGATTACTTTTTAGATTAATTTTTAGTTTTTCTGAATTTTCTTTATTTTGGATTATGTAGAATTTTTAATTAATTTTTTCATTTCATTCAACATTTATTATTATTATTAATGGCTTTATTAATTAAATTTTATTCAAAATTTTCATTTAAATTTGGATCATTAATCCTTAGATTTTATTTAATCTTATTTAATTTTTAATGTAATTTGAATTGTTTTCATGATATGTATAATTAATAATAAATTAACTTAATTTATTTAATGAATTAAAATTAAGTTTTATTTAAAGAATTTTTTGATGTCTACTATTAATACATTTTGGCAAATTCTAAAATGACAGCAGGAAATTTAGTTTTTTGCGGCGGCAAAATCGTCGCAAAACAAGAGGAATCCGTCGCAAATTCTGGTTTCTGGGGGATTAACGATGAATTTGATTCCACTGCTAAAACCCTCATGGTAAAAGTATTTGTAATGTAGGAACCCTGCATCAATTTATGCTTTAAAAAAAAATTATTTGCAAACAACAACAATAACAACACCACCAAGCCTTTGTCTCATTACTTGTGGTCGACTACATGAATTCTTTTTCTCCATTATATTATGTTAAGAGTCAAATTTTTATTTACATATAATAAAATAAAGTTCATTAATTCTAATACTTTCTAACCAAGTCTTTTTAGGTCTGCCACTACCTTTTTTAATATTTGCCAAATCTAATACATCTTCTCTCCTAATCAGGTGGTTGGAAGGTTGACATTTTATGTGACCAAACCTTTAAAGGCAACTATCTCTAATCTTATTTTCCAGTGGAGCTACTCCAACCCTTTCACATATATACTTATTTTGCATTCTATCTCTATAGTTAAGCCACACATCCACCTAAGGATCCTCATCTTTGCAACACTTAACTTAATATTATATTTGAGGAGAATTTTTCTATCACATAATAAGCCCAATGCTTTCCTCCACTACAACCATACAACATGAATTCTACTAATAATATCTCCATCTATTACATCATCACTATTAAGAATAGACTCATGATAAGGAAAAATGATGGATACCTTCTCAATAAGCAAGGATACTTCAGATAAGAAGTCAGATAGGAAGGATGACCATCATTGAATGAGGCAACATGAAGGAACATCATCGAAGGAGGCGACTTAGTTGCGATGAGATCGAGGGGAGACAGCAACGATGAGAAAGTGTGACTTCAGATACTACATGAAGGAACGTCGTTGAAGGAGGCAGAGGAACATTGTTAAAGGAGCTGAGAGCTCTAATCGGCGAGGACTTTAGATGCTACAGGAAGGAACGTTGTCAAAGGAGGCATGGGGACGTCATTGAAGGAGCTGAGTGCTCTGAATGGCAAGGAAGTGTGACTTCAGATGCTACATAAAGAAATGTCATCGAAGGAGGCAGGGGGTAGTCAAAGGAGGTTCAGAACAAACGAATGAAAGAAATAGACAAACGGTCGGTTTAGATAGGGTCATTTGCTATGAATTTACTACAAATTTGTAATGGATTTGAGGCCAATTTGTGGTGAAAAATCTGGCAAAAATTTGAGGTGAATTTTTTGCCATAAATCCGTCATAAATAATTCTATAAAACTTTTCGTTGTAAATCCGTCATAATTTAAGAGAAAAAAATATTTCCACCATAAATTCGCCTTAAATTGTCAACTTTCATGTAGTGATTTTAACATCAAACTAACTCATATTATGAGCTTTTTTTATTTTTTATTTTTTACTTTTTATTTTTTATTTTTTTTTTAATTTTTCTTGTTAGTAACTAGGGGTAAATCATCCTTAGAAACATGTATAACATTCACGTTAACCTCTTTCTGACCATAATTATCATTACAGTCATCATCAACAGAATGAATCTCGCTTTCTTCTCAGTTAGAAACAAATTGATAAGAGGGACTCAACCCAGGATCATAAAGATTCTCTCATCAGAAAGCATATTCTTTCGAGTCATCCCCTCAGCCTTATTAATTTAGTAAGCACATGACTTGGATCCAAAATGGTAATAAAAAAATCTCCAGAAATTTTGTTTAAAATAGAAATTGTGAATAAGATATAATTTAGAGAAATTTAGTTTAAAATAGAAATTGTGAATAAGATATAATTTAGGGTGACGAGATATAAATTTTTTGACTAATGTAAATTTGAAGGGAGCAGCTAATGTTTATATTGCTTCCTCGGAGATCCAAAGCGTCGACAACTCAATTGTGTTGGATTTTTTCAAACCAAGCAATGCTTCACTTTATTTAGTTTTTTTTTTTAAATTTTAGACAGTTTTAAAAACTGCTCTGGTTCTCTCTATTTTTTCTTTTTTTTTTAGTTTTATACAATCCCGTGAAAGACAATAGTGTGATATTACTCTTTGTTTTTCAGCCCATGAAATATCTAGTGAAACAGAAGTATTTGTGTGGGTGTTCTTCTTCCCATTTTGGTTTTTCTATTTTTTATTGTTTCCATCATTGGTATCAGAGACTGGTTGGAGAATGGCAGTAGTTCAAGTATCAATAATTTACAACCTCAATTGCCCAAGTTCACCGGGGAAGAACTACAATCAATGGAGTATTCAAATGCGGATGTTGTATCAATCTCAAGAGTTGTGAGAGATTGTAGAGAGTGGTTTTTAGGAGCCTGAAGTTGAGAGAGATTTGAATCCAAGGCTTCTTCAAGAATTGAAAGAAAATCGGAAGAAAGATCATAATGCCCTTTTCTTCATTTATCAAGCGGTAGATGAAATTATTTTTTAGCAGATCTCTACGGCGAAGACCGCGAAGGAGGCTTGGGATACACTAAATTCTTCTTACAAAGAAGATGAGAAAGTGAAGATGGTACATTTACAAACACTACAAAGCTAATTTGATATGATGAAGATGAAGGAGTCAGAAAGTGTGGAAGAATATTTCAATCGGGTAAATGTCGTTGTTAACCAATTAAAATTGAATGGAGAATTTATAGAAGATAAAAGGGTTATTGAGAAGATCCTACGAAGCTTAACTAAAAAATTTGAAGCCACGGTGGTATCCATAAAAGAGGCAAAGAACATAGAGAAAATGTCTATTGAAGGGTTGCTTGGATCTCTTCAATCACATGAATTAAGATTGAAGCAATATGATTCGACACCACTTGAAAAAAGCTTTCCAAACTCAAGTGGCATTACGTGCACATTTTAGAGGTGGTCGTGGATATGGTTTCAGAGGTAGAGGAAGAAGCAACCTTGCCAATATTAAATGTCACTTTTACAAAAGGTATGCACACACTTATCGATTTTGTTAGAAAGATAGGAGAAGGAAGAGACAAATGTAGATATGGTGCAAGAAAAGAGAGTGGAGAAAGGTGAAGACATAATATTTCTTACACATAATAAATAGTTTGGTGATTTAGGAGATTTATGGTTTATGGATAGTGGTTGTAGTAATCACATTACTGGCAATAGAAGCTTGTTTATAACTTTGGATAACTTAATCCACAGTGAAGTATGCATAGGAGATGACAATAGATTATTTGTGGAAAAAAAAGGTCATATTTTGGTGCAAACATAGAAGAGAGAAAAGAAGATATCGGATGTCTTATATGTTCCAAATCTTAAGCATAATTTGCTTAGTGTTGGGCAACTAAATCAAAAGGGATATAAGTTGATGTTTTCTCTTGACACTTATACTATTAAAGACAAGTGTGGATTTCTAATAGCTAAGATGAAGATGACTCCAAATAAAATGTATCCCATGAAGATGATTTGTAGTCTGAATGGTTGTTTGAAAACTTTTATAGAGAATCACTCAAGATTATGGCATTGCAAATTTGGTCACTTGAATTTCAAGACACCTTCTAATATGAGCTAGAAAAATATAGTTGATGGACTTCCACATATTACAGTTCAAGACAAGATCTGTGAGGCATGTGTTTCAAGAAAGTAGAGCAGAGCACAATTTCTAGTTGGAAAATCTTGGAGAGCCTTAAAGCCATTAGAGCTTATTCATTCAGATTTATGTCGACCAATACACACTACTTCTATTAGAGGTAATTGTTATTTTCTCACCTTTATTGATGATTAGTACAGAAAAGTTTGGGTGTATTTTCTAAAAGATAAGTAACAAGTATTTGAATACCTAAGAATACTCAAAGCACTTGTGAAGGAGAATGGCCATTTCATTAAGGTGTTGAGGAGTGACAGAGGTGGAGAATATATTAGTAATAAGATGCAAATTTATTTGAAGGAGAATGTGATACGACATCAGTTAATAACTAGATACACACCACAACAAAATGGGATAGTTGAGAGGTTGAATAGAACCATTATGGGATTGGCTAGGAGTATGTTGAAGGAGAGGCAAGTGTCCCATCTACTTTGGGCTAAAGCTGTATCATGTGTTGTATATTTGTTGAATAAAGTGACATCAAAAAGCACTCCATCTCAAACCCCTTTTAAAATTTAGAGTGGTCATAAGCCTAAGGTGGATCACTTGAGAGTATTTGGGAGTATCTTTTATGTTCATGTACCTGATCAAAAGAGAAGGAAGTAGGATGAAAATTTTGAGAAGTGTGTTTGTAGGATACAATGAAAGGTTCAAAGCCTATAAACTATATACTCCTATAACAAAGAAAGTGGTAGTGAGTATGGATGTGAGATTTGAGGAGAACTTAACTTGGTATTGGCTTGAAAAAAACAACAAGGAGGATGTCATAGTTATAAGAAATTCAGAAAAAAAAATTATTGATGATAAAGAGCAACAAACACCACCACACACTACAGTGAGATTGGGAGAACCATCTAGTAATGGTATGGAAAAGAGGAAGATAAGAAGCTTGCAGGAGATATATGATACCACAAATTGTAATGAGGAGTTATCTCAATTGCTTTATATATAGATGATGAGCCCTTACTTTTAGTGAGGTAGTTGCAGATAAAAGATGGATGGATGCCATGAAAGAGGAGATTGATGTTATTGAGAGAAATGACATAGAATTTGGCCTCACTTTCTAAAGGTAAAAAATTCATTGGTGTCAAGTGGGTGTATAAAGTAAAGAAGAATATTGATGGAGGTGTAAATAAATTCAAGGCTAGACATATAGTTAAAGGATACAAACAGAAGCATGGGATAGATTATGAAGAGGTATTTATACTAGTTGCTAGATTTGATATAGTTAGATTAATTTTTCCTATTACATCTATGAATAGATGGTAGATTCATCAATTAGATGTGAAGTCGGCTTTCTTAAATGGTGTTTTGGAGGAAAAAGTATATGTAGATCAGTCTGAAGGTTTTATTATAAAGAGAAAAGAGCATATGGTGTATCGTTTAAAAAAGCCTTTGTATGGCTTAAAACAAGCCATGAGGGCTTGGAATTTATGCATTGATAAACACTTTGGAGAAGAAGGGTTCACTAAATGCTCTTATAAATATAGTGTGTATATGAAGATAGACTCAAATGGCAATAGATTGATTATATGCTTATATGTAGATGATTTGCTTATAACATGTGATGATGAACAAATGATTGTAGACTTTAAATAAGTTATGTTCAAAAAATTTGACATGATAGATGTTGGCCTCATGTCATTATTTTTGGGTATTGAAGTGCATCAAAAAGATGATGGTATTTAGATATGTCAAAAGAGGTATGCAAAAGAGTTACTTGAGAAGTTTAGAAAGAATCATTGCAATAGTGTGTCAACACCAATGTAAATTGGAGTTCATTTCACAAAAGGAGAAGAAAAAATAGTTGATCCCACATTATATAAAAGCTTAATTGGGAGACTCAAATACTTGATAATAACAAGACCTGACATTGTGTATAGTGTGGGAATCTTGAGCAGATTCTTGAAGAATCCATGGGAGTCTCATTGGCTTGCAGCGAAGAGGATTCTTAGATATATCAATGGGACAGTTCAGTTTAGCCTTCATTATCAGTGTAGTGGAGACATGAGGTTACTTGGATATTGTGACAGTGATTGGCCAAATGATCATGAGGAAAGAAAGAGCACAAGTGGATATATGTTTTATGTTGGTGATACAGCCTTCACTAAGAGCACACAAAAGCAGAAAGTAGTAGCTTTATCTATATGTGAGGCAAAGTACATAACAGCGACGACCGCAGCTTGTAAAGCAATGCGGTTTAAGAATTTATTGGAGGAATTTTATGGAGAGATTGATGAAGCTACAATAATTTATGTGGAGAACAAGTTAGCGATCGTATTGGCCAAAAATCCAGTACAATATGGTAGGAGTAAGCACATTGATGCGTTACCATTTTATTAGAGATACAGTAAAGATGGGTCACATTAGTATGGAGCACTATAGTACAGAGGATTATGTAGCTGATTTGTTCACCAAAGCATTACCGACATCGAGGTTTGTAAAGCTACTGAAGATGCTTGGGATGAAGAAAGTCTTGATTTGAGGGGGAGATTGTTGGATTTTTTCAAACCATGCGATGCTTCATTTTATTTAGTTTTTTTTTTAATTTCAGACCTTTTTAAAAACTGCTCTTATTCTCTCTGTTTTTTTTAGTTTTATAAAATCCGGTGACAGACAATACTTTGATATTGCTCTCTATTTTTTAGCCCATGAAATATCTAGTGAAATAGAAGTTTTTGTGTGGGTGTTCCTCTTCCCGTTTTTTATTTTTCTATTTTTTTATAGCTTCCATCAAATTGGTGGTATCTTTTAGTTCTAAGAAGGAGATAGACGATGAAGAGCTTGCTAAGGCATTTGTAAAAGAATAAGAATTGGATTTACCAACAAGAAAACCCGGATCTAAAAGTAAACTTTGTTTCCTAGCCTCAGAACCAGAAAATGCCTTAGAAACGAAAGGTTAGCCACATCCAAAACATCGATGACAAGAAAAATAAAAATGAAAAAACTCTAGCCGACCAAAATGATGATGAATTTGAAGGCTTTCTCACGGTGAGGATGCACTCTATTGAGCCTTGAGAAATCGAGGAGACGATGGTGGTGGCAAGGGAAAAACCTTAGTAGAGCACTTTTGACTAACCAAAATTGATAATGAATTTGAAATAGTATTAGATCCAGGGGTAGAATTAGCCTTTCGTTTTAGGGGGTGGGTAAAATTTTCATATAAATGAATAAAATTAAAAAAATAAAATAAAATAGAGACATAATTCAAAGAAAAATCTTATATTATATTATAGTAGATAAATTAAAAATTATTACAAGCTTATTAATCTATTTTGCATCTTCTGATAATGTTGCATTACAATCTTATTAGGAATCAAATCGAACACGTCTTTTTTAATGTAAGGTACCAGATAATTATTGAGCCAATCATCACTGATCATACTACGTAATCGGTGTTTGATAATCCTCATTGCAGAAAATATTCTTTCCACTGTAGCAATAATAACTGGTAAATTAAGTCAATGCTAAAGTAATAATTCTGTAAACTAGAGGATACATACGATCCTTCTTGACCTTAACAATTTGTTTTGCAAGATCAACAATATTGTTTAGAGAGGTGAACTCATCATCGATGCGCATACCAATGATATAAGTTGACAACTGATTTTTAAGAGCCACAAGGTCAAAGGTAGAAAAATCACTTTGATATAATTCTGCTAGACATATCAATTTTCTTTCATCATAAGCATTAAAGGAATCAGTTGGATTTAAATATGTCATACAAAGAAGCAACTCAGTACTAGATTCAGAAAAATGATTATTTAACTCTTGAAGTTGCATGTAAACCACAGTGTAGAACAACTCAAGACGTTCATTCCTCTTTAAATAACGTTCCATCTAAATAGAAATTTTGTTCTCTTTAATCAAGCAGTTTTGAATAGTGTCACTAAAAACTAAAAGTATCTTAATAAATTGTAATAATCAAGCTAAAAGTAACACTAAGAAAAATATGGTTCCGCCATTGATTAGATCTGGTGATCAAACAGATTCATATATATGACTTTTTTTTTTTAATCAAAATATTTTGCTTTCAAAACCTTAGTAATAACCAACCGTTGAACTTTAAGAAATAAGCTTATGAATCTAGTACGAAAACTAATGGATCTAAATTCATTATTTTTTTTAATAAATGACGATTTTTTGTATACATTATTTATATGGGAGTGAGCCTATATTATGTTGAAAAGAAAACTTAAAAAATTACCAAGACATTTTTTTTCTTGTTGTGCACATAGCTGCATATTATCTGTGGTGGGAAAGGAATAATAGAGTTTTAAGAGGTAAGACTATTGATTTTGATATGCTTATAACTAAAATTTACTTTGCTATTAGACTGAAAAGCAAAAAATGGTCATTGACTTATTAGCTTCCAGAATGCATTAAATAATTCTATTTTCACAAAAATCCAACTACTTATGCAATACCTTTTCTTTTCCAGCTGGTCATTGTCTTTTTGACGAATATGGATATATTCTGACTACCCTATTTAAAACTATATCATGTGAAGACTGGAGTTTTTGTTCTCTGGATTATTTATGTTTTCGACCAAGCCATACCTCCTCCAATGGCAAAGCCGACAAGCGGCAGGGCAATTTGGAGGCAAAGGATCCTGATTCCTTAATGTTTCCTGTCCACTGTTTTCTCGATAATTTTGAGGAGATAATCTGTTAGGTAACTAAACTCAAATGAGCTTAGACAACCTTTTAGAGGTACGTAAACCTAGAATGATTTTCTATCTAAGAAGAAGAAGAAAAAAAAATAGAAAAGCTAAATTTTGCCATCAATCCAATGATCACAAGTTTTGCATGCATCGCTTCACTAAACAATTTATACAGAATTGTAGTAGCCCATTGTAATGAAACACTGAATAAGAAATAATAATAAAAACAAAGACTGTAACGACTGAACAATTAATATGACAGTTGAAGTAACTCATACATCATACTCATATATAAAGCCAGTTGAATGCTACTAATGCTTGAACCCATTCAACCAAGTCATCAACAATTATCCACTTGCTCAAAGGCCGAAGCTTCTCCCTGGGAACAATATTAATACATTTTCAAGTTAATTCTATGTGCATTTATGGAACAATAGTTGTAAAAAATATAAAGAGCAAATACGAATAAGAACAAATCTGCAAATGATAATTAAAAAAGCCATTTTTAATTTAAAAATATAGAGAAACCGAATAAAAATATAAAGCGCAACTAAACAAATAAAATACTAGATTGAAAGCATGTGTATGAAAACAATCCTAATATACTTTCGTCCGACCACCATCAGGCAGCCGACCACCGCCGGACTTATATCCAGCCGCCGACCACCGCCAGACATCTATCCAACCTTCCCAGAACCACCACCAGGCAGCCGAGCATATTTATAAATTTGTTGCGCGTACGTATCATTGTTTATATATTTCTGATGTGAATAAATTTACGAAAGCATAAATCTTAAAAACTGCTTAGTTAGGTTTTTTTTTTGGTTATTAGAATAATAATAAAAAATATATAACTGATATTGCACTGTTATAGAGAGAGAGAGAATAGCGACTGGTTTAAACTTATAAAGGCTTATACACACGAATTAGCTTATAAAGGCTCATCTTTTTTTTTTTTTTTTTTTTTTTTTTTTTAAATAAAGGCTCATCTGATTGTTTATACATAGACGGCAAATTTTAGAAGATGAGATCTTAGTTTTTTAATATATTTTAAAGGGAAAAGAAAATTGTTGCATTTCAGAGAGAGAGAGAAAAAAAAAACAAGTAAATATAGAAAGGAATAAAAAAATACAAGATTATAACTACTAACTAGATACCTGTCACTTTAATTTGGCACCTGGCGCTGGCACCTGCTGCTCAGTAGCAAGTAAAGCACAATAACCAGCAAGCCAATTAACATTAGCACGATCACAATGCCAAGGTCGAGGAGTGGCAGTGCAACTTGGAGGCGAAAAAAGCATGCCAACACCACAAAAATGAGCGTAAAATATATTAACTTTTCTTGAACCAAGCCCACGGTTGGACTGCCCTTCTTAATAATTGAATAGGCTGATAAACATATACTGGTAGCCAAGCCAAGACATACCAATATAAGATATACCAAGTAGAGGGCAGGATGGGTGGTGGCTGAGCCAGGAGTATCAACGAAAAGAGTCATAAAGCCACCAAAGCCACCAAAGCCCACTGTCTGTGCAACCTTGCCGATCCGTTTCCCTTCTGGCAACTCAGTATCGATGTTATTCAGGATGGGGATTGGGGAAGGTTGGTTGCCTGATTCGAGGTCGTTAGGGGAGTTGACAGAGAGGATCGGGTGATCGGATTGGGTTGGTGAGATGATATTGTTGGGTGGGGAAGGGAGAGAAGTGGTGGTGGTGGTGGTGTTGGGGTTGGAGATGGACTGGACTGTTGCTGCTTCTGGTGGTGGATTGAAGCTTATGACGAGGCGTGAAATAGTGTAGTAGAAGAAGGTGACTGAGGTTGGCATTCTAGAAAGATGTCCGATCGATGGCTCTGTTTGGGTTAAGCAGCTAGCTAGAGGAGTTGAATGGGCCGGGGTATTTATACAGATTTCCTGCAAATATGATGGCAACCTCGCAAGCAGCTAGCTAGAGGTTTTTTTTCCTCTTTTTTCCTTTTGATTAAAAACGAATAGTGTTTTTGACGCGACCACTTCCCTTGGAGTTCCAGATATTTCATTTTGCACCTGAGTGGGCCATAATTTTGTTTCCTCTTTTCGCAATTGTAATTCTATATTTAAAGAGAAGAAAAAAAAATTCTATTTTTCTCCTGACTTTTTTTTTTTCCTCCTGACTTACGAGATTCTTTTAATGCTTCCTAGTTTTTTTTAGAAGTACAATAAGTTTAATTTAATTTATATTTATTTTTTTATTTTCATTTTCATAAATGAATAGGCTCTGCTTCTTATTTTCTCATATATATAGTGACGTTGGAGTCCGACGGTGATACTGCCTAAATGCTATATCGCTGGATCTAAAGCAAATTAACGTTGGATCTTTTACTCATCTATGAAAATGTACTGTAAACAAATAGTTGAAATAAATAAGTATGATAAGTATAGTTTAAATAAATTTGTATTAAAATTAATTTAGATGAGCGTGATAATAATTTTTTTCATTATTATAAAATTTATCTTTTTATAAAAACTATAATAAAAAAATTACAACTCTAATGTTAATTTCAAGCATGAATGAAAAAATTTGACTGTATTTTTTAAATTAAAAATTTGTGCCACCAAAGATAAATAATCCTGACTCCGCCACTAGTCATCTATCACAAATAAATTTAAGTTATTTTCCACTGGATAAATTTTAACATTGAATATGTGTTTGAATATTTTATATAAATTAAATAATGAGTTTAAATATTATTTTAAATATAAAAACCTATAAAGTTTTTTAAATTATATTTAAACAAGAAAATTATATAATATTATCAAAAAATAGTTAAAATATTCGTTAAATATTTAAAAAGCAGTTAAATATTTAAAATAAATTGATATTCAATATTATTTTAAATATATTTTAATAATATTTAAATATTAGTTAAATATTAAATATTAGTTTTTAAATATTATTTTAAATATTTAAAATAATATATAACTATTTTTAATTCAATTTTTCTTTCTAATTTTTTTTTAAATATTTCATACTATTATATAAATTTTCTTATTTAAATATAATTTAAAATTTTTATGATTTTTTATATTTAAAGTAAAATTTAAACTCATATTTAAAATATATAAAATATATAAAAAATATTTAAACTAATATTTCTCTCTCTCTCTCCCGTTCTCTTTCTCTCCCCCCATCTTCTTTCCACATCATCTCTCTCTCTCTCTCTCTCTCTCTCTCTCTCTCACCGCCTTTCCCTCTCTTCGTATATTCCAATTTCTCTCCCTACCCATCTCTATCTCTCTCCCCCTTTTTTATTATTATTATTTTTTTAAAAAAACATTTTATTCATAATAGCAAGGGATTACAATATTAATCGGCCAACAACCAACACGACCAACAGCCAGAATAGAAAAGGACACCCAAAATGAAACAAAAACAAACAGAGGGGAGAGAGATTAAATAAGACCCAGGAGAAGTCCGCTGCACCAACCCCGGGCCAGCCAAGGACCATCTCTATCCCCTATCTCTCTCACCAAAAGAGAACTTAGGTATATCGATGGAATTATATCCGTCGTTTGTTGCGAAGGTGTAACCTATGCCCGTTGGCACGGTATTCCACTGAGGGGCCATTTCTTGTCTCTCTTGAATGAATCATTAGTGAACTCCCATCGATTCGGTATGATTTTTATGAAACCCGTAGCTATTAATTAGTTGTCGAACGAAGCTATAAGTCTATGACCCAACACCTGCACCGCCCGATCTACTGCCAAATCCGACGGCTCGGTTTTCGACCTGCTCAACTCATTGCCGCGAAACCATGGCCCTGCTTCTTGCGAGCATCTAGCCCGAACAACTAGGTGAGCCCGTGTCACAGTCTAGCAGTCTGGCTAGTTTGTTTACATAAGAATAGTGCAAGGCCAATGATAAAAGAATTTAAGAGAAAATAGCCATTCCAATTTTTCCCAAAAAAAAAAAAAAAAAAAAAAAAAAAAAAAAAATAGCCATTCCAATTCTGTGAAGTTGTCATATCAAAAAGCTCTAATTGTTTCAGTTTAATAGCCATTGAAAGTGACAGAGGTCCCTCGTTCATAAAAAACATTAAAAAAAAAAAAAAAGGAATAGTGAAAGTGACAGGACTTCTAGAAGTTTGACTAGTTGGAACCCTTAAAGCAAAATAGGAAAAGCCAGTAGGTATCGCATTTATTTTTACAGCAAAAATTGAGGGGTCTTAGCGAATTATTCCTTTTTCAGAAATCATTGTCATTTTTTTTTTTGAAATTTCTTTGTCAATTTCTTAGCATACTAATTTAAACTAAATATAATTAATTTAACAGTGAGATTGTAATATGATTATTTAATTTGAAATTCTTAATTAATTAATTACTTAATTCAACTTAATTAATTAGTTAATTTAAACTAAATATAATGAACGAATTTAAACTTAATTTTAATTTAACTTGTGAGCTTGTAATATAATTCATTTATTTAAATTAATTTTTAGTTAATTTTAATTAGTTATTTATTTATGTTAAATTACTTAATTAGTAAATTATATTTTTTGTTTTTAATTAGTTAATTTAATTAAATTAATTAAATTTATATTAGTTTTTAGATTAGTTAGTTGAATTTATGAATGTTCCAAGGGCTTGACGCATGTCTAGCACTGTTGTCACCTCTGTTCAATGATTGGCAATCATTGCGCTGGTGAAATAATTAAAAAAATGCATTAAATAAATTATTAAATGCTCATAAACTTTTAAAAAAATTCACCATAAATTTATTTCTCACCCAAATTTGATATTCTTGGGCTCATTGCAATTAAATTGAGCCTAATTTTATTTTAAAATTAAATTCAATATATTTTGACTAGTGGTTAGTGAGTAATTTGAGTTTGTTTGCAAATTGATTTTCCTAAATTACTCACAAACCACTGGTCCAATTGCTTGACAAGGGTATACTTGGGTATATTTGCTACATACCATAATTTTTCCAGCCCCTAATGAACACTCGATTTTGATGAATTAAATTTTCAAAGTTTCCGGTCAGATTTTGACCAAAAATATTAGAAATTTATAACACACACATCACTTGCAATTAGGTCTTGATTTTCTATGATTTGTGTGCATTAGTGTAGGGGTTAGACTGTCTATGATTTCACCCCAATCTAATCATTTGAAAGCCCAAATTAAATCACCAAAGATATAGATGCATTTAAAGAACTTAATAAAGAACTAAACAATTCATTAAAATAGTCAAATTTTTAAAAATTATAACTAATTGCAGAAAACTCAAAATTACTCAAACTCGAAGGAATTAGACTCATCTTTGAGTCTACTTATGAAAATTATAAAACCCCTAGAAATCTTTGTAAATCAAAAAGTTAATATTTGGTCAAATTTAGTTCATTAAAATGTATTTGACCTGTAAAAAGTATAATTAATTATAGAAAATTTTAAATGACACAAACTCAAAGACATTGGACTCGTCTTTGGGTCTAGTATTTAAAAAAAAAAATAGAAACTTTCAAAATTCAAACTAAATTAAAAAGTCAAACTTAGATCAAACCTAATTAATTATATAATCTAACAAATATAAAAATTTAATAAATCGTTAAAAATTTAATAAGTCATTAACTCAATGAACACTCATCATACTCCAACAATAAAATTTTAGGCTGGACTGCCTCTAGCTGTGGGGCCTATGTGTCCTAAGGAGGCCTTGATTCTCATGAACGTTATGGCAATGCCACGAATGAATTGATGCAATATAATTATTAACTTATAAATATTAAGAATTAGTAATAACTAAACATAAGTACTACTCCCTCTATTAATAAAGTTTTTTAGGTTGTACTATCTCGAGCTATAAGGTTACGTGTCCTAAGGAGGCCTTAGTCCTCATTCATATTATGATAATGCCATGAATGGATTGATCGAATGTAGTTATTATAATACAAAACATAAATCAATAATATATAAACTAAATTATTTAAAAATCATCAACCAACAATCAAATTAAATAAATAGGTAGTTGCGGGGTAACACATGCTTATGAAGGTATTAAATTAGCTCCAAGGACAGCGAAATAAGCATCATAGCCCTGGTTTAACAAATGTAATTACTATTCAACTTAAATAACCATTAATTTGGTAATAAAATATTTAGACATTTGAAGCCATCGTACACCTTGCTTGACTCCTTTTAGGAAGGTAATTGTATATTTGATTGGAAGCTCTAAATGATTAATCAAAATACCTTAAACAATCAATCAACAATCAACTTCAACAGTTAAAATCTATCCTAAAATAAATCTCAAAATATCAAAAATATTAAAACTTCAACTTAAACTAAAATTTCCTTAGCTTTAAACAAAACGTCAACCCTTAGAAAATTTCAAATAATAACAAACTCAAGATATATCTAAGCCACACAGCCGTATACACACACTATATATTGCTTATTAGGATAATAAACTCTAGTTTTAGGCTAGACTATTATTTCTTTCATTTACTTTTCTCTGTGATGTGGGTTGATATAGATTTCTATGTAAATGAGAGCTGATGATTATAGTTAATGTGATTTATTATGCTTATGTTATGATATTTATGTTATGTATCTTTTAATGTGATTTGTGATAGTGATTTAGATTTTCCTAGGTTAAGAATGATCTAGATGTTCAGTGCTAATCATTTTTTGCAAGTGGTGCTCATGCAGGGATATAAAAATGGGACTATAATTAAACATGATTTGAAAATAATGAGAATTTTGTTTGTACTTTTTGCTTCTTAGCCCCCTAATCATTAAAAGTATGGCTAAGCTAAAGGTTGCTAAAAAATTAGTAAAGTGATTATGATCTTGGTTATATCTTTTGATTATTAATATATTCAAATACTTCATTAACATGTAGGGAGTTTGAGTTATTTTAATTTTTTTAAAAATATCATTCATTAAAATAAGAGTTATGGAAGTCTACAAAACAAGGCATTTTCTAAAAAAAATTAGAGGTCCGAAGAGGAAAAAGAATATCCTCTAATGAGGAGTTTTTTTCATTTAGAAACTCTAAGGGATGAACAAAGTGCCCGAGGAAAATAAATAAGCTAAAGAATAAGAAATTAAGACTAAAATAAAAATGCCTTATTTTAAAAGAATTGTGTCATTTCATAAGTTTAGAATCTAGTTTTGGTTGGTGGAGTCTGGCCACCTTTACTTTTAATAGACCCTAGGTCGTATATTAAGTTGCACTTGCTACATAAATTTTGGATATTTAATTTTTTTTTTAAATTGATGTGTTTATATTATTTGCATAGTAGAAATTATATATTTTTCATAGGTTTCTTTTTGCATGTGCTATTCTTGGAATCTTCTAGACTCTTAGGAATTAGAATTTTTTACTTGAATTTTAAAAGTAAAATTTTAGGAATCAATATCATAGAAAGATAATTACTCTAAGTAAACTGGAGACCGTCCAGGGTCGTATAAATATTTTTCATATTTCTATCCTTATTTGAGACACTTCCTCGCCTGAGGATAGAGTTCAAAAAATCTGACTTATAAGGATGAAGTGTTGAACCTCGGGAAGCATAGTTTTTTAAGAAAATATTTCTTAAGTTATTTTCAAAAATTTCAAGCACTAATGATTTATGGTACTTTAACTAGTATGCATTAAATTAAAAATAAAATAAAATTAAAATTTAATTACATTAGTTCTAGAAGAATACTACCACTCATCAATTCTAGAAGCATACTACTAAAAGCAAAGCCACTTAAGATTTTCTCTAGATATTGGACCTAAATTTAAAAACTTAAACAATAGCCTATCCATTTTTCATAAAGATCAATCTGCATAATTTTGAGATGAAGGTGGTTTAGCTAGCTTATCACTCCAAGCAGATGTAAGTCCAAAAATTCATACACTACACTTAGAATAGGTTCGGGTTACTACTATGTAGTGCCCAACTTAGATCCAAGTTCTAAGGTAGATCTTAAATCATAAGTCCTAATCCTTTAGAAATATAATCCCAAATATCTGATAAAATATCAAGTCAAATACAAAATCTTCTCTCTAAAATCTTAAAACCCAATATATGATAGATTGGAGTTCTTCTAGGAGGTCCCATAATCTTAAAGTGTTTCATACTCTTTATTCCTTTTACATATAGAAATAAGGACACAAAATTGACCCAATTTCCTTTGTAAATTCTTCACCTCTTATCCTTTATATTAATCATTAAAATTTAAAGAAAATATTTGTCACTACTTTAATCAAGAATATTCTTAGGAGATTTAATTATCCTAGGATATGATTAATCATAAAAGCTTGCCTTTAGGGGAAACTAATAACTCCAATTTAAAATAAACCCTACCTTATTTTTATAAGATAGAAGAAATTTTTTTGGGAATGTAGGTAGTTTCAAAAAATCTATTTTTATATTCAAATCACTTTGTAGAATATCATTTTCACCTTTTGAGGTGATATGATATTATCTTTGTTGTATTTGATAACGAAAATGGAGAATTTTCAAACTCTACTTTCATCTTTAAATACTATTTTATAATGTTATTTTTATCTTTCGAGACAACATATCATTCTTCTAATTGTATTTAACTATGAAAGTGAATGTTTTCTAAAAACCCTATTTTTATACATGAATATATTATAGATTTGTCTATCTTTTCAGATAGTATTTTATTCTCAATATTGTATTCGATCACAAGAATAGAGTACCCTTAATCAGCATAAATTTTAAAATAAAATTTTATTTTCCCATAGAGGTCCTATGTTTCCTTATAGTGACTAGTAATTTAAACCTTAGTGGATGAAAGTGTAAATGTAATGTGGTCCCTTAATCAAGCTAGTTTTAGGATATTTTAACACCTAGTCCTGCTTCTAGCAATAGATTCTTGAGTTGGAATCTCATCCTCAATATTATCTTTTACCTATTTTTAATCATTCTCAATATGTACCTCCTGATCTACAAATGAATCGAGTGCTTGAGTAGAAGTGATCGTACTCTATGGAACAAATGAACCAAAGGGCAAGGGAGCAAGCGCGTGCTGGTGAGCCTGTGGGCTAAGTGGCGAGCGATATGGCGAACATGAACACAGTTGCGAGCTCGGAAGGGGGCACGAACAATAGTATGGGTGTGGGCATAGGAACAAATGTGGATGCGAGAAGGGGAGGGATCGCTGCATGCGTAAGTGTGGGATAGTTGAGGGCGAGGGGGGGCCCAAATCAATTTTGAGCTAATTTTGGGTTGAGCTAATACATACTCAAAATTAAAAATGGGATAGAAAATAAAACCCGAACCCGACCTATTTGCAAAATGGATTGAATCAAATCTAAAATTTTTATCTAGGATTCGGGTTAAGTTTAGAGCCAGTCAAATATTGACACCCCTAATTAAATTTATAATTTTATATTATAAAAATGATCATAACTTTATACTCGCTAAACTTTCATCATGTAACTTTCTGTATGTTGTAGATACAACTATTCTGAATGTTTATATTTCTGTTTGGAAAATATTCATTAAATAATTGAAAGCTGCATTATTCTTATCAATTTAGAAAAAAATATTATAGTGCAAAAAATTTTATTGTAGTATAATTAAAGCTTCAGAATAATGATTTGAACAATCACTAGTAATCTGGTAAAATTCTAAAACTATTAAGTTTTGCTCATTAATTAAATATGTCACCCATTGATAAAGTATTTTGTAATATACTTATATATATTTTATTGCATTGTAATGATATATGTACTTATCTAGTTGAATTTTGTGATTCTGTGGAGCTCTAATAATGGAGGAAGTTCTATTATGTAGGATGCACATGGATCGTAAGAGCTTGAATTTTTGAATATCTGATATCTATTAAGCATTGAGTCATAAGAGTCTATTTTCTGATATGCTAGTAAAAGAAATAACAAAGGGCATAAATTATGATATATATTTTGGAAGGGAGGTATAAGGATTTGAGGAAAATTTATTATTTTTTATTCTAATATAGTGAGTACTTATTTATTTACCTTTTTTACATTATTATTTAGATTTTTAATAATTAAAAGCATTATTTTATTCAATACAATATATTATTATTAACTACTTTTAAAACTCAATTGAATGCATAATAAGTGAACTATTTAAAAATTTAGATTGTTGGATCTGACCTATTGAGCTGTGTTGGCTCACATCTATTCTTCATTCTATATCAGATTAGAGAAAGGGGAATGATCCATTTGAGTAGTTGTAGTCCTAGGATGTGATTTATTTAAGTATTTATAGGTATTTTTTATTTTTGTATAATCATGGCAATTTATTTATTTATTTTCTCTATTTTGATTTATAGTTATGCATTGTAGTGTATAGATGTTATATAGACATTTTGATGATGAATGCAACAAATAGAAATTTATGGGTGAGTTTATTTTCAATTTAGTGGAAGCTATTTAGAAGCTATGTAGTCTATTTAATTTAAAGAAAATTTTGAAAAGCCCCTAAAACTTTGATCTTGGGCTTGACCTTTTATCCTTAGGATTCATGTATGTCCAATCTCTAGGTCATATTGGCTTAGGTTGTAAGAGATAATTAGCCACAAAATTTTAGAGTAATGATCTTGCCTTAAATGGTTCACGTATTTAGAGAAGCAAATAGTGAACTTGTTAATGTTAGCAGTGAGATTAAATTGATTATGGAAGGTTCTTAAGATAGATCTAAGAGCAAAGAGATCGGAATCAAAGGAAATTCTAAACACGAGAATTTCATTATCATATAAAAGGTGAGAGACTCTAGCATTCCTTTTAGTGATATAGGAAAATGAATAATTTGAACAATAAGCCTCCACAAGTCTAAAGAAGGCATTCATCACAATAACAAAGGGTAAGGGAAAAAGAGGACACCCTTGCCTTAATCCATGATTGGAGTTGAAAAAACCTTTCAATTCCTCATTAATAATAACAAAGAACTTGAAATTGTTATTACAAGATTAAATCCATCCAATAAACAAAGGAGGAAAGCAAGGGAAATGTTATAAAGGAAGGTTTTGCTATCATAGTCAAAAGCCTTCATAAGATCAATCTCTATGCAAAAGGCCATACCAGAATCATTTTGATTGAAACCCTTAAGAATCTTATTAGTTAAATAAGAATCATTAGAAAAGTGTCTCCCAAAAGTAGAAGTTTCTTAAGCTAGGTGGATTAGTTTAGGGAGATGGCCTTTAAAACTATTTATAAGAAGTTTGGCAAAGACCTTGTAGGTGACATTACATAGTGAGATATGTTTATAATCATCAAAGTTTATATAGTGAATTATTTTGGGGATTAAAATAATGTTGAGTGCTTAACTCTCTCAGGCATTTGAGCAGTACTAACAAAATATTTAATAACACAATAGACTAGGCATCTTTAAAAAAATTTGCAAGAGAAACCATCAATGCTAGGTGTCTATTATTTCCAATAGATAAAAGAGCCTCTTTTATATCATTCATCAAAAAAATCCATCATAAGAAAAAGTGGATCATGAGAAGAGGCAAGGATCAAGAGGGATATGAAGTTAGTAAGCTGAGTAGAACTAAAATCCCCATTTAAAAGATAAGAAAAATAATTAATGGCCTTATCAAAAATTTTCACCTAAGACTGAATGGGTCCTTAGGTAGCATGAATTTCCATAATATTGTACCTACTTCTTCTTATTTAAATCTTTTGATTTAAGATAATCTTCACATTTGCTCAATGACAAACATTTGTCCCATTACATTATCCAACTATTTTCAAAGTTAAAAGCATGAATAAGTTCATGTTAGATATTAAAAGCCCTATTAAGAAGATTAATGTTCAAATGATGAGACTTCAATTCATGAATGGCCTCTTCTTGACTTTCCTTGAGAAAGCTGATTATATTATGGATGAAAGAGGAGTTCTAGTTAGTGCCTTTGAGGTCCATATTAATATTTTGAATTTAGTAGATAAAGTAAATATGGGATCCCAAGCATCTTGCACAATCTTAATGAAATTACGGCAAAAGGACTAGAAGTTCATATAAATAAATCTTCTAAAAATTGGAGTATGGGTCTAACACAATTAAAACCTCCAACAATAATGCATGGCTCCCTAATATGATGAGAGAAGTTAACAAGTAATTGTCGCAGAGCTTTCCTACCATGAGACTTTAATATTGGAGTAAATGTTCAAGAGACCATGAAAGAATTGAGGGTGAACCTAAACATAGTTAAAATTTATAAATGCAGCATTCTATTTTGCCCAAATATGATCATTAGAAGAAACATAAAATTATTTCAACTTCCCTCAATAGAGAAGAGATTAAATTTCCTACAATTAAAAGCTCCATTAATTTATCAAACTTGAGTCTAATCTCAAGAAAATACAAAATATCAATCTTAAGTATAGCAACCATATTCCTACAATTTCTAACACGATTATCATCACTAACCCCTCTTACGTTCCAAGTAAGAAAGTTGGGAAAGATCATAAGTATTGATTATTGGTAGTTAAAGGGAGTCCCCTTTTGTTTAGTTTTTGTCCCCTTGGAAACTGTGGAAATAGTATTTAAGAGAATTTGAAGCCCATGATTATGTGTATGGATTCCACAAATTTTCTTAATCTAAATGGTAAATTTTCTTCTCATCCAATTTATACTTGTCCTTCCGTGAACTGGAAGGGTTTACTCACCTTACACACCTCCTTCATAAAAAAATTAGCATTGCATTTCATCCCACCTACTGAAGATAAGATTAGCTTCACCAAACACTACTAATAAAAAAGACTTTTGCAGAACTTTTTATGACTTTTTGAAGGTGTTTAAACACCTACTAATTTATTTGTAACAGTTTAGGAACCACTACAAATCTTCTGTATTTGAGTCTACTGGAAAAGCTTTTGCAACGGTTTCATGAGCACTATTGTAGGAAGGCTTTAGCAGCACTTTTAACATGGGTTAAAGCTGTTGCATGCTAAAGAGCAGCATTAAAAAAAAAATGCCAAAAACCAATTTTGTTATCTAATTGTAAGTATCAATAAAATACTATACAAATATAAATTGAGTGAATATTAGCAGCATATAAATCTTCGTCCAATGTGTCCAAGAGATTATACAACATTTATCAAAAACTAAAAAAAAAAAAACAAAGAACAAATTCAAACATCAAGCCACAAATAAACAACCTTAAATGACAGTATTAATCTGCTCTCAACTTTTGAAAAAATAGCATTTATACTAGAAAAATAAAGCAAAAAATACAGGCAATTAATTAAGGCCAAACCTTTTAAAACTAACAAGCAACTCAAGAGCCATATCAACTAATAAGAACTTGAGAAAACACAATCAAATTGAGATACGGAAAACTCAACAAGCTAAGCACTTATGTTGGTTGTGAGATTTTTTCTATCAATTAAAAAGATAGGAATTCATGTTCTGCATATGTGATGTATTTGTGAGTTTGTCTTAATTGGCCTAAATGTCCCAAAAAAAATTTATAGACAATATTATTTGAACTAATTCATATTTAATTTAGTCTTCCTTTGGAATAACTGTCTTACTGCTTTCTAAAGCAACATTTTTAGTATAAAAATATTTTGAATTAGAAATTTTTGTACTAAAAGACTATTTTAGAAAGAAAAAAAAAACTATGCCAAATGAAACCTTAATGTATGATTTCATTTTGACATAAATTAGGTGATTTAAACTTCATCGAGTCACCTGGTTAGACAATAATGGAGCTCTGAATAGATAACGGCCAGGAATAGATGTGAGGGAATTATGATGGGATGGGGGTCTCTATTTCTTTTCCTTGAAACCATAGCATATTCCAAAACTCAACATTGTTGTTGTGGAGCGTCAAATGAGCTAAAATATGCTAATAATATATTAATGTCTTAATTATATCTTAATTATTTGAAATTAACTTTTCTTAAGTTCTGAATTTAGTTATTTTGATTAATTAGAATTGGATAGAATTTTAAACTTTAGTTTTGTTATACATTAACTTAATTTACCTTGAACAAATGTATTTATTTGACTTAAATGATTAAGTGTATTTAATTTGAGTCTATATGATTGATACGTCATCGAAAAATTATCTTGATCGGGCACGAATCTCGAGGAAACACTCAAGTTAGAAACTTCAAAAATTAATTCGGAGACCATTTAAACTCCGATTTCAGCAAGCTTATAGTCGAACTGAGCGTCTTGGAAATACGAATCCAACAACACCAAATTCGACTCAATCCGAGCCCAAATGAGCCCAAATCAAGTACCCGAAGTGCTGTTAGAAGCATCGAACAGCAATTTGAGTTACCAAACGGTCTCCGATTTTGACGAGCTTATAGTCGAATCGAGCGGCTCGACGAGACGAATCCAACAAGCCCAAGATCGCAGAATTCTGATATCACTAAGACCTTCAAATGCTTGATAAACGGTTCACGGTCAAGGGATTTAATATCGGCCGTTCATCCGGATCACTCCTTATTTGCCCTTGATCCCTCATCTATTTACGGGCTATGCCACTCCAGAAAAACTATAAATAGCCCCTCATTTCTCTTAAGAGGGGACCAAAGCCAAGAAGAGAAGAAGAGAAGAGAAGTCTAGGAGGGAACAACTCCTTCTCGACCACCGTCGGAACACCGCCGGAACTTCGCCGGAACTCCGCCGGAACACCACCGAAGCACCACCGGGCGTCCGAGGGACGCCGGAGCTCTGCCCGACGCCGGAGCAACATCGGAATTCTACCCGACGCCAGAATTCTACCCGACGCCCGAGTGACGCCAGACTTCTTTCCAAGTGACGCCGAAATTTTGCCGGACACCCGAGTGACTCTGGAACTCTGCTTGGCCTTGTAACTGATACTCATTGTAATCTGATCGTCCTGAATTTAAAGGACGAATCAGCCTCGTGTATTTCAAACAACATTAGTGGAACTCTTTCAACTGGGCGTGGCCCCGTGGTTTTTCCCTTTCTAGGATTTTCCACGTAAAAATCATGGTGTTCTTTCATTCTTCTGTTTGTGTGCTGGATATACGTACAACGCTGAGACGGAAATTTAAACTCTATCGCCGCGTATATTTGAGTCCGCAACAGTTTGGCGCCGTCTGTGGGAACATGGTTCCCGACTGGGGGGGCAATTTTTGCTCCAACCTCAAAAGGTCATTCTTGCTAACTTCCTTACATCAATTATCGCTGCGTCAATTTCATGAAATCAGATACGGGCTGGGGTGCAACCTTGACTCCAATTATGGTCAAGAAAATTCCTCCAATACTTTCAATATCAAGATGATATTTCAGGCAAGAAACTCCCAACAAATGCAAAGATGCATCCAATAAAATTTCAAGCCTCATACAGTCCCTAGTCGGACTTCTACTCCTTGGGCAGGGTCTAAATTTCGACCTCAAAAAGGCAGTAACAGTCTAAAGATAGACCATTCTTCACTCTTGATTCGGGATACACATGGCATTCTCCCCCTCCCAATCAAGGCAAAATCAATCCCAGGGGGATTCGATTCGACCTCTTCCACACAGGTTAACGTCATTGAGTAAAGGCTCTGACATACAACCTCGGATAGGTCATACATCCTTGGTGGATTCTCTCGACCTCTTCCACACAGGTTAACGTCATCGAGCAAGGCTCTAACATACAACCTCGGATAGGTCATACATCCTTGGTGGATTCTCTCGACCTCTTCCACACAGGTTAACGTCATCGAGCAAGGCTCTGACATACAACCTCGGATAGGTCATACATCCTTGGTGGATTCTCTCGACCTCTTCCACACAGGTTAACGTCATCGAGCAGGGCTCTGACATATAACCTCGGATAGGTCATACATCCTTGGTGGATTCTCTCAACCTCTTCCACACAGGTTAACGTCATCGAGCAGGGCTCTGACATACAACCTCAGATAGGTTATACATCCATGGTGGATTCTCTCAACCTCTTCCACACAGGTTAACATCATCGAGCAGGGCTCTGATATACAACCTCGGATAGGTCTTACATCCGTGGTGGATTCTCTCGACCTCTTTCATACAGGTTAACGTCGTCGAGCAAAGGCTCCGACATACAACCTCGGATAGGTCTCACATCCTTGGTGGATTCTCTCAACCTCTTCCATACAGGTTAACGTCGTCGAGCAAAGGCTCCGACATACAACCTCGGATAGGTCTCACATCCTTGGTGGATTCTCCCGACCTCTTCCATACAGGTTAACGTCGTCGAGCAAAGGCTCCGACATACAACCTCGGATAGGTCTCATATCCTTGGTGGATTCTCCCGACCTCTTCCATACAGGTTAACATCGTCGAGCAAAAGCTCCGACATACAACCTCGGATAGGTCTCACATCCTTGGTGGATTCTCTCGACCTCCTCCATACAAGTTAACGTCGTCGAGCAAAGGCTCTGACGTACAACCTCGGAAAGGTCTCACATCCTTGGTGGATTCTCTCGACCTTTTCCATACATGCTAACATCATCAAGCAAGGGCTTTGACCTACAGTCTCAAATATGTCAAACATCCTAAAAGGATGTCTCTCACATTCGTTCAGACTAATAATACATTAAAAGCACAAAGCATGTCTTACAGATGCAAGAACAATTCAGGTCCCTCTAGGGGACAAATCCTCATTTGATATACAATATTATTGGAGTTACATAAATCCAGATTCAGGTGTACATTTATTCTCACTAGAAGTTGAAATTGAAAAGTACATTGGCATCATCCGTACAAACTAGTATCATCAAGCAATAAGCAACTTTAATACAGTCAAATATCCTTGGTGGATTTAAGTGACTTCTCCCTTACTGTACGCAAGCATCTCCTACAACTGCTCCTTCAAAGAAAGGACATAACTGGATCATCATCAGATCTCCACTCAGTGTTAGTGTATAGCCAAAATGTTGGCATATCACACTACTTCGGCCCCTTGATCCAGTAATATCTGATGTTGGCACACTTCAGTATGGATGAATATTGCCTTAACACAATGCCACTGGACACCCGCCATCATCGACCCTTCGTCGGATATCTGCCGGCGGTCCTTTACTTCATATCAGCCATCATCGGCTTCTCGTTCAACTGCTGATAGCAGCACCGTTGAACTCTCTCCTTCTGCTTCCAACTTGGTCGTTGACTGCCAACAGACTTCCACCCGATCATCCATCATCGACAAACTAACATCGAAATTCTATTCGATGCTGAGCTTCCTCCCGTTGGAGGACTTCTACACGTCGCCAGACCCTCGTCGGACTTCAACTCGACGCTAAACTTCTACCCAACGTCGGACTTCTGCCAGTCGTCGGACCCCCGTCGGATATCTACCCGACGTTGTACTTTTACGTGACGTCGGACTTCTGCCTGACGTCAGATGTTTGTCGGGCTTCTACCCGACACCAAATTTCTACCCGTCGTGGGACTTCTTCTGGCCGACAGATTTTCGTCGGAGTTCTACCCGACGCCGTACTTCTTCCCGCCGCCGAACTTCCGCCTGGTCGCGGACCGCCATCGAACTTCAGCCCGACCTTCGTCGGACCACCGCCCGGCCGCTGACCGCCGTCAGACTCTCTCCGACTAAATCTCACCTCCACATGATCTCTTAAAGGAGAGAAATTTCCAACTCCCATTCCGCTCCCCTTCCTGAAAAGGGGAAGCCGCTAACTTCTGCGCAAAAGGAGGGGCGCCGAATCAAGTAGGGAAAATCACCTACTCAACAACAGCGGAAGGCCTCAAAATGCCAGAAGCTAGAGGGGAGAAGAGAGGAAAGCCGCTAACTTCTGCGCAAAATGAGGGGCGCCGAATCAAGTAGGGAAAATCACCTACTCAAAAACAGCGGAATGCCTCAAAATGCCAGAAGCTAGAGGGGAGAAGAGAGGAAAGCCGCTAACTTCTGCGCAAAAGGAGGGGCGCCGAATCAAGTAAGGAAAATTACCTACTCAAAAACAGCGGAAAGCCTCAGAATGCCAAAAGCTCGAAGGCCAGAGGAAGAGGAGAATGGTAGAGAAGGTGCAATTTTCCTCCTACCCCAAGGGGGGTATTTATAGGATGAAAAGGGGGAGAAAAAGAGAGGGAAATGTGAAGAAAAGAGGGGGAAAAGTTTGAAAATTGGAGGGAGAGGGCTTCTAGAAGGAAGTTCGAATTTTTCTAAATTTTTCGAAATTTTTTCGGAATTTTTTGGAATTTTTTCGGATTTTTTCGGATTTTTGGAGATTTTTAATCCCTGTGGGCCCCACAAAAAAAAATAAAAAAAAAATATATGGGGCAACTGCCGCGCGCGCCCGCGCGGGCGCCGCCGGCGGCGGCTGCCGGCGGCCGGCCGGACGGTTCGGCCGCCTACGCGTTGCCGGGCTCCGATTTCGAGACCGGACGGTCCAAATTGGACGTTTTTGGGGTCCCCGGACACGTTTTTTGACGTTCCGGACTCAATTTTGACACTTTCGGAGCTCAACGAGGCCTCTACAAACAAGTTTGAGCAAAATAATATCTTTTGGAATGTAATTTTTCGCGATTCGGCAAATGTAAAATGTCAGAACAAGTATTTTCGGACTCCTGGAGCTTCGACGTCCGAAAATAAGGGGGCAACTGATACGTCATCGAAAAATTATCTTGATCGGGCACGAATCTCGAGGAAACACTCAAGTTAGAAACTTCAAAAATTAATTTGGAGACCATTTAAACTCCGATTTCAGCAAGCTTATAGTTGAACTGAGCGTCTCAGAAATACGAATCCAACAACACCAAATTCGACTCAATCCGAGCCCAAATGAGCCCAAATCAAGTACCCGAAGTGCTATTGGAAGCATCGAACAGCAATTTGAGTTACCAAACGGTCTCCGATTTTGACGAGCTTATAGTCGAATCGAGCGGCTCGACGAGACAAATCCAACGAGCCCAAGATCGCAGAATTCTGATATCATTAAGACCTTCAAATGCTTAATAAACGGTTCACGATCAAGGGATTTAATATCGGCCGTTCATCCGGATCACTACTTATTTGCCCTTGATCCCTCATCTATTTACGGGCTATGCCACTCCAGAAAAACTATAAATAGCCCCTCATTTCTCTTAAGAGGGGACCAAAGCCAAGAAGAGAAGAAGAGAAGAGAAGTCTAGGAGGGAACAGCTCCTCCTCGACCACCGCCGGAACACCGCCGGAACTTCGCCGGAACTCCGCCGGAACACCACCGAAGCACCACCGGGCGTCCGAGGGACGCCGGAGCTCTGCCCGACGCCGGAGCAACATCGGAATTCTGCCCGACACCAGAATTCTACCCGACGCCCGAGTGACGCCAGACTTCTTTCCAAGTGACGCCGAAATTCTGCCGGACACCCGAGTGACTCTGGAACTCTGCTTGGCCTTGTAACTGATACTCATTGTAATCTGATCGTCCTAAATTTAAAGGACGACTCAGCCTCGTGTATTTCAAACAACACTAGTGGAACTCTTTCAACTGGGCGTGGCCCCGTTGTTTTTCCCTTTCCAGGGTTTTCCACGTAAAAATCATGGTGCTCTTTCATTCTTCTGTTTGTGTGCTGGATATACGTACAACGCTGAGACGGAAATTTAAACTCTATCGCCGCGTATATTTGAGTCCGCAACAATGATTAATTTCTTTTGATTAATTTTATTTATTCCTAGATTTTAATTTATTTTATCAATATTTCTTAGGTTTTCTATTTTCTTTATTAAATGGATTCTCAAGCTTCAATTTTTTTGGTTTAAAGAGAGCCTTACACTAAATTGTAAATTTTGTATTAATAAATATTATATCTTTTAATATTAAAAACTCTAAAAATATTGAACTACTAATGTTGGTCTCAAACACGAATGTAAGAGACTAAGGCTTCGTTTGGGACGGCTTTTTACTGCTTCTTAAAGCGGCTTTTTAGTACAAAAATTTTAATTTTTGTACATGAAAGCAGCTTTAAGAAGCAGGAAAAAAGCCGTCCCAAACGAAGCCTAAGAGTGTTTTTAAGATCAATAATATTAAAATAAAATTCAAGTTTAGCCCTTATTTGTAATATATTTCCTTGTCCATATTCTTTCTATAAAGAGTAGGATCCATTGAGACAAAATGCTATTATTTTATTGCTTTCTTATTATTTTTAAAAAAATTTATTGTTAAAATAACATCTTAACCAAAATCATTAAATTAGGATAATTATAAAAAAACATTGCCCTACTTTTTTAAAAAGAAAAGAAAATTTTAAAATTTATAATAATTAAAAATATAATAATTTTCCCACAACTATATAGTCACTTTTACAAATAATTGTAGCTATCTTAAACTAACGTTTCATTTTTGAGACAACTATCTTATTGCTTTTTATAGTAATTTTTTAGTACAAAAATTTCATGAAACTAACAAAAAAGTAGTGTACAAAAGCTATCCAGCTTCGTTTGAGATGCCTTTTTTACTGCTTCTTAAAGTAGCTTTCTAGTAATAAAATTTCAATCTCCTCTTCGAAGCAAAAGTTATGAGTCATCTACTAAGCCTTTTGCATTTGCCTTTTCAATAAATGGTTTTGTTCTAATGCAAAGTTGGGATTTTTCTTGTTAAGTTTTGAGCCAATAATCCATTTTTTACAAGATGTTAAAAATCAGTCTGGATTGGCCAATTCAATTTGTTCAATCATAAAATAGTCATGATGCCGGTTCAGTCCATCCTAAAAACTACTTCTGTATCAATCTAGACTAATCCGGCCAGAATCGTCAATTCAACTAGGCCCAAATCCTTCGTTCTGACCGATTCAATTGCTAATTATTTAAATAATTAAATAAATTAATGTAACATATTAAAGATGAATTATTAAACAAATAAGCATAAAATTTTTATAATAGTTATTCATCTTAAAATATCAATCAAGCATCTTCACATATAACCTTGTTATTTTATATGAGTTCTTAACACATATCAACTCAAAAAGATATATAAACAGTAGTTAGAGAATGTAGGACTAAATTAATGAGTTGAGGTTATATAATCACTATATATATAATGTTAATAATATTTATTTTTTTATTTAATTATTTTATTTATTTATACACCATTACAATTTTTATCTATTTATTTTTATTCATTTATACACTATAAAAATGGGACATGTGCATGCGCATTGTGCATTCCATTCTGCATTATACTTATATATGTATTGAGCCACTTGTTCCGAGGTTTTGCTCAAGTTCATATGAAATGCATGTAAATATTGTACATACACTCATATTACTAACATATTTATACTATTAACATTATTTGTCCTTGATACGTCATCAAAAAATTATCTTTATCGGGCACGAATCTCAAGGCAAAATCAAGTTGGAAGCTTCTGAAATTAATTTTGGGACCATCCGAACTCCGATTCCAGCAAACTTACAGTCGAACTGAGCATCTCAGAAATACGAACCCAACAACATCAAATTCAACCCAATCCGAGCCCAAATGAGTCCAAATTAAGGATCAGAAGCGCTATTGGAAGGTTTGAACCATAATTTGGATTTCCAAACGGTCTCCAAATGTGCCATACTTATAGTCGAATCGAGCGTCTCAACGAGACGAATCCAACGAGCCTAAGATCGCCAAATTCCGACATCATTAAGACCTTCAAATGTCCAGCGAATGGTCTATGATTAAGGGATTCAAGATCGGCCATCCATTCAACCACTCCCTAACTACCCTTGATCTTCCACCTATTTACGGACCATGCCACTCACGAAAATCTATAAATAGAGACCCCATTTCTCATGAAAAGGGACACCTAATCCTAAGGAGAAAAAGAGAGAGCTCTTGCCCCTTTGCTCCTCCTCGACCACCGCCGGAGTTTCGCCGGACCACCACCTGAGGCCCTGCTCTTCCCCGGACCACCACCTGAGGACCTGCTCTTGGCCGGACCACCACCTGAGGCCCTGCACTCTGTCGGACCACCACCTGAGGCCCTGCACTCTGCCGGACCACCACCTGAGGCCCTGCACTTCGCCGGACCACCACCTGAGGCCCTGCTCTTCGTCGGACCACCACCTGAGGCCCTGCTCTTTACCGGACCACCACCTAAGGCCCTGCTCTTCGCCGGACCACCACCTGATGCACTGTTCTTCGCCGGACCACCACCTGAGGCCCTGCTCTTTGCCAGACCATGACTTGAGGCCCTGCGCTTCGCCGGACCACCACTTGAGGCCCGCACTTCTGCCGGACCACCACATGAGGCCCGTACTTCTGCCGTACCACCACCTGAGGCCCGCACTTCTGCCGGACCACCACCTGAGGCCAGCACTTCTGCCGGACTACCTCCTGACTTCTGTCACCAGTCTATGGTCTTTCTGACCTCCAACACCAGCCGACTATGATCCTTCTGACCTTCGTCGCCCGACCAACTAAGGTCTTCCTGACCTCTGTCACCAGACAACGGTCTTTCTGACTCCGGTCTCCCGCTAACTACAGTCCGTCCGACCTCCGTTGCCTGCCAACTATGGTCAGCTGACCCAACAAACATGTATATATTGATTCCCACCATGTAATACACTCTATATGATGTATAATAGCCATATCAGGCCAAGTCCCTCCCCCGAAAAGAGGGCCTCATTTGTAATCAACTGCAAATACTAGTGGATTCATTCAAACTGGGTCATGCCCCGTGGTTTTTCCCCCTTTCAGGGGTTTCCACGTAAAAACTCTGGTGTCTCTTATAAATACTACACCCTCTCTCTTTCATCTGATTGTGTGCTGGATCTTCATACAATGCTAAGACGCTAAGCTTTATGTTTCTCTACCACCGCGAATACTCCAGGATGCAACAGTTTGGCGCCGTCTGTGGGAACATGGTTCCCGACTGGGGGGTAATTTTCAACCCAACCTCAAAAGGTCGTATATGTGAACACATTGACATCTGCTATGGCTGCATTAATGTCATGGAACTCAGATACGGACTGGGGGGCAACCTTGACTCCAACTGCGGTCAAGAAAATTCCTCCAATTCTTTCAATATCAAGATGATATTTCAGGCAGGAAACTCCTAGCAAATGCAAGGATGCTTCCAATAAATTTCAAGCCTCATATAATCCCTAACTGGACTTCTACTCCTTGGGCAGGGTCTAAATTTTGACCTCAAAAAGGCAGTAACGGTCTAAAGATAGACTATTCTTCACTCTTGATTCGGGATACACGCGATATTTCACCCCCTCCCAATCAAGGAAAAATCAATCATAGGGGGATTCGATTCGACCTCTTCCACACAGGTTTACATCATCGAGCAAAGGCTCTGACATACAACCTCGGATAGGTCATACATCTTTGGTGGATTCTCTCGACCTCTTCCACACAGGTTAACATCATCGAGCAGGGCTCTGATATATAACCTCAGAAAGGTCATACATCCTTAGTGGATTCTCTCGACCTCTTCCACACAGGTTAACATCATCGAGCAGGGCTCTGATATACAACCTCAGAAAGGTCATACATCCTTAGTGGATTCTCTCGACCTCTTCCACACAGGTTAATGTCATCGAACAGTATTCTGACATACAACCTCGGATAGGTCATACATCCTTAGTGAATTCTTTCGACCTCTTCCACACAGGATAACGTCATCGAGCAGGGCTCTGACATACAACCTCGGATAGGTCATACATCCTTGGTGGATTCCCTCGAGCTCTCCCACACAAGTTAACGTCATCGAGTAGGGCTCTGATATACAACCTTAGAAAGGTCATACATCCTTAGTGGATTCTCTCGACCTCTTCCGCACAGGTTAACATCATCGAGCAGAGCTCTGATATACAACCTCAGAAAGGTCATACATCCTTAGTGGATTCTCTTGACCTCTTCCACACAGGTTAACGTCATCGAACAGTATTCTGACATACAACCTCGGATAAGTCATACATCCTTAGTAGATTCTTTCGACCTCTTCTACACAGGATAACATTATCGAGCAGGGCTCTGACATACAACCTCGGATAGGTCATACATCCTTGGTGGATTCCCTCAAACTCTCCCGCACATGTTAACGTCATCGAGCAGGGCTCTGACATACAACCTCGGATAGGTCATACATCATTGATGGATTTCCTCAACCTCTTCCACATAGGTTAACGTCATCAAGCTGGGCTCTAACATACAATCTCAGATAGGTCATACATCCTTGGGGGATTCCCTCGAACTCTCCCGCATAAGTTAATGTCATCGAAAAGGACTATGACATTCAACCTCAGAAAGGTCACACATCTTTGGCGGATGCTATTGACCTACGCTCTTCTACCCAACGCCTGACTTCTGCCCTTCGTCGAATCCTCGTTGGAGTCCTACCTGTTGCAATCCAGGATCCCAAGCACTTGATTTTGATGATGTTAAATAATACTTACTAGAATAATATCATTCATCTCAGAATCTATAAATGTTTATTTTTGTCTATGAGCACTAACATTTCAGGTCTAATACATTTGGCTCAAGATTGCTGGAGACTCAGTTTGGGTAGAATAGGAAATTCAAAATATTGTAATTCTATTTTTCTTTATTTTCTATTTATTGAGTCTGCCACAAAAGCATGCATGAGAAGGGAGAAATTGCACACACACAAACAGGGGGATTTTTATCATTAAGTTTAAGTTTTTTTTAAACTTATCGTACTGTACGATTTTGTATCGTACTGTACGATATGCCATTAATAATCAAGCTAACGGCTAATTGCTGAACTTTCTATTTTTCTGAATAGATCGTACTGTACGATTCATATCGTACGGTACGATTGTATTCAATTCTGAAACCCTAGCCGCCAGAATAAGTTTGGTAAGTTATATTATTTCATCTCATTAGTAGATCGTACCGTACGATAGTATATCGTACTGTACGATTATTTGAATACTTACCAAAATTATCTCCCGTAATCAGGAAATAAAGATCTTGGTTTCTTAATTAAAGTCAATCGTACTGTACGATATAAATCGTACTGTACGACCGACAGAGACGATTTTTGATCGTCCTGATGATCGTACCAAACGAAACCAAGGTATTTGTTCTAATCATCCCGGACGATATTCCTATCGTACTGGACGATGTCCTGAAAATGAACTGATCGTACTGACGATGCTGGACGATAGGCAGAGACGAATTCTTTCGTCCCATATATCGTCCCGACATTCGTCCCGTACGAACAGTTGAAATATCCTATCGTACTGTACGATGTTTAAGGAGTACTGTACGATAGACAGAGACGAAATTTTATCGTCCCATGGTTCGTCCCGTACGAACAGTCGAAATTGAACTGATCGTCCCGTACGATTTTCCAATCGTACGGTACGATATTTGTAAAATCAGAGAACTGTTCGTCTGGGTTCGTACTGAACGAAGTCTGTTTTGAACTGATCGTACTGTACGATATTATATCGTACTGTACGATATTATTCGTTTTTGAGTTGAAATTTAGGGTTTTTGGAGCCTGATTTAAAAACAAATTTTTTGATGATTGAGTAAGAAGTTGGTGGTCGTCTTTTCTGCTGTGGAGAGCTGAAAGAGAGGAAGGGACTCTTGTGAGGAATCTTGTCTTGGAAGAGATCCAAGGCTTGAGGAGGAAGAAGGTGGGCTTGAGCGTGAGGGAGAAGGAGAGTGAGGGGTTCTCACTATTCTCCAAGCTAAGTTGCATGCTTTGGTCCTCTTGTGGCTTGGGTTGTCTTGGAAAGGTTCTCAAGGAAAGAGAGGCTTCAAGATCAACAATCACCGGGTACTCTGCCATCTCCAGGAGGGAGAAAAAGGAGAAGGTACTCTGCCATCTCCAGGAGGGAGAAAAAGGAGAAGGTCCGCTGCCGTCGCCGAGGAGGTGACAAAGCGTTTGGTATTCCGCCACACCGGGGGAGGTGAAAGGGAGGTTTGTAAGGGCTTCTCCGCCTTGCCAAGGGGGGCAAAAGGAGAGTCAACTTTTAGTAGTGCAACTCTCGGAGTAGAGGACTCCGGGGAGTGGACGTAGGTCAAGTGACCGAACCACTATAAAAATTCTGGTGTGCTCTTTTCATTTTTCGTACCGCATTTAATTTTTCACTTACTTGCTCATTGCTTTAATTGCGTGGTGAAAAATCTGGTTTTAGTTCTTTTTATTGTGAGATTTAGTATTGTGTTACATTATCATCTTTGTGATTGTAATAAGTAGCTTCCGCGTTTAATTATTGAGTTGTTATTTTAAAAAAAATCCAAAAATATTAGAACTCCTGTTTAGGATTAATTTTTAAAATACCAATTCACCCCCCCCTCTTGGCGCATCTCGTACTTTCAAGTGGTATCAGAGCGGGGTTTCAGAATAGTGTTTTAGAAAACCTAGAAACATAAGATCCATGGCTCAATTTGGTAATCGTAACACTGCTGAGGGTTACTCAATAACCCGACCACCTCTGTTTGACAATATACCGTTTGATTTTTGGAAAATTCGCATGTCTACGTTTTTACAGTCTATAGACTATCGCATGTGGATGTTGGTTCAAGAAGGTTACTCTCCACCTTTTCATATGATCAATGGCGTTAAAACTGAACTAGCTTTTAGAGAATGGAGTAATGAGGATCGTGACTATGCACAATTAAATGCTAAATGCTTAAACTGTTTCTTTTGCGCATTAAAATCTGAAGACTATATGCGTGTGTCAACATGTACTTCTGGTAAGGAGATATGGGATAGACTGTGCATCACTTACGAAGGAACCAATGAGGTTAAACAATCTAGACTAAACATTCTCCTGCACGATTATGAACTCTTCCGCATGAAACCTAGCGAAACGATTTCTGAAATGTACACTAGGTTTACCCAAATAGTGACATCCTTGCATGCTCTAGGAAGAGATTTATCCAATTCTGAAAAAGTTAACAAAATTCTAAGATGCTTACCTAGTTCATATGATGCCAAAATTACTGCAATTACTGAGTCTAAGGATTTAAATGTTTATTCGATTGACAATTTACTTGGATCACTCATTGCCTACGAGCAAGGGGTGAGTCAAAGACAAAGTGATGCAGGTGATAAGAAGAAGGAGCGAACTGTGGCATTAAAAGCTGACAATTCTGAAAGTGATAGCTCTGCAGCGGAGGAGGATGACGACATAGCTTTGATGACTCGCCAGTTCAAAAGTTTCCTGAAGAGAAAGCAACGACGTCACCAAAGCAACTGGAACAAAGGTAAAAACTCAAAAAATATTAAAGTTTCATCTGACACAATTTGCTTTGAATGCAGAAAACCAGGTCATCTCCGAGCTGATTGCCCAAACATTAAGACTCAACAATCCAGGGATAAGAATGATGAAAGATCAAAATTCAAGAAGGGCAAGTTCAAGACACAGAAAGCTTTTTGGGCCGACTCTGCTTCAGAATCATCAGAAGAAGAGGCAGAGGAGGAGGTAACAAATTTATGTCTTATGGCTAATGATAAACTTGATCAATCCGATCAAGATGAGGTATGTCAACTTTCATATGATGAACTGCTAATCATTTCTGAAAATATTCATGACTCGTATAGGAAATTAAAGAAAATGTATGCTAGCCTTAATACTGATTTTAGTACTTTACAAGAAGAGCATGCTAGTGTAGTTAAAGATCTTTCTGAATTAGATAGAGATCACATGTCCCTACTTGATGAATTTGATACATTAAATAAGAAGCATATTGAATTAACTACTTCACATGATTCCTTGAAATCATCACATATTGAATTAGAAAATGCATGCAAGGAATTAGATGAACTATCATATGTGAAATTTCAAATTAGGAGTCTTGAACAAGAAAATAAATTTCTATTGGAAAAAATTGATGCATATGAGAATAATAAAAAACCACCCACTTTCGAAGAATTCTATGCACCTCCATCTCATTCAAAATCATCACAGCATGCATCATACAAACCTAAGAGGAGGCACTCTCACCCAAATAGATTAGTGAACCCATTTCCCGGTGTTAGGTGTTACTCTTGTGGCATGGTAGGTCACATAGCCCGCACCTGCACTATTCACCATAGAACACATCTAGTGTGGAGACCCAAGGTGCATTCATCACAGCATACCATGCATACATATCATTCATACAAGCATAAGGTGGAACCCAAACTCACTTGGGTTCCCAAAACTGACCTTTGATTGACATTGTAGGGATGCTCTCACAAAAGACCTAGTGAGAGCATGTGGTACCTGGACAGTGGCTGCTCACGACACATGACTGGAGACATAAAGCAGTTCGTGACACTGGAGGCCAGGGCAGGAGGCAAGGTAACTTTGGGAGACAACACCACCAGGAAAGTGGTGGGCACAGGTATTATTGGAAATACTAAAAATCTGGTAATTGAAAATGTACTTTTAGTTGATGGTTTAAAGCATAACTTATTGAGTATTAGTCAATTATGTGATAAAGGTTTTGATATAAAATTTCTTTCTGACAAATGCATGATTAGTTTGAATAATTCACTTGTGTTAGAAGGAAAACGAATTAACAATGTTTACATGTTAGATTTAAACTGCATTGAAAACTCTGACCCTTTATGCTTGAAAACAGTAGCTGATGACTCTTGGCTTTGGCATAGGAGACTATGCCATGCTAGCATGAAAACACTTAGGAATATCACTCAGAAAGACCTAGTTAGAGGCATACCTAAGTTAGACTTCACTAAGGATCATCTATGCGATGCTTGCCAACTAGGAAAACAAGTAAAATCTTCATTTCATTCAATTAAAGACATTAACACCACTAGGCCACTAGAGATTCTACACATGGACCTTTTTGGACCTGTTAGCACTGCAAGCCTAGGAGGGAAAACTTATGGATTTGTAATAGTGGATGACTACTCTAGATTTACTTGGGTAAGATTTTTAGCACATAAGAGTGAGTCATTTGAAGAGTTTAGAATTTTCTCCACTTGGATTCAAAGAAAATTAGGTTGTGAAATTTCAACAATCCATAGTGATCACGGAGGAGAATTTGAGAATGATAAGTTTGAATCTTTTTGTCAAGAGATAGGAATTGAACATAATTTCTCTGCCCCAAGGACACCTCAGCAAAATGGAATAGCAGAAAGAAAGAATAGAACTTTAGTTGAAGCTGCTAGGGCAATGTTAGCTGAATACACTCTCCCTAGATATTTTTGGGCTGAAGCAGTCAATACTGCTTGCTATGTTCTAAATAGGGTAAATGTTAGATCTAAACTAAATAAGACACCCTATGAATTAATTAAGGGTAGGACACCAAATCTCTCACACTTACATGTCTTTGGTTGCAAATGTTTTATCTTAATCAATGGTAAGTCACCCTTAGGAAAGTTTGATCCTAAAGCTGATGAAGGTGTTTTCTTAGGTTATTCTTCTGTAGGTAAAGCCTTTAGGATCTTTAATAAGAGAACTCTTGTAGTAGAAGAATCTACCCATGTTGTGTTTGATGAATCTGATAAGATCTCTGAACCTGATCATGAAGAAGAAGAAGTTGAGATCATTAAGGGGGTAGAAACCATTGCCATAGAGGTTAGAGCAGAACCTCAGGAACAATTGCCTAGAGATTTGAAATATTCTTCTAGTCATCCTAAAGAACTGATCTTAGGGGACCCATTAGAAGGTGTAAAAACTAGGCATGGACTTAGAAAAGAGGTTAGTCATTCTGCATTTATCTCCATGATTGAACCCACAAATATAGATCAAGCCTTAGGAGATGAATTCTGGATCCTAGCAATGCAAGAAGAGCTGAACCAATTTGTTAGGAATGATGTTTGGGAACTAGTTAAGAGACCTAAAGAACAAAGTGTTGTAGGAACTAAGTGGGTCTTTAAAAATAAAATGAATGACTCTGGAATAGTAGTGAGAAACAAGGCTAGACTAGTAGCAAAGGGTTATAACCAAATTGAGGGAATAGACTTTGAGGAAACCTTTGCACCTGTTGCTAGATTAGAAGCCATTAGAGTACTCTTAGCTTTTGCTTGCTTTAAAGGATTTAAACTATATCAAATGGATGTTAAGAGTGCTTTCCTAAATGGGGTAATCAAAGAGGATGTCTATGTGGAACAACCCCCAGGTTTTGAAAACTCACAATTTCCAAATCATGTGTTTAAGTTGAAAAAGGCACTATACGGATTAAAGCAAGCACCAAGAGCCTGGTATGAAAGACTTAGTACATTCCTACTAGATAGAGGCTTTGTTAAGGGTAGTGTGGACACCACCCTATTCTTGAAGAAATTAGGAGATGAGATACTCATTGTTCAAATCTATGTAGATGATATCTTATTTGGATCATCCGAGAAAACCTTATGTGATGAATTCTCAAAAACAATGAGTGATGAGTTTGAAATGAGTATGATGGGAGAACTTAATTATTTTCTTGGATTTAGTGTGAAACAGATAGAAAGTGGAACGTTCCTTAGCCAATCTAAGTACATCAAGGATATTCTTAAAAAATATGAAATGGACAATGCTAAGGCCATGAATACTCCCATGGGTTCAAACACTCAACTAGATAAAGACTCAAATGGAAAATCAGTAGATCAGAAAAGGTATAGGGGAATAATTGGATCACTTCTCTACTTAACTGCCAGTAGACCAGATATAATGTTTAGCGTTTGTCTCTGTGCTAGATTTCAAGCAGATCCAAAAGAATCTCACATGACTGCAGTAAAAAGAATTCTTAGATACCTACTAGGCACCCCAAACTTAGGAATTTGGTATCCTAGGCACAGCACCTCTTTTGAAATCTTAGGATATTCAGATTCAGACTTTGCAGGATGTAGGATAGATAGAAAGAGCACATCTGGTACCTGTCAATTTATTGGACAATCCTTAGTTTCTTGGTCCAGTAGAAAACAAAATTCGGTAGCCCTCTCAACAGCTGAAGCAGAATATATAGCAGTAGGAAGCTGTGTTGCTCAAGTCTTATGGTTAAAACAACAGCTTCTAGATCTTGGACTACCTGTAGGAACCATCCCCATAATGTGTGACAACTCTAGTGCAATCTGTATATCCAAAAATCCTATTCAGCACTCACGAACAAAACATATAGACATTAGACATCACTTCATAAGAGATCATGTAGCAAAAGGGGACATTGAACTGCATCACATTGCCACTGGAGAACAATTAGCTGACATTTTCACAAAACCACTACCTTATGACACTTTCTGTACCTTGAGAACTAAACTAGGTGTCATAGACATTCATGCATGAATAGAAAATAAAAAAAAAAAACAATAATATATATAAAAATAAAAAAAAAATTAAAAAAAAAAAAAAAAATTAAAAAAAAAAAAAAAAAATTTTGGTTTCCTGATCTCCACACAATCACCTTCCTGAATTCCAAAATTTTGATTTTCTCTGCCTATCGTACTGTACGATACATAATCGTACTGTACGATTATCCCAACTATACAAATCACAGCCCTCCATCTGATCAACGGTCCAAATCCAATTCTATTCTGTTTAAACATATCGTACTGTACGAATCACTACTCGTACTGTACGATACACATTATTGAGACTCGTACTGTACGATGCACCTATCGTACTGTACGATCCACGTGTATTCTGGATTGGGACGAATTAAAAGTCGGTTGGTACGATAATTATTGCTGTTCGTACAGTACGAACACCTGTTCGTACTGGACGATCTTCCTTTTTCAACGGTCGTACCGACGACTCCTCGGGACGAACGTCCTTCTCTCACAATCGTACTGTACGATTCGGATCGTACTGTACGATTTGACCAACTTTTTCCCGACAGTCGTCCAGACGAATTGATTGCATATAGTACTGTACGATATACTATCGTACTGTACGATCATCCCGAAATTTCTATAAATTGGAAGGTTTTTCTCAAGCTCATTTCATCTTCATTCCAATGGCTGGAGGGAGCAAGCGAGGTCGTTTGATCGAGGGGGGTTCTTCCTCCTCCCGCCGCTTCGACGACCGGTTTCTGTCCGCCGCCGACGAGAAGGCATATTACAAGTTCAAGGAAGCAAAAATCACCCCGTCAAGAATGTTAAATCAAGCTGCCCTTAGCTTTGAGGTGATGCCTCTTTTTGCCTCTACCTCTCTTCAAATCCTTCTCACCCTCGCCTTTCCCTTCCATTCTGAACTCCTCTTTGAATTTCTGGCCAACTTAAGAATTCACGCTGAAACCCACACCTTATCTTCTTATGTTTGCAAAACGAATGTTGTCATCACTAAAGACGACATCGCCCAACACATCGGCCTATCCACTGAAGGCCCTCGTCCTCAATCCCTAATTACCCAAGACTACGATTGGACACCAGTAAATCTCCTCCTTCGCAACATACCTTCCAATCAACATCTCCCTCTTGTCCAAAGCATGAACCAAAATGCCCGAGTCATCCAGCACGTCCTTCGCACCTCCATCATACCAAAAGCTGGAGATCGAATTCATATCACTCCACTACTTTCCATTGTAACCTACCTAATTATGTCAGGCACCCGATTTGATGAAGCCCAAATGATCATAGACTATCTGAATAACTTATCCGCCCTTAGGTGTGCAGGTGCCCGTCGCAAACAAAATATAGCCTTAGGCCATGTCATAGGATATATCTTAGATGTTAAGTATCAATTGCATTATCCTCTAGATCCTGACAATCTACCGGTCTTCTATTCAAATGCCTCTTTTCGCGTTCTCTTTCATAGGGGTGCAGCCCACGCTGACCCTGACTTTGATGAAGAAGAGGAAGCAGCCGCAGCAGGAGGACCTCCACCACCTCCTGTTCCACCCCCTGCACCTGCCTACTTTGCCTACCCGCAAGACGACGTTCTACAACGCCTGGATCGCTTGGAAGCTCGTTTGGGTCAACACATTGCCGACCAACAACGCCAGCACGACGAAGATCGGCAGTGGTTTGACGCACGATTTACCAGGATTGATCAGAACTTTGCTTCTCTGAACCTTCACTTTCCGCCACCTCCAACACCACCGGATCAGGATCCCGACTTTTAGATGTGTGTATTTTCTTTTGTTTTAGTTTGTTCTTGTTTCTTTTCGTAATTGTTTGTGTTGTACTTCCCTTTTTGGTGCTGTCAAAAGGGGGAGAAGTATTTATCTTGTTTGTGTTCTTCAATTAAAGCAATCTTGTTGTTATTTTGCATTATGTATTATGTTGTTATTTCATGTTATAAAATTTTATAAATAAAAAAAAAAAAAAAAAAAGTTGTTTGATTATCCTACTGAGGGGGAGCCAAGAGACAAATAACAATCATGGTAATCAAGAAAATATTATTTGACATCATCAAAAAGGGGGAGATTGTTGCAATCCAGGATCCCAAGCACTTGATTTTGATGATGTTAAATAATACTTACTAGAATAATATCATTCATCTCAGAATCTATAAATGTTTATTTTTGTCTATGAGCACTAACATTTCAGGTCTAATACATTTGGCTCAAGATTGCTGGAGACTCAGTTTGGGTAGAATAGGAAATTCAAAATATTGTAATTCTATTTTTCTTTATTTTCTATTTATTGAGTCTGCCACAAAAGCATGCATGAGAAGGGAGAAATTGCACACACACAAACAGGGGGATTTTTATCATTAAGTTTAAGTTTTTTTTTAAACTTATCGTACTGTACGATTTTGTATCGTACTGTACGATATGCCATTAATAATCAAGCTAACGGCTAATTGCTGAACTTTCTATTTTTCTGAATAGATCGTACTGTACGATTCATATCGTACGGTACGATTGTATTCAATTCTGAAACCCTAGCCGCCAGAATAAGTTTGGTAAGTTATATTATTTCATCTCATTAGTAGATCGTACCGTACGATAGTATATCGTACTGTACGATTATTTGAATACTTACCAAAATTATCTCCCGTAATCAGGAAATAAAGATCTTGGTTTCTTAATTAAAGTCAATCGTACTGTACGATATAAATCGTACTGTACGACCGACAGAGACGATTTTTGATCGTCCTGATGATCGTACCAAACGAAACCAAGGTATTTGTTCTAATCATCCCGGACGATATTCCTATCGTACTGGACGATGTCCTGAAAATGAACTGATCGTACTGACGATGCTGGACGATAGGCAGAGACGAATTCTTTCGTCCCATATATCGTCCCGACATTCGTCCCGTACGAACAGTTGAAATATCCTATCGTACTGTACGATGTTTAAGGAGTACTGTACGATAGACAGAGACGAAATTTTATCGTCCCATGGTTCGTCCCGTACGAACAGTCGAAATTGAACTGATCGTCCCGTACGATTTTCCAATCGTACGGTACGATATTTGTAAAATCAGAGAACTGTTCGTCTGGGTTCGTACTGAACGAAGTCTGTTTTGAACTGATCGTACTGTACGATATTATATCGTACTGTACGATATTATTCGTTTTTGAGTTGAAATTTAGGGTTTTTGGAGCCTGATTTAAAAACAAATTTTTTGATGATTGAGTAAGAAGTTGGTGGTCGTCTTTTCTGCTGTGGAGAGCTGAAAGAGAGGAAGGGACTCTTGTGAGGAATCTTGTCTTGGAAGAGATCCAAGGCTTGAGGAGGAAGAAGGTGGGCTTGAGCGTGAGGGAGAAGGAGAGTGAGGGGTTCTCACTATTCTCCAAGCTAAGTTGCATGCTTTGGTCCTCTTGTGGCTTGGGTTGTCTTGGAAAGGTTCTCAAGGAAAGAGAGGCTTCAAGATCAACAATCACCGGGTACTCTGCCATCTCCAGGAGGGAGAAAAAGGAGAAGGTACTCTGCCATCTCCAGGAGGGAGAAAAAGGAGAAGGTCCGCTGCCGTCGCCGAGGAGGTGACAAAGCGTTTGGTATTCCGCCACACCGGGGGAGGTGAAAGGGAGGTTTGTAAGGGCTTCTCCGCCTTGCCAAGGGGGGCAAAAGGAGAGTCAACTTTTAGTAGTGCAACTCTCGGAGTAGAGGACTCCGGGGAGTGGACGTAGGTCAAGTGACCGAACCACTATAAAAATTCTGGTGTGCTCTTTTCATTTTTCGTACCGCATTTAATTTTTCACTTACTTGCTCATTGCTTTAATTGCGTGGTGAAAAATCTGGTTTTAGTTCTTTTTATTGTGAGATTTAGTATTGTGTTACATTATCATCTTTGTGATTGTAATAAGTAGCTTCCGCGTTTAATTATTGAGTTGTTATTTTAAAAAAAATCCAAAAATATTAGAACTCCTGTTTAGGATTAATTTTTAAAATACCAATTCACCCCCCCCTCTTGGCGCATCTCGTACTTTCACTACCTGATGTTGAACTTCTACCCGATGCTAGACTTCTGCCCATCGGCGGACCCTCGTCGGACTTCTACCCGGCGCCATACTTCTGCGCGTCGTAGGACCCTCGTCGAACTCCTACCCGACGCTGAACTTCTACCCGACGCCGGACTTCTGCCTGTCACCGGACCCTTGTCGGAGTCCTACCCAACTCTGAACTTCAACCCGTCATTAGACTTCTGCCTGTCGACGGACCCTCGTCGGATTCCTACCCGACGCTGAACTTCTACCCGACGCCGAACTTCTGCCCATCGGCAAACCCTCGTCGAACTTCAACCCGTCGTCAGACTTCTGCCCGTCGACGGACCCTCGTCGAATTCCTACCCGACGCTGAACTTCTACCAGACGCTAGACTTCTGCCCATCGGCGGACCCTCGTCGGACTTCTACCCGACGCTGAACTTCAACCCGACGTCGAACTTCTGCCCATAGTCGGACCCTCGTCGGAGTCCTACCCGACTTTGAACTTCAACCCGTCATCAGACTTCTACCCGTCGATGGACCCTCGTTGGATTCCTACCCGACACTGAACTTCTACCCGACGCTGGACTTCTGCCCATCAGCGGACCCTCGTCGGACTTCTACCAGACACCAGACTTCTGCCCGTCACCGGACCCTCGTCGGACTCCTACCCGACGCTGAACTTCTACCCGACACCAGACTTCTGCCCGTCGTCGGACCCTCATCAGACTCCTACCCGACGCTGAACTTCTACCCGACGCCGGACTTCTGCCCTTCGTCGAACCCTCGTCGGAATCCTACCCGACGCTGAACTTCTACCCGACGCCGGACTTCTGCCCTTCGTCGGACCCTCGTCGGAGTCCTACGCGATGCTAAATTTCAACCCGTCGTCAGACTTCTACCCGTCACCAGGCTTCTTCCTAACATCGGACTTCCGTCCGTTTCTAGACTTCCACCGACTAATGTCGGACCTCCGCAATATTTCTAGAAGAACAAGGAGGAGAAGACTCCTGCTCACTGAGGGGCCCTAGACCGGCAGAGGGGATACCATATGAAATGGCCTAGGGGAATGCCTCAGTGTGAGGGAGAGAAGAACAAGGGGGAGAAGACTTATACTCAGTGAGGGGCCCTAGGCATGTACAGGGGATACCGCCTGAACATAACCCGGGGGAAGGCCTCAGCGTGAGCAAGAGGAGAGGGAAGAGAGGTGCAAGAAATCCATACACCATAGGGGAGTATTTATAGTTTGGAGGCCAAGGCAGTTATTTTGAAAAAAAAAAAAATTCTGGCGGTTAGCCGGCGGTTGGCTAAACTGTTGGCTGGCGGTTTAGCCAATCGCCAGCCCAGTCAGCCACGACCGGACCGAGCCGGTCAGTAGGGGCAGAGCCGTGCGGCTCGCAGGCAGGCGCCAGGGCAGGCGCAGGCAGGCATCGTGGCGCGCGGGAGGCCGGGCAGGCGCCAGCTTGCGCGCGGGTAGCCGGGCAGCAGCGCAGCGCGCGGGCAGTCGGGCAGTAGCACAGCGTGCTCGCGGAGCAGCGGCGCGGTGGAGCGGCGGCGTAGTGGCGCGCCAGTGGCACACGGCGGTGCGGTGGCAGCGAACGCCCGCTGGCGGTGGAGGCTTCTCCGTCCAGACCTATTTCCGGGCACAATTTTGGGCCCCAAAAAGTCAAATCGGACATTTTTGGGGTCCACGGAACCGTTTTTCGACGTTCCGGACTCAATTTTGACACTTTCGAAGCTGTTCGGGAACTCTACTAACAAGATTGGTTATTTGTAAATTTCAAGTCATGACAAAAAATTCCCCAAATATTGAAACGCGTATTTTCGGACTTCTGATGCTTCGACGTCCGAAAATAGGGGGGCAACTGATACGTCATCAAAAAATTATCTTGATCGGGCACGAATCTTGAGGCAAAATCAAGTTGGAAGCTTCTGAAATTAATTTTGGGACCATCCGAACTATGATTCTAGCAAACTTACAGTCGAACTGAGCGTCTCAAAAATACGAACCCAACTACATCAAATTCAACCCAATCCGAGCCCAAATGAGTCCAAATCAAGGATCAGAAGTGCTATTGGAAGGTTTGAACCATAATTTGGATTACTAAACGGTCTCCAAATGTGACATACTTATAGTCGAATCGAGCGTCTCGACGAGAAAAATCTAACGAGCCCAAGATCGCCAAATTCTGACATCATTAAGACCTTCAAATGTCCAGCGAACGGTCTATGATTAAGGGATTCAAGATCGACCATCCCTTCAACCACTCCCTAACCACCCTTGATCTTCCACCTATTTACGGACAATGCCACTCACGAAAATCTATAAATAGAGACCCCATTTCTCATGAAAAGGGACACCTAATCCTAAGGAGAAAAAGAGAGAGATCTTTCCCCTTTGCTCCTCCTCGACCACCGCCGGAGTTTCGCCGGACCACCACCTGAGGCCCTGCTCTTCGCCAGACCACCACCTGAGGCCCTGCTCTTCGCCGGACCACCACCTGAGGCCCTACACTCTGTCGGACCACCACCTGAGGCCCTGTACTCTGCCGGACCACCACCTGAGGCCCTGCACTTCGCCGGACCACCACCTGAGGCCCTGCTCTTCGCCGGACCACTACCTGAGGCCCTGCTTTTCGCCGGACCACCACCTGAGGCCCTGCTCTTCGCCAGACCACCACCTGAGGCCTTGCTCTTCGTCGGACCACCACCTGAGGCTCTGCTCTTCGCCAAACCACCACTTGAGGCCCTTCTCTTCGCCGGACCACCACTTGAGGCCCGTACTTCTGCCGGACCACCACATGAGGCCCGTACTTCTGCCGGACCACCACCTGAGGCCCGCACTTCTACCGGACCACCACCTGTGGCCCGCACTTCTGCCAGACCACCACCTAAGGCCCATATTTCTGCCGGACTACCTCCTGACTTCTGTCACCAGACTATGGTCTTTCTGACCTCCAACACCAGCCGACTATGGTCCTTCTGACCTCCGTTGCCTGACCAACTAAGGTCCTCCTGACCTCTGTCACCAGACAACGGTCTTTCTGACTCCGGTCTCCCGCCAACTACGGTCTGTCCAACCTCCGTTGCCTGCCAACTATGGTCAACCGACCCAACAAACATGTATATATTGATTCCCACCATGTAATACACTCTATATGATGTATAATGGCCATATCAGGCCAAGTCCCTCCCCCGAAAAGAGGGCCTCATTTGTAATCAACTGCAAATACTAGTGGATTCATTCAAACTGGGCCATGCCCCGTGGTTTTTCCCCCTTTCAGGGGTTTCCACGTAAAAACTCTGGTGTCTCTTATAAATACTACACCCTCTCTCTTTCATTTGATTGTGTGCTAGATCTTCGTACAATGCTAAGACGCTAAGCTTTATATTTCTCTACCACCGCGAATACTCCAGGACGCAACAGCCCTATTGTTTCTAGTTGTATTGTGATGTCAGGTTAAGAATCGAACCCTATATTACCATTACATTGCTATTTATTGAAACTGTTTGAAATCCTTAATTGAATACAAATTGACCTTTAAGTAATTATATTTAGATGTTGAACAGTGAATTTTTTAATGGATCCTATGCAGCCTATTAAGCAATATGTGGTCACCCTATATTGCTTATATGTTTTTAGGAAAAGAAAAAGGCCTAGTTGAATAGATAGAAGAGAAGCTCAAGAGTTTGGCATGTTTACATTATGAATATATATTGCTTTTGCAATCTAATTATTCATCTTAGTGGATGTTGGAAAAAAAGGAACACTATCCTAGATTGTTGTATATTTTATATTTTGATATGAAATTATGATAATGCCTATTTATTGTTGACCTCTTTTTTATATGAGGTCATCATGACCTATTTAAACTCTTGATCATCCATCTGATGGTTGACAATCATGCAACTATCAATAATCCAGCACTCTATCAATCAATCATTTAATCAAATGTCCAGTCTCCAATTAAAATTCAATCACATCCCACATTCACTTCAATTACCTCCAACTTCCAATCAGCTTGCATATATTTAATAAAATCTCAATCAAACTTCAATTATGCACCAAACTCACAATCAATCAGATCCATGTCTAGCCTGCATTCAATCAACCTACATATCAATCATATACTCAATAATCACCCTGCATTTCAGTCTACACTTCAATCAATCATTCAATCTAGCTCTACAACCAGCATTCAATCAAATTTTAATCATTCAATCTCCAGCCTGTAATCAAATTAATCAGTCAATGTCTACCTGCAGTTGTAGCCCTGCACTTTAGTCAATTGACCTAGTGCACTGTCCACCTTTGACTTCAATCATGTCCAAATCACTTCGTTAGGTGCTTTAGGTGATAGATCATCCATCAACAAGCCCTTTAAACCTACAATTGACTCATATGACTTAATTGAGCTAGCTCAGGCTAGCTCAATTGATCATGAACCTCCATCCACACTCAATCAAACTTTAAATCAAGCTTGAACTTCTCTAAACTTTTGTGATCATCTCTCCTATTGAAATGGACTTGACTAGTTACTCTGATCTAGTCAACAGTTGACTTGGTCAATTGGACCCATAACTGGTTGAAATTGATCCATATAGGTCACTCAATGCATTCAATCAAATTAAGTATGCCAAACTTCATTAAACCTCCATAATCATTCCATTCAATGGCTTAAATACATCTAAACCATTATTGAGTCAAAGTCTAGTGGGTTTGACCGAGTCAACCCATTGAAATTTAGTCAAATACTCATATACACTTAACTCACTCATTCAAACCTCAATCATAATGCTCCAAACCCTTGGTTGTCCATCCAAACAACAAATCACACTTCCCCAAGCCACCTCAACAATCAACTTGATTGTTTAACTAGTCAACTAAGTCAACAAGCATTCAAATGGGCTTAGGTGATCAATTTGGCTAAATCAATTCCTTTCCCGCCAAAATAACTCATTATAGTGGCTCAAATACTCTGTAAAAGCTTCCTAAACCTCACTTAAACTCATCTTACTCCATGGATTAGCCTAAATTAGTTAGTTAAGTGATCTTTTCCCCATGTGAAGACAAATGTGCCTTTCCACATCATTGTACCTTATCCTTTTAATTCCCAGCCATTCTACCTACTGGGGACACTTGCCAAGCATCTTATAATACTGCCAAAGTGATATTAGCCGTCCACATAACCTAGGCATTTAAATTGGGAAAGAAGGGTCCAAATGAGTTCATTCATTGACTACATATTCTCTCACTACACTCAACCTCCCAGTGCCAAGTCTCATTTCATTTTGGATCTACAGACCCTCCTCAACACCCCCAAGTCAAGATCAATGGTTAAAGCTTATTGGCGGCAAGATTTCGGCCAAATTGTGCCCCTAGCCGTCCAAACTCCATAGTTCATGATTCAAGCCATTTCATATGCTGAGTTCTTCATGAGACTTGTTTTACATCTCTCAGCAAACAAAATAAGTTCTTAAATAGCCCCTGAGGTTCATCCAATTATGGTAAATATTAAACCATAGTTTAAACTCTTTAGATTTAATGAGGGTCAGTGAATGAATAAGGGCTTGTGGTGAACGAGACTCTAAGTATAATGCTCGCAAGTGAGGGTCAGTGACAGTCAAGGGAAAGGTGTGGTATAATCATAGACAAATCATGAAGTGCTTTAGAAGTGACTTGATTCGCCAAGCTGTATCTATGAAGTTATTCACGAGTATTCGCCATGCCACACACAACGAATATTATGACATCCCTTAAGTCAATGACAACCAACTTGTAGATAAATGTAGTACTTGCCTACGATTGTTAAAGGTCAACACACAATGAGCAAGGTGGACGGCCGATGAAGGTATGCGGAGGATATCAACAATGAATACAACCCACATAGCAATCAACATCAGTTCATAAATGTGCACGTTAATCTACCTGTAAGCGGTTATAATAGATATGTCGCTGGGCTACAACAAATACAAGCTCTCATGAAGCATTGTAGGAGACTTGTTATGTATATAACAAGCTACCTACAAATAAGGGGCAACAAGCATGTGATAAATACAAGCATCTACAAGCTCCGTAATAAGAGGTGACGAATATTGCAGCACCCTTGCAATCAATAACCACATAATATCAGGAAAGTACATTGATCCTCTATCGATAGGAATAGATGACATAAAATAAATGAAAACACCTGCGAGCTATCGCAGAAGATCCGACAAATACCTAATATGTTGTCTGTATACAAAAGCAACAAATCTATGATGAACTCAAGCGTCTTTGACAGAGACTGCAGAAGATTCTCCAATGCACGACAGCCCATGCGTAAGAGGCGATAAGCACCCTACACATACATTATATGTGTATACACAGATAATACTAGAAAATGCTACCTAAATACCCGCATGTGCCCTGGTAAGCATGTTATATTTATACACGTGACATTTGAGGATACTACGTAGGTCTAGAAATGAACTTAAATTCAAGCTCGATCATTCTATGTGAAATGATCGGAGTCGACATGGTTCAAACCGTTAAATAAATATCTGATCGCGACATTGACCAGGATATTTTTTTTTATAGTTCATATTAGGTCTTCAAGGCCTATAATCAAGAAAATTCACTAATTAAAGGCATAAAGCTTATGATGAACCTGATCCTTTATCAACAACCAAACAAGGTCGATAAGGTTCAATCAAGGAAATAACAATGCCCATAAGCTACCCCAATGATGGCAGTGTTGAACATAGATCTCAACCGGAGGGGTTAATTTCAAATGCCCATAAAATTTAAAACTCTAAGAAACTTTTAAATCCAAATATTTAAAATCATAATTAACCATCAAAATGCTTAAAGTGAAACCCATTCATCCTTTGTAATAGTTTGCCAACGTGGACAAATTTTAATATCACTTCAGCTCACAAAGAGTTTATGTCTGATTAAGAATATTACTAGGATTCATTCTCAAACAGTCTTTTGCTAGCAAGAACGTTGCATATGTCCTCTAACTAGTGGTTTTACAGCCAAATGGCACCGTAAATAAATGGTCATGACAAGGGACCCTTAAGCCGGGTGGTTTACCTCCAAATGACACCACTAAATTATGGTCATGGCCAGAGCCTGTATGCTTTCCAATGTCACTAAATCCTTGAGATATGAATCAATATGATATGATCAATAGGGCATAAAGTCCTCTTTTAACTATGGTGGATTCAAATTTATCCCCTTAGATAGATATTCACCCTATATCTACGAGGTACCCTTGGACGATGAATCCCATGACTGCTAATAAGGATCCTCTTATCAGGTTGGGTGAACTACCTCCTCTAACTAAGTAGAATAGGGACCGTGATAACTCGGGATGACGAAACCATGGGATCTTGATCGGGTCCATCATCCATTCCCCCACCATTCACTTCAAATGCAAGATGGTGAAACTTTTAATTTTGAATATCAAATTTTTAAATAACAAACCCATGTTGCTACTATATACCAGATACCATGTATTCTCTACGCATATGTTTGATGACTTGCCTTAATCAAAAGTTTTCTCTCATTATCGAGAGGGGTAATTAACTATAGAGGCTTGCGCCTATAGAAAATCAAAACTCAGATCTAAAGTCCTCTCAAAATGAGGGTGAAATCTCTGGGTAGAGTCTTATTTATAAACCCAATCTACCTTTTGAAAATTTACTTGGAAACTTAATCTGTTAAAACTCCCCCAAAAATAGAGGGGAGGCCGAAGCATGAATTTTTTGAGCTCACATGTATGGGTGATGGAGGTCGAAGGTACCTCAGTCTGTGGGCGATGGAGGTCAAATTTATTATAGTTGGCGAGCTATGGGGGTCGGACAAAGGCATGGATGTAATAGTTGGATGAAGGTTCAACGACGACGGTCAGATAGAGGTTAAGCAGCGCCGGCCTGTGGCAAGGGTTCGCTGATGGTGGTGTCGGGGTGGAGCTCTTGGATTTTTTTAAGCCTCAGAACTCTCTTAAGTCTCTAGCCAAGGGTTTAAGCCTCCAAAAGTCCAAGGTCCTTTTCTTGTGGGAAGAGTGGGTCTATTTATAAATTTTTAGAGTGGCATGCCCCATAAATATAAAGAAAATCTAAAGTAATTTTGGAGTGCTCCATCAGACGACCCATATTGATTCACTACTAAAAAATTTAGTTTTTAGCAGCATATTATTACATCAGTTATTAAACCACCACTGTAGATTGTCAATGAAAATGGTTTAGACCATCATTTTTGATACCGTTTAAACTGACACAGCAAATTTAACAAATTCTACTTCAAGTTCTAAATCGTTCTATAATCTATACGCAACAGTAGCCCCACCGAAAGCTTTCTTCACGCACTTCATTCTTCTCTTCCGGCCTTTCGCCCCACTTCAAATATCTTCTTCCTCCGCTTCTTTCTTCTCTCCCAACCATCGACTTAAGCTTCCTCTTTGATCTATAGTTTCGATCGAGCGTCATTCTTGGCCTTCATCGTGATTGGGCCTCATCGGTCGCTTTCACTGCTATTCTCGAACAAGAAGGCTTATCGAAAGGTTGGCGTCAATAATCATCCAAATAAGCGAGGGGATCCAAATCAGATAAGTGATTATACTGCCTATGGACTTCAGTATTATGCACACATAAGTTTTGTTTATTTTCCCCTCACTCAAATTGAAAATAAACTTCGAATATCAGAATATTTTCTTTAGTGATTGCTTGAATATAATATATAGAGATCTTGACCACTTCAATTTAATAGAACAAGGTCTTATAGGGAGAAGGCCTTGTGAGAAGTTCGACACCTGAAGAATTCGTAAGAAAGCCTGTCAGAGGTTCGACACCTGCAGAATCAATTATTGTTCTGCTTGATAATGCAAATCATGTAATTTATTCATAATTTTTTTTTTTTTGTAATTTCTTGTTTATTTCTCAATTTGCTTCATCTGTACTTGGGCATAGCATCGGACATACATTTTATAAGGCCAGGGTTGTTTAAAATACTTGAAAAAGCTAGCATTTTGTTAATTTCTTCAGTGTGTTTTCTTGTGGCTAAACTCAGTTGTTGGATTTTGTTGCTTTAATGGTCTGAACTCTGAAGCAAGAGGGATATCAATTTTTATTATTCTTCCAGCTTATTATTTCCTTTGAATTTCTTTCTATTGGCTTGAATAAAAAGTTTTTTGAAGTCTTATATGCCATGTTTGTCGCTTAGATTAAGTGTTGGAAGCCTTATTAATTTATGAAATAAATTTAATTTATCTGTTTTGTAGGACTTGAATCATCCTTATCTTGTCAGGGCCATTGAAGGTATGCAGTTATAGTTAAGTTCTTTCATTCATGCATTCCTCATTCCTATTGCCAAAGTAATAATGTAGCTAGTTTAACTGAGAAAGATGATATTTATTTATCTCTGTCTCATTTACCTGGTTTATTTCATGAAGACAAGGATGTTAGATATTTGTTCGGTTGTTCCTTTGCTTAGTTTGCTAATTTATTCTTCATTCCTATATGTTTCAGTTCTACCAAACAAGATTCCTTGCAACTAAAAAAAACCTTTACTATTTTGTTAAATGACAACCATCTTACAAGGAGTATACCACCCGAGCTTGGGAAGCTAACAGAGACTTATTTGACTGTAGTTCTAATTCTTCTTGTATGCTAATTATCATACACTATTGATCTTTCTACAATAATGCACATGTAAACAAGTTGAATGACACCATTCCACGATACAGTAATGGAAATAGTCGAGTTGAACATTTCAGCCACCTGTAACGATCTCGGCCCTATAAAGAAAATGTTCCAGTTAGCTCTCCTTTGCACCAAAAAGCATCCCTGGACCAGCCGATAATGTATGAGGTGGCTCAGGTACGTAACTATCTTGCTAAACCAAACATTTCTTCTTCAACAAAGCAGCAACTGCCTTCACATCTAAAAATGCAAGTGTGAGGTTGCACCTAAGACCCTTCTTTAGCGGGAGCTTCATGTATATCAGTTGAGCTCTTTTTTATAGATAAATGGGCAAAAGATAAACTATTATGAGTAGACAGAGTTGTAGCCATGCAATAAATATTTACTTTTTTTTTTTTGGAAAATTTGGGGCATAAGCTCATATATTAAAAGAAACAAGAGATTACAAAATGAACCTATATCAGAAAATTACAGGTATAAAGAACAACTATACCCCCAAAACCCGAAGCAGGAGAAGAAAAAGACAAAAGGGAAACCGAAAAAAAATAGCCGGACTCAGGGAAATGAAAGGTCTACTTCCAAAAAAACATCAGCTCGAAAATAAGAAATAGGAAGCTCAAAAACTAGCAGCAGGCGAGAGGGGCACTGGTTGCTGTAGAGTCAAGGACATCAGGACCATCACAGCAGCCCCAAAAAGGAGAAACCATTCCAACAAAACTTCTTGGTTGCCAAAGGCCATCCAAGAGAAGAATGGTGAGGAGGAGACCTTTACTCATCATCGTCCTGGGAAACGAAAGCATCCAAAATGACTGGCACGTAGAATAAAAAGGGTCTGAGGGAGAGGCCACCCTCCAAGCAACATAACAAATCAGATTGAGAGTAGATGAGAAGCCCGAATTCCAGATGCTACAGTCGAAAGCACGAAAAGAAACTAGGCTGTCCAGGGCGAACCGGTTGCCAAAATACCAAAAATAGATAGCCATGGAGTGAACCAAAGTCTGTAGCAAATGAAGAATAATTGCCCCCAAAAGGCTGTAAGCGTCTAGACGCAATCTGAAGTTAGTGCACATGATGACCCCTATCATCATCGACCACCGCATAAAATTACTTCCTGCAAAATCACACACCCAGAAAACCACAAGCAAGAATTCAACTGAACACAAAAAAAGAGCTGAAAGCTTATGAAAACATTTCCAACTTCTAACTTTATGGAAAATGGCATTCTTAATAGTTTGAGAGAGTTGCTGTTGACCTCATTTTTGTATGAGGCCATTACGACCCAACCCAGATCTCAGATTAATCCAGGCCCTAGGATCTACTCCAGATCTTAGGATTTTGCTAGACACCAGACCTTAGGTCCTACTCTAGATACTAGGATTCTTCTAGATCCTAGATCCTAGGATCCCCTAGACTCTAGATCTTAGGATTTTCCAAGATCTTAGGGTGTTCTTAGACTCCATACCTTAGAACTTACCTAAGCCTTAGGATTCTCTTAGATTCTGGGTTCTTAAATCTACCCAGATTCTAGAATCAACTAGATCTTAAATCAATCTAGAACTAGGATCAATCCAGATCTTAGCTCAATTCAAACTTCAATCAAATTCAATTTTCAAATCTATTCAAACCTCAAGCTTTTCCTTATTCCAATTATAGTTTCAACCCTGATCTTGCCTCTAATTTAACCCAAGCTCTATCCAATCATTTTATGATCACCTAAATGATCATGAATGATTTAGATAATTTAAGCTTAACTATTCAAATCCAAAGTCCAATTCAAATCCAAATTTTTAAATCCAAAACCCAAAGCTAAAGGCCTATGTCCTAAAAGCTTTTTCCAGTGAATCTGAGTACTTCAAAACCCTATCAAATGACCTCTGATTAAGGATCTGTCAGTTGCATACGATTAGACGTGTCTCTAGGACCAACCCTCCAAATTTGAGTCCAATCCAACACTTCTAAACATAAAAATGGAATCTTTTCCCAAAGGCTGTAAAGCCTTCAAATATTTACGGCCCATGCCACTAGACCCGTTACCTAGTGGAATTTGACCCTAGAGTTTCCTCCAAACCCTCTAATCACCTCCAGACCTTTGATATTAATGTATTCAACATTAAACTGCATATTTTTGGACCCACCTCGACCCAGGGCTGACCAGAGGTCAAAATGACCAAAATGCCCTATAAAGGGGTTTTGGACTTTCGACCAAAACTCAACATAGTTCAACATCTTTAACCTTTGAAACCTTCTTCAATGAATTTCCCATGATATTTGAGACTCATTGAAACCAAACCCACTCTTTGGCTTGACTTGGTTGACCAAGTCAACCATGGTTGACTAAATAAACCCTTAACCCATATTAAGGTCAATTTCAATGCTTGAACTCATTTTAAATCAAATCAATCCCTCAGATTATTTGTTTGGACACTCATGACATGTCCAAAGACTTTAAAGTCAATCCCTCTAGGTTTGACTTGGTCAAATTTTAGCAAGTTGGTCAAACTATGTATTTAATACATTCATTCAATCAAACTCTAGCCCCATGACCTTGAACTCATTTCATGTAACATCTTGAACACTTCATAGCTCAACCTAAGTCACATTATGGTCCATTTGACCAAGTCAAGTCTTTGAAAATCTTGGTCAAATGTGCATGAGTATGGTTTGACCACTCAAACTTCTAGTGGGTTGCCTTTAGTTCTTTTAATCAGCATTTGAGACTCCCCTCACTGCCACCTCAGCCTCCATTGACTCTTGACTGGTCAAAATAGTCAATAAGAGGTCCAAATGAGCTCTCATTGTCAAGCTCACATGAAAATCCCTTTTCCTTGATCTTAGCTGCTGGTTTAGTCCCAAAATCAACCTAAAGCTTTTTTTTAGCTCTCCAAACTGAGCTCAAGGCTTGGTTTAGCCTTGAATGGCAATGGTCCCCCCACCTCTTGCCCAAAGAATCCAATGGGAGAATGGTTTGGTCCAGGTTTTCCCCCTGCCATCTAACCACCTTAGGGACATGTGGCAGTCATCAAGGAGGGTCCCCATTCAATCCCAGCCGTCCCTTTAGCTCCAACACACATGAATAGGGCAATACCTCCCTTTGAGCACTCATTATTCATCTCACACTCTCTCTCTGTTCAAGCTCTCCCAGACCTAACCCTCACTTCATTTGAACTCTCAAACAAACCCTCAATATTTCCCAAGTATAATCCAGCCAGTCAAATCCGCCAGTGACGAGCTTTCGGCCACCTCTTTCTTGAAGCCGTCCAACCCCTCTAGCTCGTGATCCAGACGATGGAAGCCCTTGGTTCCTTCTAGAAGATTATTCATGGACAATCTACAAGCTCAACAAGCTATTAAACATCAAAAACTATTCACCCAATTGTGGTAAATCCTTAACCCTAGCTCCTAGATCTAGGGTTTAATGTGTTTGAAGTGTGATGCATTTTAAAACATAAAAATAACTTAATTTATCTTCTTTAATTGTATTTTATGAATTTCCAAAGTTTCATTCCATTTAATCTACCCTAGGTTATGTTTAGAAAGCTTTCTAAGTTTAGTTTTTTGTTATTCATGGGTAGAAGATGAAATCACGGTCGTCCATTCCCTTTATTTGGATCAAACGGATGTGATTTCGCTCCAGATCACGCGTAAACGTACTGTACGATCTCACTATCATACAATACGATCACCTGTATGATTCCCGCTCAGAACATGTGTTAAAAATTGTACTGTATGATTTTTGTTCGTACTGTACGAACTTATATCGTCCAGTACGATCCGTAATTCTAGAAAATGGCTCAAATTTTGAAAAATTGCCAAAAATTCATATCTTGTCCAAATTTGATGTTCTTGGGCTCGTTGGAATTGTCTCAAGCCCAAATTTATTTTAAAATTTATTTCATCAAAATTAGACCACTATATTTTGAGATATTTGAAAATTGAATTTTCTTGCTAACTCATAATCCAGTGATTCAATTCAACTCAAATTTGGTCAGCGGATACCTGAGGATGTTCCTCACATCCCAAATTTTTCTTGGCCCTTATTCATGATTGTATTTTGGCAAATTGAATTTTTAAAGCTTTAGGTCATTTTTTGACCTAAAATTTTAAAAATTTATTTCTTTCAAAACACATAGAGATAGGCTTTGAAATTTTTATGGTATATGTGTTTTTCTGTGAGGGTTAGATACACCAAATTTTGGACCTATTCAAATATTAGTGTCACTTAAGGACAAAAATTATGGGTCAAGGTTTAGGAACTTAGAAAAATTATAGGAATTTAAACATGCACAAAATAGGGGTGAAAATTAAAAACAAAAAATTTAGTGACATCATGTACCTTAGGTTTAAATTTCATTGAATTTGGAGGTCATTATGTTAGAAAATTAATTACCCTAAGTTTCAGCCATTTTTAGGACCCAAAAAATTCAAAAAAAATGTAATAAATCCAAATTAACTCCAAAAAATATAAATAATATCTCAAACTGACCAAAACTTAGCCCTCTACCTAAGAAAAATAAAACCTTTTGACTGGACTCCTAATTCAACTTTAATTTAACTTTTAATGAAAATTAATAATTAATTAAATTAATTAATTAAAAATCATTAAAAATCCAAAATAATTTCCAAACACTTGAAGACACTCCCATGGGTCATTCCTGACCTTTGGAATTAATTCCATGCAGTTTGGGATGAGTTTGGATCAAAATGATCAAAACCTTCCTAATTAGGTAATTTTAAAAATTCAATAATTAGTGAAACTTTAAAAATTTATAACTAATTACAGAAAAATCTAAATTGAGCAAATTTAGTGTCAATCAACTCCAATTAAGATCTAGTATTTTCTAAAAATGTCAAACCTCCAAAATCTGGTCAAATTCAAAAAGTCAATCTTTTGGTCAATTGTAGTTCAAATATATGTCCAAACTTTAAAAAATCATAACTTTTCATAGAAAACTCAAAATTGAGTGTGATAATAGTCTAACAATTCATTATAAGGTCTAATATTTATTTAAAATCTGAAACTTACAAAAGTAATTTTAATTTAAAAAGTTAACTTTTGACCCTTAACTAACATAATTAAATAACTCTAATAAATCCTAAAAACTAATAATTCATCAAAATTCCAGAAAACTTTAATTTGATTAATAAAATACTCAACCAACACTCAAATACATAACAACTACACCAAAGATGAAGTTTATTGGATGGATTACTCCGGGCTACGGGGCTAAGTGTCCTAAGGAGGCCTGGTTCCTCGAGCTTGATGGCACAACGCCACGAATGAATTCAATGGATTGTTAAACATCAATATTAAGTTGCTTTTAATTACTTAACTAAGTTAAAACCTTTAATTCAACTACATCAGGAAGGTTTTTAGGATGGACTACTCCGGGTTACGGGGCTAAGTGTCCTTAGGAGGCCTGGTTCCTCGAGCCTGGTGGCACAACGCCATGAACCTATTGATGGAAAATATAAAATAATTTAACTTTTAAAATCAATAATTAACTAAATTAATTAATATTAATTGATCCTTAAATTTTTAACAAACTAAATCAACTTAATCAACCCCGATTACTACTGGGTAACCCAGGCCTACGAGGCTATTAACTTAGCCCCAAGGAAGGTGAAATAAACTTCACGGCCTCGGTGAGTAATAAAGGTAGCAATTATTTAATAATTAAAATTCATTTAAATCAAACTTTAACTCATTAATACTTAAACTTGAACATAAAGTTCCCTTTTAGCCTTTAACAGGCTCAAACATTAAACAACTTAAATCAAGTGCCCTATTCAGGATCTACCCTAGCCACACGACTTACTATACATACTTTAGATGGTTTGCTAGGACAACCGACTGTAGATCTAGGCTAGGCCGGTGTTTACTTTTCTGCTGTGTGCCGGGTTTTTTGAGTTTTCATTGCATGTTGTGATTGAAATTGATTGATATATTTGTTTACTTTTACTGCACTTTGTGGATTGATGTGATGGGTGACTAGATTACCCTTAGGTTAGGAACGATCTGGATGCTCACTGAATTTTTTACAGGTGGCCATGCTCGTGCAGGGCAATAAAGGGGGATAAATAAATAATAAATATAAATGCTACAGGTGCTTCAGCTGCTTAGCCCCCAAATAGAAATAATGTCGCCAAGTGTGTTTACTTTTATATGCACATATATAAAATTGCTTGGGATGTATTTTTATATTTAAATGCTTAGGATAACCCTGCAGGAGAGTCTAGAATTTTTATTTTCATATTTATGTAATTTATTTGAGTATTAAGTTGTGAAAGTAGCACTTTGAGTTTGTGATACATAGATCCAAAGGTTGGATTCCAAAGAGAAAAGGATACCCCTCTGGGGATAGTCCTTATCCATTTGAAACTCTAAATTTGGATCACTTTACTACCCAAAGTGAAAAGAGTAACCTCCCCCTTGAGGGAAGAGTTCTCTTTTCCATTTGGGTATCTAGCCATGAAGAATCGAAGGAGCTCAAAGAGGAGAAGATAGAGGAGTTGAAGATAAAGAGTATCCCACTCAAAGTCACTTGCGTTTGTATTAGGATTAGAATTCGGGTTGTTGTTAGTGGTGCCCGGCCACTTTTAATTTTTGTAAATCTGGGTTGTAACAAGCAAGGCAATTTGCCAATGGACATTTACTTAATTAGTTTGATTATTTAATGTGTTTTGATTTGATTTGATTGCGTATAGGGTTGCCTATTTTTCTTAGTTTTTTTTTCGCGATTGTATGTTGTTCTTTTTTATTTAGCTTGGATTTGATCGGAGGCTTGTGAGGGTACAAAAAATTCTTCTACTTAAACTTTAAAAAAAAAATTAGGATAACATAGAAACTCTAACGCTTTTAAGAAGTAAGCCCAGGACCGCCGGGAGTCCTCATTTCATAATTGCTACATTATTCTTTTCCTTTGTTAGGCACCTCCCCGCCTGCGGGTTCTGGCAGACCACCTAGTCTATGAGGGTGCAGTTCTGTCAAGGGGATCTATGCATATATATATATATATATATAATCTATTTTTAAGCCTTTTTAAAATTTTTTCATCCCATTTTATGCATTTTTATCGAGTCGATCAGCATCCATTGCATTAGAAACCAATTTAAAAGTGAGTCTAAATCTTAATTACATTTATTTTAGCATTTTCACCCAACATAAGTCAAGGGGCCAATTAGGACAATCTCTAGATGTCGGCCTCAATTCCTAAAACCCTTAATTATAACATCCCCTACCACTCTTTCATAAAATGACTTTATTGATGGATTTTAATCGCCTAGGTGGTTAGCTGGCTCCCCGATCCAGACCGGGATAAGTCCAGGTTTTGCACTGTATTAGTTAGGTTCGGACTACTGTGTTCCAGTGTCTAAATTTAAAGTTAGGATCCGGGGCAGATTTCTTTTTGAGTCATAAGACCCCAACCTCTGGGGATATAATCTCAAATTTTTAATAAAATACTCAACTCAAATTAAATCTTCTCTCAATCCAAAATATAAAGCCCAACAATTAGCTTAGGTTGGGGAACTTCTAAATTATTTCAGAATCCCAAAGTGTCTCCTACTCTTCTTCCTTTGATTTCAAAATAAGTGTTCAATCTTGCTCCAATCTCTATTCAAAATCCAAACTCACATTCTTGGTATCACTCCTAGAAAATCTCTAAACAAAATTTCTGCCGTTATTTTAATCGAGAGTTTTCGTAGGAGACTCTGGTCTCCTTCGATGTAATTAACTACGGGGGCTTGTGCTCATAGGAGATTTAGAAGCCACATCTAATTTTTCAAAACTCGATTAGTCATCTTTGAAAAAGTTAAATCACTAATGATCGTTATCGTTATGTTCGAATGATTATTTGTAAATGGTATCTTCTCCCTTCAAGGAGATATATCTTTTGTTAAAATGAATTCGAATATAAAATTAACGATTTCTCCTCTTGATTATTGTAGACCGATATTTGATTGAACTTTATTTTGACCCTTCAGGGGCTATATAAAGTTCTCTCTTAAATCCGGTTATGATATTTAAGACGGGATTCTTAATTCTAAATCTGAACCCCATCTTGAAATTTTATTTCTACCTCCTATGGTGGTGTAATATTTTTGATGGGATGTTTGATTTTAGAATTAAATTTTAATGTCAATTCTAAAATTCCCAAAGAAGACTAAATTTTTCAAAACCCGCTTTCAAACACAAACAAAAAAATGGCGACCACGGCGGGACTGCTTCTCTCTTTCCATCTTTAATAATGGCGAAATTTTGTTGCATCCGTAATTTTGACTACCTTTCTTCCGTTGGTCCCTCTACCCATTTCTCCCTTGGGTGAGTGTGGCCAACATAAAAGAGAAAAATACATGTCAAAAAGAGAGGTGAGAGAGGAAACCCCTATCTAAGTCAGACTTTGACATTTTGTCTCCAAGTTAATTAGTAGAGCAAAAGCGTCAAGCCAAATCTTTTAAAATCTTCCTATAAATATTGCAAACTTGCATATTCAAACAAATCTGAATTATGATAAGTTTCATATTCTATGGAAGACCCTTCAATCTAAAAATCTAACTTCAAATTTCTTTAGTAAAATCTGGGCTTTGATATTTACCCCCAAGTTGATTGATGGAATGAAAGAGTCAAGCCCAATCTTTGAGATTTTTTTATGTCAATTTTGTTAACCAACATGTTCAAGAGAAATCTCACATGTTGAGTTTCAAAATTTGAAGAAGATCCATTGAATTTCAATACAAGTTCGATCTCAATTTCAACTTCAAAATCAAAGCTTTGATATTTCACCCCAAGTTAGTTGGTGGAATGAGAGAGTCAAGCCCAATTTTTTATATTTTCTTATCAATTTTGTGAACCTTCATGTTGGGTGAAAACTCTAACATTTTGAGTTCCAAAATTTGAAGAAAATCAATTAATTTCAAGATTCAAATTCTATTTCAAAATCAACTGATTCAAGTTACATTTTCTTAACTCTGCAAAATCAAACATACTCAAATGGCTAGAAAACTTACTTTCTCGTCATGTACCAGCGCGACTGTAGAAGAACCACCTGCATAGAGTCAAAAGAAAATTATTAAGGCTAAAAAAAATGCAAAATCGCAAGCCTTAAAGCAAGTCAAATTTGAGTCCAATAGAGAGTTCATTGCCCCTTACAAATACCCCCTCTTTGGTGGAAGTCACTTCCACTCTCCTCTGATTACTTAATGAAGGAAGGTTTTAAGGATGATAGTGTGATCTCCATCGTGCCCTTTTGACTGCTGCACAGAAATGATCTACTAAACCAGAAATGAATAATAACCAGAACTAGGCCCTAGGCCCCCAGTTGAAGGTTATGACCCATCCACTCTACTAGAAGATGTTATGTCACATTTCTATACGTGTCCCACTACATCAACTAGAGAGGAGGAGGTGTAGAAACCACTTGGGGTGCCACTCTTCTAATTACTAGACCACTAGTAATGAGAGAGGAAATAATCTAAGATTATATCAGATAGTGATACCGTCAAAATTCAATTTTCAACGGGGTCCTATCGAGATAAATCTTTTTGATTAAAATGATGTAGAAACTTCTAAGGATAGTGCAGACCCAATAACAGCATCTCCTTTCAAGGAGATCATAGGAATTTAATTCCACACTACTGGGTCTTGCCACCTAGATTTGCAATTTCTTTTTAAGAAAAATTTTCAATTTCTCAAGTGTACTGATTTTAGAATTTCAAGATAATAGATTCCTCTTTTAATGGAAAATTGACCTCTACCTTAAGTCGTAAGTAGGAGAAGTTGTAGTTGACTCCAAATGTTTGAATACCCCTCCCTCCCACCTCTTTTGCAAATGTTTGAATACCCCTCCCTCCCACCTCTTTTGTGGGATTGATTTAACTATTGAACTAAAATTAATGTCAAACTTAAGTTGAACCTTGAAATAAATTTTTTTTCAATCTTCCTGCAATTTTCTATCTCAATAGATGTCTCTTGCGTGCTTAAAATCTATTCAATAATTTTCAAAAGTCAAGCCAATATTCTTCTAAAAACGATTGGGTCCTGCCTTGAGGATTATTCTTCCTTGTATAAGAGAGTGAGTTTTCTTCTCTTGTACTTGAGATATAATCCCGGCATTGAATTTAAAGAAGGTGCAACCTCTTATCAAAGTCAAAATAAATTCAAAAAGATACACAAAGTGCACCAAGAATCAAGAAATGCACAAAGTGCACCAGAAGTTAAAAGATGCACGAATGAGCCAAATTCAAAAAAAGGAAACAGTGTAAAATGTACTATAAATCAAAAGATGTGCAATGTGCGCCACCAGAAAAAGAAAGAAAGAGGCTCCCTTTCTCTAAATTCTTAAATTTCAAAAGACCCAGTTAACTTTAAATTGCTTGATTTTGAAAATCTTGAATCCAGAATTTTTGTCGTGCATCGATAACCTATTAAGATGCAAAAATCTTTTATGCAAGAAAACTAAAAAGATCAAATTTTCTTACTCAACTTAAACCACTTTGAAATTGATTCTAATTCAAATATTTAAGGGGAACCCCAGTTTAGTTTCTACGAAACTTGGTCTGGGTCAATAAAACCTAAATCCTTAAACCTTTGCAGGTTAGTTGGAGTCACACAACTTTTCACTGCACTTCTGAATTTATTCTTGCTTGTCGTTCCAACAGGGTCAAAATAGTTAGAGGAAATTTTCTAATAAGAAGAATGAATCTTCTATTCTTGATGAAAATTCAAATTTTGTCCTTGAGGAGTGTGTGTAAGCCCTTCCACATAGGCATCTTTTCCTTCAAGGCCTTTTCTATAAAATTACACTCTATGCTGGGTCCAAGATTAATCCCATTAGATCAGTATTTTACAATGCTGGAGATTATCGTTCATAATCAAACCCCATCATATGCTGGGTCCCAGATCATTCTGATCTAGGGGCGTAGTTTCCTTTGTTGGGACTTATTGTTCAAAACTTAAACTCCAATTGAGCAAAGTGCCCGACTCCAATTCGAGGAGCTCAAGGGCCTTAAATAAAGTCAAATACGTGCTCAATAAAGTTTGAAAGTTTATAAGTCATGTTTGATTCGAGATCCTAAAAAATTGTGTCACTTCAGAACTCCCTAAGCAAAAGACTTGGTCGTAGTCTTTTGGAGACCACTTCTAATCTATCATAAGATCAATGGAAAGCTTGAATCAATGTTGACTGGATCATTCATTTTAATGACGATCTTTGAGGGAGTTTCCCTTTAATTGATCAACCCTGAAGAATACCACCAGATATTTTCAAACATTGGGGAGGCTCTTCGGGAAGTACCATGCCAGATGAGTGTCAAACTAAAAATAATATTCAAAATCCTTCAGATTTAAGATCAAATTTCAAAAACTTTTAAACTTTAAAATCAAATCAAACTTCAAATTCAAATTCTTCAAATTTAAAAATAATTTAAATCAAATTCAAAATACATCACAGATTTAAAACCCTTCAAATTTAAATTCATCAAATCATATTTCAAACTCAAATATCTTCAAATTCAAAATTAAATCAATTCAACTTCAAAATCATTCAAATCTCAAATTCTAGAATTCAGATCCGGTCCTCCGTGTGGAGCAAGCTTCCTCCCCACATGACCATCTGCTAGTGGTGGAGTACACCTTTTGTGGCACCATCCTAGTTTCCTTCCAGTTGGGGTCCTCTGTGTGGAGCAAGCTTCCTCCCCACATGATCATCCGCTAGTGATGGATAACGCCCTTTGTGGCACCATCCTAGCTTCCTCCAGTTTAGATCCTCTGTGTGGAGCAAGCTTCCTCCCCACATGATCATCCACTAGTGGTGGATAACGCCCTTTGTGGCACCATCCTAGCTTCCTCCAGTTTAGATCCTCTGTGTGAAGCAAGCTTCCTCCCCACATGATCATCCACTAGTGGTGGATAACACCCTTTATGGCACCATCCTAGTTTCAATCCAATTTAGATCCTCTGTGTGGAGCAAGCTTCTTCCCCACATGATCATCCACTAGTGGTGGATAATGCCCTTTGTGGCACCATCCTAGTTTCAATCAAGTTTAGATCCTCTGTGTGGAGCAAGCTTCCTCCACACATGATCATCCACTAGTGGTGGATAACTCCCTTTGTGACACCATCCTAGCTTCCTCTAGTTTAGATCCTCTGTATGGAGCAAGCTTCCACCCCCACAAGATCATCCACTAGTGGTGGATAACGCCCTTTATGGCACCATCCTAGTTTCAATCCAGTTTCAATCCTCTGTGTAGAGCAAGCTTCCTCCCAACATGATCATCCACTAGTGGTGGATAATACCCTTTGTGGCACCATCCTAGTTTCAATCCAGTTTCGATCCTCTATGTGGAGTAAGCTTCCTCCCCATATGATCATCTACTAGTGGTGGATAGCGCCCTTTGTGGCACCATCCTAGTTCTACCTTCTCTTCTCTTCCCTTAGGATAGGTGCTGCCTTTCCTTAGGATTAGAATCACTAGTTGTGGAGAGCGCCCTCCGTGGCAGCATCCTAGTTCTATCTTCTACCTTCTACCTAATCCTCTAAGGTTAAGATTTCCCCTTCCTTAGGATTAGAACTCAAAACTTAACTTTTTAGTTCGGTCAATGTCAATATGTGCAATAGAACTTCATTCTATTACACATATTGAGGGTCCATTTGTTGACCTTATTTTTGTATGAGGTTATTACGACCCAACCCAGATCTCAGATTAACCCAGACCCTAAGATCTACTCTAGATCTTAGGATTTTGCCAGACACCAGACCTTAGGACCTACTCTAGATACTAGGATTCTTTTAGATCCTAGATCCTAGGATCCCCTAGACACTAGATCTTAGGATTTTCCTAGATTCTAGGCTGTTCTTAAACTCCATACCTTAGAACCTACCCAAGCCTTAGGATTCTCTTAGATTCTGGGTTCTTAAATCTACCCAGATTCTAGAATCATCCTAGATCATAAATTAATCTAGATCTATGATCAATCCAGATCTTAGCTCAATTCAAATTTCAATCAAATCTAATTTTTAAATCTATTCAAACCTCAAGCTTTTCCTTATTCAAATTATAGTTTCAACCCTGATCTTGCCTCTAATTTAACTTAAGCTCTATCCGATCATTTTAAGATCATCCAAATGATCATGAATAATTTAAATAATTCAAGCTCAAGTATTCAAATCCAAAACCCAATTCCAATCCAAATTTTCAAATCCAAAACCCAAAGCTAAAGGCCTATATCCTAAAAGCCTTTTCCAGCGAATCTTTGAGTACTTCAAAACCCTATCAAATGACCTCTGATTCAGGATCTATCAGTTGCATACTGATCAAACATGTCTCTAGGACCAACCCTCCAAATTTGATACCAATCCGACACTTCTAAACCCAAAAACTGAATCTTTTCCCAAAGGCTGCAAAGCCTTCAAATACCACTAGACCCGTTACCTAGTGGAATTTGACCCTAGAGTTTCCTCCAAACTCTCTAATCACCTCCAGACCTTTGATATTAATGTATTCAACATTAAACTGCATCTTTTTGGACCCACCTCGACCCAGGGTTGACCAGAGGCCAAAATGATCAAAATGCCCTTTAAAGGGGTTTTGGACTTTCGACCAAAACTCAACATGGTTCAACATCTTTAACCTTTGAAACCTTCTTCAATGAATTTTCCATGATATTTGAGACTTATTGAAATCAAACCCACTCTTTGGTTTGACTTGGTTGACCAATTCAACCATGGTTGATCAAATCAACCCTTAACCCATATTAAGGTCAATTTAAATGCTTGAACTCATTTTAAATTAAATTAATCCCTCAGATCATTTGTTTGGTCACTCATGACATGTCCAAAGACTTTCAAGTCAATCCTCCCTAGGTTTGACTTGGTCAAACTTTAGCAAGTTGGTCAAACTATGTATTTAATCCATTCATTCAATCAAACTCTAGCCCAATGCTCTTGAACTCATTTCATGTAACATCTTGAACACTTCATAGCTCAACCTAAGTCACATCATGGTCCATTTGACCAAGTCAAGTCTTTGAAAATCTTGGTCAAATGTGCATGAGTATGGTTTGACCACTCAAACTTTTAGTGGGTTGCCTTTAGTTCCTTTAATCAGCATTTGAGACTCCCCTCACTGCCACCTCAACCTCCATTGACTCTTGACTAGTCAAAATAGTCAACAAGAGGTCCAAATGAGCTCTTATTATCAAGGTCACATGCAAATCTCTTTTCCTTGATCTTAGCTGCTGGTTTAGTCCCAAAATCAACCTAAAGCTTTTTTCTTAGCTCTCCAAACTGAGCTCATACCTTGGTTTAGCCTTAAATGGCAATGGTCCGCCCACCTCTTGCCTAAAGAACCTAATAGGAGAATGGTTTGATTCAGGCTTTCCCCCTGCCATCTAACCACCTTAGGGACATGAGGCAGTCATCAAGGAGGGTCCCTAGTCAATCCCAACTGTCCCTTTAGCTCCAGCACACATGAATAGGGCAATACCTCCTTTTGAGCACTCATTATCCATCTCACACTCTCTCTCTATTCAAGCTCTCCCAGACCTAAAACTCACTTCATTTGAACTCTCAAACAAGCCCTCAATATTTCCCAACTCCAATCCAGCCAGTCAAATCTGCCAGTGACGAGCTTCCGGCCACCTCTTTCTTGATGCGCGTCCAACCCCTCTAGCTCGTGATCCAGACGTTGGAAGCCCTCGGTTTCTTTTAAAAGATTTTTCGTGGATAATCTACAAGCTCAAAAAGCTATTGAACATCAAAAATTATTCACCCAATAGGTCCTAGATCTAGGGTTTAATGTGTTTGAAGTGTAATGCATTTTAAAACATAAAAATAACTTTATTTATCTTCTTTAATTGCATTTTATGATTTTCCAAAGTTTCATTCCATTTAATATACCCTAGGTTATGTTTAGAAAGCTTTCTAAGTTTAGTTTTTGGTTATTCATGGGTAGAAGACCAAATCACGGTCGTCCATTCCCTTTATTTTGATCAAACGGATGTGATTTCGCTCCAGATCACGCGTAAATGTACTGTATGATCTCACTATCGTATAATACGATCACCTGTATGATTTCCTCTCAAAACGCATGTTATGGTTCGTACAGTACGAACTTATATCGTCTAGTACGATCCGTAATTCAATAAAACGGCTGAAACTTTAGAAAATCGCCAAAAAGTCATATCTTGTCCAAATTTGATGTTGTTGGGCTCGTTGGAATCGCCTCGAGCCCAAATTTATAATAAAATTTATTTCATCAAAATTGGACAACTGTATTTTGAGATATTATTTTTTTATTTAAAATTAAATTTCCTTGATAACTCATAATCTAGTGATCCAATTCAACTCAAATTTTGTCAGGGCATACCTGAGGATGTTCCTCACATCCCAAATTTTTCTTGGCCCTTATTCATGCTGTATTTTGGAAAATTGAATTTTTAAAGCTCTATGTCATATTTTGACCTAAAAATTTAAAAATTTATTTCCTTCAAAACAGATAGAGATAGGCTTTGAAATTTTTATGGTATATGTGTTTTTCTGTGAGGGTTAGATACACCAAATTTTGGACCTATTCAAATATTAGTGTCACTTAAGGACAAAAATTATGGGTCAAGGTTAGGAACTTAGAAAAATCATAAGAATTTAAACATGCACCCAATAGGTATGAAAATTAAACACAAAAAACTTAGTGACATCATGTACCTTAGGTTTAAATTTCATTAAATTTGGAGGTCATTATGTTAGAAAATTAATTACCCAAAATTTCTGCCCTTTTTAGGACCTAGAAAAAATTTAAAAAAATGTAATAAATCCAAATTAACTCCAAAAAAAACAAATAATATCTCAAAATGACCAAATCTTAGCCCTCTACCTAAGAAAAATACAAGCCCCTTGACTGGACTCCAAATTCAACTTTAATTTGACTTTTAATGAAAATTAACAATTAATTAAATTAATTAATTAAAAATCATTAAAAACACTTGGAAACACTCCCATGGGTCATTTCTGACCTTTGGAATTGATTCCATGCAGTTTTGGATGAGTTTGGATCAAAACGATCAAAACCTTCCTAATTAGGCAATTTTAAAAATTCAATAATTAGTGAAACTTTGAAAATTCATAAATAATTACAAAAAAATCCAAATTGAGTAAATTTAGTGTCAATCAACTCAAATTAAGGTCTAGTATTTTCTAAAAATATCAAACACTCAAAATCTGGTCAAATTCAAAAAGTCAACCTTTTGGTCAATTATAGTTCAAATCTAGGCCTAAACTTTAAAAAATCATAACTTTTCATAGAAAACTCCAAATTGAGTGTGCTAAAAGTCTAACAACTCATCATAAGGTCTAATATTTATAAAAAATCTGAAACTTGTAAAACTAATTTTAATTTAAAAAGTTAACTTTTAACCCTTAACTAACACAATTAAATAATTCTAATAAATCCTAAAAATCCAATAATTCATCAAAATTCTAGAAAACTTTAATTCGATTAATAAAATATTCAACCAACACTCAAATACATAACAAATACTCCAAAGATGAAGTTTATTGGATGGACTACTCCGGGCTGCGGGGCTAAGTGTCCTAAGAAGGCCTAGTTCCTCGAGCCTGGTGGCACAACACCACGAATGGATTCAATGGAGTGTTAAACATCAAAATTATGTTACTTTTAATTACTTAACAAATTTAAAATCTTTAATTCAACTACATCAGTAAGGTTTTTAGGATGGACTACTCCGGGCTGCGGGGCTAAGTGTCCTAAGGAGGCCTGGTTTCTCGAGCTTGATGGCACAGCGCCACGAACCTGTTGATGAAAAATATAAAATAATTTAACTTTTAAAATCAGTCATTAACTAAGTTAATTAATATTAATTGATCCTTAATTTTCAACAAACTAAATCAGCTTAATCAACCCCGATTACTACTAGGTAACCCAGGCTTACGAGGCTATTAACTTAGCCCCAAGGAAGGTGAAATAAACTTCACAGCCTCGGTGAGCAACAAAGGTAGCAATCATTTAACAATTAAAATGCATTTAAATCAAACTTTAACTCATTAATACTTAAACTCGAATATAAAGTTCCCTTTTAGCCTTTAACAGACTCAAACATTAAACAACTTCAATCAAGTACCCTACTCAAGATCTACCCAAGCCATACGACCTACTACACACTCTTTAGATAGTTTGCTAGGACAACCGACTCTAGATCTAGGCTAGGCTGGTGTTTACTTTTCTGCTGTGTGCGGTATTTTTTGAGTTTTCATTGCATATTGTGATTGAAATTGATTGTTGTGTTTGTTTACTTTTACTGCACTCTGTGGATTGATGTGATGGGCGACTAGATTACCCTTAGGTTAGGAACGATCTGGATGCTCACTGAATTTTTTGTAGGTGGCCACGCTCGTGTAGGGCAACAAAAGGGGCTAAACAAATAATAAATAGAAATGATACAGGTGCTTCAGCTGCTTAGCCCCCAAATAGAAAGAGCGTGGCCAAGTGTGTTTACTTTATATGCATATATATATAACTATTTTGGATGTATTTTAATATTTAAATGCTTAGGATAACCCTGTAAGAGAGTCTAGAATTTTTATTTTCATATTTATGTAATTTATTTGAGTATTGAGTTATGAAAGTAGCACTTTGAGTTTGGGATACATAGATTCAAAAGTTGGATTCCAAAGAGGAAAGGATACCCCTCTAGGGGATAGTCCTTATCCATTTGGAACTCTAAATTTGGATCACTTTACTACCCAAAGTGGAAAGAATAACCTCCCCCTCGAGGGAAGAGTTCTCTTTTTCATTTGGGTATTGAGCTACGAAGAATTCAAGGAGCTCAAAGAGGAGAAGACAGAGGAGTTGAAGATAAAAAGTATCCCACTCAAAGTCACTTGCGTCTGTATTAGGATTAGAATCCGGGTTGTTGTTAGTGGTGCCCAGCCACTTTTAATTTTTGTAAATCTGGGTTGTCATAAGCAAGGCAATTTACCCTTGGACATTTAATTAGTTTGATTATTTAATGTGTTTTGATTTGATTTGATTGCGTATAGGGTTGCCTGCTTTTCTTAGTTTTTTTTTTTATTGTATGTCATTCTTTTTGATTTAGCCTGGATTTGATCGGAGGCTCGTGAGGGTACAAAAAATTCTTCTACTTAGACTTTAATAAAAAAAATTAGGATAACATAGAAACACTAACGCTTTTAAGAAGTAAGCCCGGGACTGTTGGGAGTCCTCATTTCATAATTACTATATTATTGTTTTCCTTTGTTAGGCACCTCCCCGCCTGCGGGTTCTGGCAGACCACCTAGCCTATGAGGGTGCAGTTCTGTCCAAGGGGATTTGTGGATTTATATGATAAAATCTATTTTTAAGCCTTTTTAAAATTTCTTTATCCCATTTTATGCATTTTTATCGAGACGATCAGCATCCATTGTATTAGAAACCAATTTAAAAGTGAGTCTAAATCTTAATTGCATTTATTTTAACATTTTCACCCAATATAAGTCAAGGGGCCAATTAGGACAATTTTTAGATGTCGGCCTCAATTCCTACAACCCTTAATTATAACATCCGTACCACTCTTTCATAAAATGACTTGACTCATGGATTTTAATCGCCTAGGTGGTTAGCTGGCTCCCCGATCTAGGCCGGGGTAAGTCCAGGTTTTACACTGCATTAGTAAGGTTCGGACTACTGTGTTCTAGTGTCCAAATTTAGAGTTAGGATCCGGGTCAGATTTCTTTTTGAGTCATAAGACCCCAACCTCCGGGAAATATAATCCCAAATTTATAATAAAATACTCAACTCAAATTAAATCTTCTCTCAATCCAAAATATAAAGCCCAACACTTAGCTTAGGTCGGGGCACTTCTGAATTGTTTCAGAATCCCAAAGTGTCTCCTACTCTTCTTCCTTTGATTCCAAAATAAGTGTTCAATCTTGCTCCAATCCCTATTCAAAATCTAAACTCACCTCCTTGGTATCACTCCTAGAAAATCTCTAAACAAAATTTCTGCCGTTATTTTAATCGAGAGTTTTCGTAGGAGACTCCGGTCTCCTCCGATGTAATTAACTACGGGGGTTGCACTCGTAGGAGATTTAGAACCCACATCTAATTTTTCAAAACTAATTTTTAAAACTCGATTAGTCATCTTTGGAAAAGTTAAATCACTAATGATCATTATCGTTATATTCGAATGATTATTTGTAAATGGTATCTTCTCCCTTCAAGGAGATATATCTTTTGTTAAAATGAATTCGAATATAAAATTAACGATCGTTCCTCTTGATTATCATAGACCGATATTTGATTGAACTTTACTTTGACCCTTCAGGGGCCATATAAAGTTCTCTCTTAAATCCGGTTATGATATTCAAGACGGGATTCTTAATTCTAAATCTGAACCCCATCCTGAAATTTTATTTCCACCTCCTAAAGTGGTGTAATATTTTTGATGGGATGTTTGATTTTAGAATTAAATTTTAATGTCAATTCTAAAATTTTCAAAGAAGACTAAATTTTTCAAAACCTGCTTTCAAACACAAACAGTTGCATGGGGTTGTTCCAAGTGTTAGCAAAATGTCGTCTGTTCCGTTCCAGCCACAGATTATAAACTGAGCAAGCCACCACAAGAAAAAAAAAATTCTTTTCCTCCCTGCTAAAGTGCTGGATGTTGTCCAAAAAATCAAAGATTTCAAGGAGATTTGGCCTTAACAAAAACTCCTCTAAAATGGGGAGAGTCGAAGTAATCACCAAAAAAGAGTAGTCACGGTCAAAAAATAAGTGCTTTTGAGAATTAGGAGCAGATTGACAAAAGGAGCAAGTGGGATTAGCCGGAATAGACCTTTTAATTAAAACATCCGCACATTTGAGCTTCTCGATAATAGCCATCCATGTATAACAAGTGAATCTAAGGGAATGTCATTTATGCCAAATATAATTATGTCAGGGAACTTCCTCTAGATGACAGTAAAACTGAGCAGTGAAAACTTTAATAGAGGGATTAGTAGAGCCAATCCAGGACAAGGCCGGTTGCTCAACAATGGGGGTATTTAAAATGGCAGCTCTTACATTATCAGGCCAGGATTCAGGAATCACCCAATGATGATTATCAATGAAACTCTTAACTTTTAAATGCTCTAAATATGCCACAGAGTGAGAGTCTGCAAGAGAGGAACCATTGCACCAAGGATCCCAAGCCATTGAGATATTTCCATGAGAGGGAACAGACATTGCAATATGATTTTTAATTTTATGAGCAGTTAAGCAAACCAAATTCAAGAATTTAGATGAAGCGAACGGCGCTTGTTTCCAAACAAAAATATACTTAGATTTGAACCAATTGCTCACAGAAGATTGAACATTGTACAACCTCCAAATGAAAGAACAAGTGGTGGCATGATAGATGGCCTCAAACGAAGGGATACCTGATCCACCAAATTGGTAACCCTTAATATGTTGATAAATATTTACTTCTTAGAGGTTTCTATTGATAACCCTTAATATGTTGAATCAAGAATGCTTTTAATTATTACTATGAATACAACTACTTTTATTACATTGTGTTTAAAATTATAATCTTTTTGTATACATTTTGTGTTCTCAAATGCCTAATACAGCTACTTTTTATATTCACAAAATTTAATTTCTTGACATATATACACACACATATATGTGTGTGTGTGTACGTGTGTTGCATCCTGAAATATTTGCAGCAGTAAAGAGTGATATAGTTTAACATATTAGCTTTATACGAAGATTCAACATAAAAATAGATAAGAGAGTATAGTTATAGTGTTTATAAGAGACACCATATTTTTTATGTGGAAACTCCTGAAAAGGAGAAAAACCACGTGCCTTGCCTAGTTTGAATGAATCCACTAGTGTTTACAATCGATTACAAATAAGGCCCTTCCTTAGGAGGAAGCTCTTGACTCGATATAGCGAATATACATCATATAGAGAGCATTATATACTGGGAGTTGGAAGAATCAACATTGATATGTTTATTTGGGCAGCAAGATCATAGTCGACAAGCGATATAGGTCGGAAAAACTACAGTCGGATGACTGTGGTCAGAAGGCTGTAGTCGGGTGACGGAGGTCAAAAAGATCGTAGTAAGGCGACAATGGTTAAAAAGACTGTAGTCAACGGGACTGTAGTCAACGGGCGACGGAGGTCGGGAGGATAGTAGTTGGGTGACGGTGGTTAGAAGAACTGTAGTCATGGGCGACGGTGGTCGAAAGGACCGTAGTCGGCAGGAGACGGAGGTTAGAAGGACCGTAATTGGCAATAGTGGTTGGAAGGACCATGGTTAGCGGGCGACGGAGGTCGAGAGGGCCATTGTTGGGTGACGATGGTCGAAAGGACCGTAGTCGATGAGCGACGATGGTCGGAAGGACCGTAGTTGGGCGAGGGGGTTGAAAGGACAATAGTTGGCGGGCAACGGTGGTCAAAAGGACCGTAGTCTGTCGGAGACGGAGGATGAGCGAAAGTCTGGTGTTGGTCGACGAACAGGCGGAAGTTCGGCTATGGTCTGGAAGAACTCCGGCGGTGGTCGGCGGATGGGCGAAAGTCTGACGGTGGTCGGAAGGACCGTAGTCGGCAGGAGACGGAGGTTAGAAGGACCGTAATTGGCAATAGTGGTTGGAAGGACCGTAGTTAGCGGGCGAAGGAGGTCAAGAGGGCCATCGTTGGGTGACGATGGTCGAAAGGACCGTAGTCTGTGAGCAACGATGGTCGGAAGGACCGTAGTTGGGCGGGGGGTTGAAAGGATAGTAGTTGGCGGGCAACGGTGGTCGGAAGGACCGTAGTCTGCCGAAGACAGAGGATGAACAAAAGTCTGGTGTTGGTCGACGAATAGGCAGAAGTTCGTCGGTGGTCTGGAAAAATTCTGGCGGAGGTCAGCGAATGGGCGAAAGTCATACGGTGGTCGGTGGCAAGTAAGCTCTCAAACAGTTGCATGGGGTTATTCATAGTTTTTTGAGAGTGGCGTGACTTATAAATATAGGGAGGATCAAGGTCAACATGGGAGTAGTTTGAATGGATGACCGATATTAATCCATTTGATCATAGACCGTTTTAATGATCATTTGAATGGCTTAATGATATCATAATTCGACGATCTTGAGCTTGTTGGATTTGTCTCGTTGAGCTACTTGATTTGACTATAAGAATTTCACGTTTGTAATTCGTTTGGTAATTCAAATAATGCTTTGAGCCCTCTAAATATGTTTTGGACCCTTGATTTGGGCTCATTTGAGCTTGGGTTTGACTTATTTTATTGTCGTTGTGTTTGTCTTTTCGAGACGTTTAGTTCCACTATAAGTTTGCTGAAATCAGAGTTTGGATGGTCTCATATTTAATTTCGGAAGCTTTCAACTCAATTTTACCTCAAGATTCGTGCCAGATCAAGATAAATTTTTTATGATATATCAGTTGACTCCTTATTTTCAGACGTCAAAGCTTGCAAAGTTCGAAAATATATATTTATACCTTCTGGATATTGACCAATATAAGTAGTTCAAAAAATAATAAACAATGGTCACAATTAATTTGTCTAAATTTATAAATTATTGTATAAATACCAATTTTGATATATAAAATTTTAAAAAACAAAGCCTTTATTCAAACTTTTATGAAATTCTGCATTTTGTTTCAACTCTTTTAATATATAATTTTATATTGTACTATGAAGTGGATTAATTTAATTAATATAGATAAAGTGATAGAAAGCTCGGACTTACAATTTACTACACTTCTTGATATATATATTTTAAGAATTGGCATGCAATGCCGTGGAATATTAGGCTTCAACATATTGTGCTTCAGTACAATACTTTTATTTTTTCAGGCCATGGAGTCTCCATGATTGCCTACCTCACATGCCCGAAAATTTTTTTTTTAAATGTTTATTTCTGCCCGCTGCTACAGTAAGGCGGCAATATCATGCCGACCCTTAGTTTTTAAAAAATATTAAATTTATTATTTAATTTTATATCATTTTATTATTATCTCTTTTTTTAAATATATAGAAATAATTAATTAGGAACTTTTAAAATTCTGAAAAAATTATTATAAAATTCAAAAAAGATTCTAGAAAATTCAGGCTTGTCTTTTTAGCTTCCCCTCACCATTCCTATAAATACCCTCTTGGGGGCTTAAGAAAATAAAAAAAAATAGTTGATCAAAAAATTTCTCTCAAAAATTTGAGAAAACAGACCGAGAAAATTGAGAAAACAGACCGAGAAAAATAAATTTTTTTAGATCATTATTGTTGGAAAAGGTTCAGTCCTGGATTGTGGGCTCCGATCTTCATTTGAAGGCCATCCTGAAGGAGACGTAAGACCGTCAATAACGATAATGACCCGGTCCTCCGATGTGGACTGCAGTCTTCATCTGAATTTATTGATAAAAGGGAAAACGAGAGGCCTAGTAGACGGCTTGTAACTTTTGCCTTTAAAGAAGAGGAGATTGAGAGTTTGTTTGAGATGATCATAATTGTCTGTAAAAGTGATTATAGAGTTGTGAGGAAATTAATTTTTTAAAAAAAAATCATTGTGAGTATTATAAATTTATTTTCTTTTTAAGAAGTGGGGCAATATTTTTTTTTTTATAATTATCATAATTTAATGATTTTGTTTAAAAAATTCGTTTTACTATAAATTAATTAAAAAATAACCAGAATGTAATAAGTTAATAGCATTTTGCCTCAAATGGACCCTACTCTATATAGAAAATAGAGAGTAGATGGAGAAGGAAATATATTAAAAGTAAGGAAAGGGGGTCTTGGTGTGCCTTCTATTGCTGCCCTTCAATTTGGTACTAATTGCTCTATTATTAATAGGACGTATAACACCAGCAGTCAGTTAGCTACTTGGATAATTCATAAGTACATCTCTCCTTGGCGACCTCCGGTAGGCTATGTTTCCAATTTCTGGAAAGCCATTTGTCACACCGCCACTGCTGCCTCACAAAGCTTCTCTTTTTGTGTCTATCCAAGGGCCCCAATTTCTCTTTTCTGGGATAATTGGTGCGAGGGGGGTAAGCTTGTTGATAGTCTGGACTATGCTGTGCTCAAGCAAAACTACCAGAACTCGGGAAAAATTGAAACTCTTATTTCTGGTAACTCCTGGTGCATCCCTCAATACATCACTAATTCCCTTGCTGCCTCTATTCGCAAGGTCGTTATACACGACGGTAATGGTCCCTGTTTAATTTGGAACAAAGCGGGTGTTGGGAGTTTTAGACAATATATAGATGAATATTATGCTAGTATCCCTACTGTGCCCTGGAGCTCCTTGATTTGGCATAAACGCCACGTTCTGAAATTCTCGACTTATGGCTGGTTATCTATGGTGGGTGGTCTGAAAACTGCTGATGAGCTTCTAAAAAGAAACATTTTGGTTAATCCTTCCTGCTCTTTCTGTATGGAGTGCAATGAGAGCATTAAACACCTCTTTTTTGAGTGTAACTACACTTTCGGCATCCTCACAGACCTCATCCCTGCTTCTTCAAATTTTCTCCTTAGACCCAACACTTTTTGCCTGCTGGATTGGATTAATGACCTGCAGCACACGCCGCCTATCGTTAAGAATCTGTATTGCTTGCTGACATGTAGCTCCATCTACTTCATTTGGCGTGAAAGGAATGAGAGAAGGTTTGGCAACACTCACAACAGCAAAAGCTCTGTCACTCTTAACATAAGAAGAGCTGTCTTTTCAAAAATTTGTAAATGGAAGAGAGGGAATGAAGTTTTAGAAATGATGTAGCTGCTGTTGGCCACTTCTGTGGGCAGGATTTGTTCTTGGATGACACAGGACGATGATGTATGCCATTATTGGCTCCCCCTTTGGACGGTCTTTTCGGCAACCAAGGGGGAATTCTGCTGCCTTCGTCTTCTACAAACTGAGTCCTTAGCTTATTAGCTTGTGACATCCATTGGGGCCCCTCTGCAATGTTTTATTCCTTTTTTATTGGTGTTAAAAGGCTTTTGGTATAGAAGCGGGTTTAGCTCTTTTTGTCTTGAGCTTACCCTGTTTTCCTTTTTTACACTCCACTTGTATTTTCTTTGAGATCAATATACGGGCCTTGCCCAAATTTTCCCAAAAAAAAAAAAAAAAAAAAAAAAATTACAATTTTTTTAATATTGATGATTTTTAAAACACTTAACCTTTTATATTTGAGTTTGAGACTGACATTATTAGTTCAATAATTTTTAGAGCTTTTTTAACATAAAAGATAAAATATTTTTTTAATAATAAAAGATAAAATAGGCATGCATCATCTTCGAAAGCCTGACATAAGAAATCATAGTCAGGACCGACATGCATAAGGCAAGGAAATAAAAAAGCCCCATGTCATCCAGTTGTAATGCAAAAATTTTCTCCATTTGTAAAAGAGAAAGAGAAGGATATTAAGGTTTTGTTCTTACTATTTTTTAAAATAATTTTTTAGTAAAAAAAATTTAATTTTATACTAAAAAAGTTGCTTTAAATAGCAATAAAAAAGCTATACCAAACGAAGCCTTAATTTAATTTTATCCAAATTTTAGGTTATAAATTTGTTTCTGCAGTAAAGGAGAGAGAAATGAGTAGTATTCATAGAGGTTGTGAAAACTGAGATAAGTGTTTAAGAACTTGAAGTGAAATCAATCCTCTTGTGGCTCATTTGGTTAAAGTATATTTTGAAAAATAGGCAAATTTACTACATCTGTTATTTCTTATTAATTGGTTGGTGATTGTTTGAAATAAGCAATTATTTTAAACTCCAAAAATATTTTCAAATTTACTGAAATCTAACGCAACTAACTGCGAATTTTAATATAAATTATGAGTAAATCTGATCAGCACCTCAAAAAACAAAACATTTAAATGCAACAATTTTCTTTTTTCCTTTAAAATAAAATGATAAGCATGAGATAGTGATGAATATGAGACTTAGATTTTGTTTGAGAATCTTCGATCCTCTTCATCGATGGAAGCCGAATCTGACCTAGGCTTCCTGTTCAGACGGTGGCGACTACCCTCAACATGGTTCTTCAATGGCCCTACAAAGCAGGTACCGAGCTCTCCAGAAGCAGGTATTGAGTTCTCTCCGGCGCTAGGTGAGGAACTGGAGGCTGGCTTTGACAGACGGGGACTTCGAGCGAGGTAGAGCGCGGCGGCTAGGGCATGAATCGGTTGGAGTATGATAAAGAGGTAACCTTAGGGTGATTTTAAATACAACCACTGCTATAAAATAGTGTGTATTTATTAGTGGCGGTTAAAACCACTGTTATAGATGATTTATAACAGCGGTTTAAAAACTGCTGCTAGCTAACGCTGTCTTTACATTCTCTATTTAGTAGTGACTATAAGCATGTCACGTTTGAAAACTTTTTGGTAATCCAAATTATAGATTGAACCTTCCAAATTCTCTTCGGGTCTTTGATTTGGACTCATTTGGGCTCGGATTGAGTTGAATTTGGTGTCGTTGGGTTTGTATTTTTGAGACATTTAGTTCGACTATAAGTTCGCTGAAATCAGAGTTCATATGGTCATCGATTTAATTTTTAAAATTTCCAACTTGATTTTGTCTCGAGATTTGTGCCCAATCAAGATACATACTTATCATTAAATATAGTTTCCTTTTTTTGTGGGATGACTAGGGGAGCTTTTAGGATTACGAGCTTTTATTCTGTCCGGACACCGGACGGTTCCCCCGTCTGGTACAGAGAGGTCGGTACCCCTAGGTACCCACTGCGGTACCGACCGTGGTACATTTTTTTTAATGTTCCGGACGCACTCTGGTGTCCGGACAGAATAATAAATCTAGGATTACACCATTTCCTAAATCTTCCATTCCATTTACCACCAGACTGATTTATGAATTCTCTTAAAGTTTGATTTAATAAATGGCTCATTAGTGAAGTTTGATGAGCAAATAAGTCAGATTTAAGCTAATTTTGTCTCGGCTATTAGCTTATAAATCAACTTGTTTAAAAAATATTAATATAAAAACTTAAAGTACGGTATCATTCAAAATTTTGAAGTACAAAATTTTTTAAAATATTTAATAATTATATATCATTAAATATATTAACATTCAAAAGTTTGAAGTACGAAATTATTAAAAATATTTACAAAAATTATATATAACTTGCATCAAATAATTTATTATTTTTTTAATTTCTCTTTTTTGTAACTATTTTATTATAATAATTACTAGAATTAGAATCATTTTTTCTCTTTCATAATAAATGAGCCGACTCAAACTTGTAGAACTAAGCTCAAACTCGATTAATTAATCAAATTTAAACTCAAACCAAGGGCAACTCGAGCTACTCTTAGCTCGTTTACACTCATATCTTATATGTCACTTTATAATAAAGTTTTTTCATATATGAATTACACAAGATTATTTGATTAACAATATATGAATTATTAGCTAAATATTTAATAGGAATTTATCTATATAATTCACCATATAATTGAAGAGATCGTCAATTTACAACAAGTCTTGAAAACTATTACATGGAGAATAGGTAGAAAAAAATTGCATTAGAATATATTGCTACAAAATGCAGCAGGATGTGCTTTAATGTCCGTTGATTTGTGTTGAGATCAATGCTTTTTATTATATTTCTAAATTTTGTTATGACTAGAACAAGTGTCTTCAATCCATTTCCGTATTAGTTAAGGTAAAATATGCCATTTATCCGGCGCCTCCAATGAGCTAAAATACGCCGTTTAGGAGGCTATGAAGATGGAAACCGAGTGGAGGACGTCAAATTCTTCAAGGAGATGGAAGGCGTTACATAAAACATCTGGGAAGACATACTACAACGAACAAGCGTAGATAAGTTAGGGGACTCCGAAGTGGTTTTACTATTTTTCACTTAACAAATTAGAGTTTTTCATGGTTTAGGGTGCATCGTCAAATCTTTTTTGCTTCTCCAAAGTTCTATTTCTCATCACAAGCTTAGATTTAAGCTAGCTTGGATTCTATGTACAAGTTAAGATAGAAACATAATTTGCTGTGTATTATTATTGTGTATCATTGCTATGTGTTATTACTATGTATTGTATTATGTACCCCTGTGTATTACATCTATGTATCATTGTGTACCACTATTATGTATCGCTGTGTTTTATGTCTATGTATCGCTCTGTACCGTTGTTGTGTATTGTTGTGTATTACTTCTTTATCTCGCTGTGAACTGCTGTGTATTTTGTCTGTATATTATTATGTACCAGTATTGTATACCACTGTTACTTTTATGTACTTCCATGTTTATATCAGTATGATTCAATACGTTTATCTTGTACACAGGGTGTTTATAATTGTGAGAAAAACTATTAGGTGTGGTCTCCAAACGTAGCTACGTCCGGGATCTAATACCACACTGCCACGTGGCGATCAGATGACCCGACTCAATGAGATTATAATATATATCGCTTTTCTAACTAACCGCGCGACTCGATCCAAACTATACACGAAAATTTGAACTTTTAGTAATAGGAAACCCACGTAAAGCATCAATATCTAGGGTTTTGGATTATTTTGGCCACTTGAGGCAAGATTTCTTTGAAGAGATTTGGAAGTTTTCTCCAAAATTAAACTGAAAAGGAAAAGGAGGCTATGAAGATGAAAATCGATTGGAGGACGTCAAATTCTTCAAGGAGATGGAAGGCATTACGCAAAATATCCAGGAGGACATACTACAACGAACAAGCGTAAATAAGTCAGGGGACTCTGAAGTGGTTTTACTATTTTTTACTTGACAAATTAGAGTTTATCATGGTTTAGGGTGCATCATTCAAATCTTTTTTGCTTCTCCGAAGTTCTATTTCTCAACACAAGCTTAGATTTAAGCTTGGATTCTATGTACAAGTTAAGATAGAAACATAATTTGTTGTGTATTATTATTGTGTATCATTGTTGTGTGTTATTATTATGTACTGTATTGTGTACCTCTATGTATTACGTCTGTGTATCATTGTGTATCGCTATTGTGTATCACTGTGTTTTATGTCTATGTCTCGCTATGTACCGCTACTGTGTATCGCTGTGTATTGCTTCTTTATCTTGCTGTGAACTGCTGTTGTGTACTACTGTATATTATGTCTGTATGTCGTTCTTTATTAGTATTATGTACCGCTATTACTTTTATGTACTTCCATGTTTACATCAGTATGATTCAATACATTTGTCTTGTGTATAGGGTGTTTATAATTGTGAGGAGAAATTATTTGGTGCGGTCTTCGAACGTAGCTACATTCGGAGTCTAATACCATGCCGCCACTTGGCAATCAGATGACCTGACTCGATGAGATTATAATATTTATCTCTTTTCCAACTTACCATGCGACCCGACCCGGACCATACATGAAAATTTGAAGTTTTAGCAAAAAGAAACCCACGTAAAGCATCAATATATGTGGTCTAGGATTATTTTGGCCACCTGAGGCAAGATTTCATCGAAGAGGTTTGGAAGTTTTCTCCAAAAGATTAAAAGGAAAAGAGAAAAGGAGGCAATGAAGATGGAAATCGATTTGGAGGACGTCAAATTCTCCAAGGAGATGGAAGGCATTACACAAAATGTCCAGGAAGACATACTGCAGCCAACAAGCGTAGATAAGTCTGGGGTTTTATCAATAAAGTTTAAACTCCAAAGTGGCTTTACTATTTTTCACTTGACAAATTAGAATTTTTAATGGTTTAGGGTGCATCATTCAAATCTTTTTGCTCCTCCGAAGTTCAATTTCTCTGCACAAGTTTTGATTCAAGCTTAGATTATATGTATAAGTTCAGATAGAAACATAATTTACTGTGTATTATTATTATGTGTCATTGCTGTGTGTTATTATTGTGTACTGTGTTGTGTACTGCTGTGTATTATATCTGTGTATCGTTGTGTACCGCAGTTGTGTATTGTTGTATTTTACGTCTGTGTCTCGCTCTGTACTGCTACTGTGTATCGTTGTGTATTACATCTTTATCTCGTTGTGAACTACTATTGTATACCGTTGTGTATTGCATCTGTGTATCATTGTGTTCCAATGTTGTGTACCACTGTTACTTTTATGTACTTCCATGTTTATATCAGTATGATTCAATATGTTTGTCTTGTGCACAGGGTGTTTATTATTGAGAGGAGAAATTATTTGGTGCGGTCTCCAAACATAGCTACGTCTGGAGTCTAATACCACGCCACCACATAGCGATTAGACGACCCGACTCGATGAGATTATAATATTTATCTCTTTTCCAACTTACCATGTGAGTCGACCCATACTATACACAAAAATTTGAACTTTTAGTAAAAGGAAACCCGTGTAAAACATCAATATCTAGGGTGTATGATTATTTTGGCCACCTGAGGCAAGATTTCTTTGAAGAGATTTAGAAGTTTTCTCCAAAAAATAAAAAGGAAAAGAGAAAAGGAGGTTATGAAGATGGAAACCGATTGGAGGACATCAAATTCTCCGAGGAGATGGAAGGCGTTACGCAAAACGTCCAGGAAGACATACTGCAGCGAACAAGCATAGATAAGTCGAGGGTTTTATAGATAAATTTTAAACTCTGAAGTGGTTTTACTATTTTTTACTTGACTAATTAGAGTTTTTAATGGTTTAGGGTGCATCGTTCAAATTTTTTTCTATTTCTCTGCACAAGCTTAGATTCAAGTTTGGATTCTATATACAAGTTCAGATAGAAACTTAATTTGCTGTGTATTATTATTGTGTATCATTATTGTGTGTTATTACTGTGTACTGTATTTTGTACCCCTATGTATTGCGTATGTGTATCGTTGTGTACTGATATTGTATATCGCTATATTTTACATCTATGCCTCGCTCTGTACTGCTATTGTCACTACAGGAAAATCTCGTATTTCCGGCGGATTTTCCGGCGGAATTTTTTTAAGTTTCTGGCGGATTTCTGACGAAATTTTTTTCGATGGTAAATCGAGCGTTGGAAAACTTTTCTGTCGAAAGACATTCGCTGGAAATGTTTTTCTGGTGGAATATCCGCCGAACAACTTTTCGGTGGAAAAACTCTGCCATAATAAAAAAATGTTTTTAAAAAAAAAATCAATTTCCCGCCTCCTGCGGCCAACCCAGCTCCCCTAATCCCGCGGGCCAACCCGTGCTAGTGCCCAAAGGGCGATCCCGCCCGCCCGCGCTTAGTCGCCCATCCCGCGGGCCAACCCGCGCCAGCGCCCAGCGCCTAGCAGGCGATTCCGCGCGCCCGCGCCCGATCATTGTAGCGCGGTCCCGCGGGCCAACTCGCGCTAGCACCCAGCAAGCGATCCCGGCCCGCGCCCGCGCCTGTCTGCGCAGGGATTCATACTAAAGACCTCCTCTTCATTTTCATAGCGTCAACCACTCTGCTGTGGTGTATAGTTTGTTATATTGCTAACTATTTTATATTTAAATAAAATCAGAAAATAAATTTCAACAAAATTGAATTTAATTAGGCAATAAAATTATTAATTAAGTGAATTAAAAATAGATAATCTTTTTAAGAAATTATTAAATTCCGACGAATATTCCGTCGGAAACTCCGGCGAACAAAAATTTGCCGGAAAATCTTCCTAAAAAATTGTCGGAAATATTTCATTTTATTCGTAGGAAGGCCGCCGAAAATTCTGCCGGAAAATAGTCCGCCAGAAATCCACCGAAAATTTCGCCAAAATTGAACAATTTTCCTGTAGTGTGTGTATCGATGTGTATTGCGTCTTTGTCTCTCTATGAACTGCTATTGTGTACTACTATGTATTGCATCTGTGTATGTGAGAAGGAAGCATACGATATGTATTTTCATTATGCTCATAATGTTTGTTTTAGTATTCGCAAAGAACATCACTGTTATTGGTCTAATTTGAGAAAAATAAGAACCAAGGACTTTGTCTATTCGAAAGTTGGATTTAAGAAGGTTATTGACTTAAACTCCCAATCTAAATATCAAAAATTAAATACCATAATGAGGTGTCCCGCTATCATTAGATTTTTAGTGGATCAAGATGGAGTTTGGACAGTGCAGAACGTATAGAGACCCACAACCATGAATTAGCTAATCCGAAAGATCAACATCTACTTAGATAATGTAGGAATATTAGTGATGAGAGAACATCAGTTCTTAAATCAATGACAGAAGTCAACATAAGAACCGTTGATACATTTACCTATCTAGCCGATGAAGTTGGAAGTGTATAAAATATTGGATTCTCTAACAGGGATGCATATAACTATATTTAGAAAGAGAAAAGAGCGTAGATTGAGTTTGGGGGCACCAATTTCCTAATTTAATTATTTAAAGATGGACTAGTTGATGACAATATATTTGTATGGGACATCCAAACTAATAAAGATGATAGATTACTAAATTTTTTTTGGATTGATAAGTTGGAGAGAATAAATTATGACTACTTTGAAGACGTAATAATTTTTTATATTAGCTATAGGCTTAACAAATATAATTTAGCATGTGCACCCTTTGTTGGAGTTAATAATCATTAGCAGAATATTTTATTAAGGGTGTCCTTTCTATCGGAGGAGATAATTGAATCTTTTATCTGATTTTTATAACATTTATATGAATAATGGGTGATAAACATCCCATAATAATATTTATTGATCAGGACCATACAATGGCTAGGGTAATAGAAATTATCTTATCTTAGACACGACATAAGCTGTGCCAATGGTATGTCACCAAGAAGGCTTCGTCCAAGGTGTAGTGCTTCAATAGCAATATTAAAGTTAAGGCTTTTTTTATAAGTGTTTAAGCAAGTGTAATTCTGAGGAGGGTTCGAGAGAACTTGGGCTGAAATGATCACTGAAGGGGACCTCCACAACCATGATTGGTTGAATGAGCTTTTTAGGATCAGGAAGGAGTGGTCAACAACATTCAATAAGAATTATTTTAACATTGCATTCTTTCAACACAGCGTAGCGAGTCCACTAACAATGTGTGCCATGACATTTTGAAGCCAATAAATTTTATAATGAATTATTTTTTGGGCTTAAAGAAATTGATGATGACTTGGCGTAGAAATAAATATGATGAAGATTTCAGATGTACCCAGTTAAAAATAGTACATTTAATAAAAAGTAGCCAAATACTAAAATAAGTCGCTAGATTTTATTCAAGAAAATTATATTCATTTTTTTTAGAAGAATTTTAGGGTTTGGGTGGAATGTGTATAGATTATGCCTGAGGTGACTCATCAATATTTTTCGTCGAAAGCATCAAGAAGATTGATCAGTCAATCCATTGGACTGTTCATTTTGACGTAAAAGAGGGTACTATTCAATGTAGTTGTGTGAAGTTTGACATGATGGGTCTACTATATTCTCCCTGCATGCGAGTTACAATGCAGTTAGATATAGTTAATATTCCTTCGAAGTACCTACTGTTGAGATGGTCAGCCAGAGCTAGGAAAGATGTTTATGCTAGCTAATGATCCATAGGTATGGGGAAGAAAGACATCCCAAATCAGAAGGGATGTATCAATATGATATTCAAAAATCATGTTAGCATATTTGGAAATCAAATTAGTACACGTGCATAGGAGAATGAGGAGACAAAGCAGTATATATTGGTTATAATGACTGAAATGGTTGAAAATATAGACTTCATCTTAGATGGAAAAAGAAATAACACTAAGTTTGTAGGCAACATACAAGATTGTTTTAAAATATTGAAAGACCAACTAAGTGAAGGCCTAAAGGCATCTCTAATGTAAGATTGAAGGGTCGCTAGGAGAAGAGAAAATATAAAAAAAAGTGAACTGCAGACCCAACCACTACAATAGAGTACTCTACACCAGGAGAACCAGCCAGTTAGGTGAAGTTCTCAAACATTCCAAAATCCTTCATAGATGAATACATTCGCGGTCCATCAGCAACCCCGCTGACACTAGAATATTTAAGAATGATGATGAGAATCATTGAAGTAGAGCAATAGGGATGATGTGTAATTATTTCATTATAAAACAACAATGTGTCATGTAATGAAAATTACATTGTAAAATTATATTAGGTATCGTAAAATTCTTTGTAGAAGATATATGTACTGTAAAATTACATTGATTATTGTTATGTATTTGACAATTGTATTATAAAATTAAATTACATTGTTACTATGTAATTGAAAAATTCATTGCTAAATTATTATCATTCTTCTCTATCCCTCTGTGTATTATTAATGTACACCTCTATATACCATTGTGTACCACTATTTATGATAGGTAGGTTGGTAGTTTTAACTTTTCATCTATTTAACCAGGGTTGTTGTAACATTTCAAGTATTTATGTTAGTTGGTTGTTGCTTTTTAGCTCTTTAAGGTGGGTAATTGTAGTATTGTTAAATCAAATTGATAATTGATATGCAATTTACCAATTTATTATAAAATTAAATGACATTATTATTGAGTCATTTCAACTCTTAAAGGTGTAAAGTTGTAGCATTTGAGCTATTTAAGGTGTATCACAATGCCCCTCCAGCAGATGTGTACCATTGTAAGCTTCTTGATTATGCTCTATTGACTGCGTTGGCCGGATACTGAGAAATATCAAGATAAGTTGATGAAAGACTTTATGGGCATGGCCACTAATAGGATGCATGAATGTATATCAAGCTATTCTGACAGTTCGCTTGAAAAACTAGCAAGGGCAAATGAAATATACAAATTTTGTGTGCATACATGGCATGAACAATGTGATTGTATACTCCAGATTTTGTATGGTGAGGTAATGGAAGTAAAGGACAACATAACAAAAACGTTTCTCAATGCTAGAGGCTGGAGATGTGTGGAAAGTAAGTTTTTTAAGAAATATCACCACCAAGCTAGTGCTCACTTTCTTCAAATGTATTATCATGAGCTATGACATAAAAAACGTCAGTTCCAATTTTGTTGGTAGGCCACCTTCTAATGTAGAATATGTCGTCCTTTATCGCCCTTGGGATCCAATTGAGGATGACTTCATTGTATACTTATATAAGCAAACATTGAAGAAGTTGTAGCATGGAGGTAAGCGTAAGAAGATTCTAAACCTTGCTAATTGGCAAGATTTACAGTTGAGTTGATGTCAAGGTTTGGTTGTTGTCCACTATAAACTCAACTCTGGGTGGGTGTGCACCAGCTACTTAAGGAGCAGTAATCCCAGAGCTAATACCTTAGCATTCTCAAGCCTCTCCTATAATACTCTGTCAATTTTCAAAGGAGTGCAATCCTTTAGAGGTTCAATAGTGACGTGTCATAATCTAATAAGACCAAAGGCTCGAATACCCCTTTCAGAGTTTGGAAGCGCAAATGCATTTCGGCCGATGTATACCGTTGTTTATTATTGTGCATCTCTGTGTACCGTTATGTAATGTTCTCTATTAGCATAATGAAGTTATTAAAACATTTTCAATCATATTATTTTCTATCTTCTATACTTACGAGTGTTGTGTACCCTTGTTGCGTACCGCTGTGTAATATTCTATATTCTTATAATGAAGTTATTAGAATATCTTCAGTCATAATTTTTTCAATCTTTCTATACTTACAAGGGTTGTGTAACCTTGTTGTGTACCGATGTGTACCACTGTGTACCGCTATGTAATGTTCTCTATTCTCATAATGAAGTTATAAGAACATTTTCAATTATATATATAATAACGAGTATGAGTACAATTTACAACTACAAATAAAGAAACTTTGTATAAATTATAACTACAAATTTCTGCACAAATAAAGAATATTTGTACAGCTGTCTATACAATAACAACTAGTAATGAAGAATGGTTGTACAAATAATGAATGTCTGTACAAATAAAAAATGCTAACTATAAATGAATAACCCAACTGCAAGTTATGTTAAGTTATTTTTTGGTTGTATAGAGAATAATATATGCAAGTTCTACCCTAAATTTGGGTAATTTATCTTGTTAGTCTTTAATCTCAGCCTAATTGACACTGTGACGTTGGATTGTAGCTTCCATATATTTACAAACGAATATATCGCAATCGAAGCTATTTTTCTATGTTGGCACACCAACGATAGTTTGGACCGGTCATTGTCATAGGTCATCATCAAAAGAATCCTTCGTTTCTTCATAAAGATAATTTATCTAGCAAAAAAAATATTAAGACCATATAAATTTCAATCTAGTGGTGTAACAATGTAAGCTGAAAGTGTATGATTTCAAAACTTGACTCACAATTTTAGAAAGGATGGCCTTGTAAGCCTTATTGGTCAAGGAATCGAAAAACTGCTAACTTTATTTTGAAATTATCTACCAAAAGGGTCCAATGCTCATTGTTAATTATAGGTAACAATAGTATATTTGAAGCCCTTACAGATTCTCTATTGATATATTCAACATACATCTTCATATCAGCATTATATTTTGAGTATCCCTGTCATAACACCCAAACAGAACAAGAAATGAATTTTCCAAAATATCAAACACAGTAACATGAAAATTGTCTAATAACTGAAGACATACCCAATGCAGGAAAGAAACAAAAGGAACGATTGGTAAAGATATGGGGAAAGATTGTTCTTCTCAACTAGCAAAATGGCAAAAGCATCAACATGATTGTTGTCGAGGTACTGGTCTGTTGTTAATTTGTCAATTTGACTTCTATAAATAAAGACGTTCCTAGCAGTAAAAACCAAGTCAGACCTAAAAACAAAATATAAAGGTCATCAATACATTGAAGAGGAACACGGTGGTACACAACAATGTTACATAACAGTGGTACACAACGGTTCACAGTGGTGATGCATAGTGGTACACAATGGTAAGAAAAAATAATTTCAACATAATTCAAATTTATTGGTTAGTATATTTTTGGAGATAACTATTTATGAACACCCTCTTTTCTTCACTTATCATCGCCCTCCCCAAAAAATCTATTTTTGTAGGTGCTGGTTTGGGATCTGTTCTTATCCCTTATCTACCACAATTATCGTAGATGCAGTAGCCAGTTCACCCATAGGCGTAGGCTTTTTAACTATTTTTTTGGCCCTTCTTCTCTTCTGACCAGTGGTATTCACCAATTTCCTCTTTCAGTCAGCCCTAGCTTGCACCCTATGTGCTATACCTGTGCCACAGGTTGAGGTAAAGCCTTCATCCTCCTCCTCATCTACCAGATCTTTCTATGCATTAGGGCTAGCATTTTTTTAATGGGTGAGAAGAGCAAATCTACAATCTATACATTGATATGCACATCAATGTTGTCATGGGGATTTACATTTTTTGGGGCTTCCTCAAAAACCTCAGTAGCAGGCGGGTTAATAATATCAACAGCTGTAATTGTCCTTGATGAAGAATCTAAAGGCTCTCATGTCTGATAAGCTTTGAACGTAGGAAAGGTATCCAGCAGAAACTTCTCTATGGCATTAAATTAGCTTCCATCTTCTGTTCAAAAATATAGTGCTCAAACACAATTACTCGCTGCTCAAGCAACCCAGCGGTCGATTCAATCTTCACCAATCTATTCAGTAGAATTTTGTATTATGAGGTAATCTTGTTTATGACTTTCTCAAGGCTCCGACGGTTTGCGTCATATATTTCAACAATGGGAGAAGGGTGCTTCTATGTGGGGGGCCTGGTGGGCTAGGGGGGACTGAGGGTGCTGGGAAGGGTTGGGGGGGGGGGGGGGGGGGGGGGGGGGGGGGGGGAAGGAGGTTGGGGACCTGGAGTGGCTGGGGGGGTAGGGGGTCGGGGGGTGAGAGATTTAAGGGAGATGGAAAGTGAAGAAATTATTATGAGTGGAGGGTGGGAGTTCAAGTTAGAGGAATGTCTGATGTGGAGTATATGTTTTCTCAGGGGATTGAGGGGAAGAATTCTCCAGTAATATCCTCTCCTCTCTGGTGATTCCTTAGAAAGGATGTAATACCTGTACAATAATATTTATCAACTTCCCTACATCAAGATGAAGTTGAAAAAAGAAGCATGAGTACCCGTACATCCAGAAGTTCATCAAATAAATCATAGACATTTACTTTGTTGTACATAATCTCACTGTCCCAACGAAGAAAATGAGGTATAGAGTTATTCTTCACTAGTGCGTGGACTAATGTATGCTTTAGAAACCAAATTTGCATTTAATCCAAAGAGGTTGTTAGATAATAAAATAAATTCTTACAATAGACAGAGGTTTTAAAATGTTGGATGTACTCACAATTACAATATGTACAAAGCCATTCATATATCCCAGTGGAGTGCATTTGGAAAACTTCTTGGCAATCACATCAAACTTGGCCACTAAGAAATTCCTAATGGATGATGGTAAGTTGTAAGATAAAAATTGATCTACATGACCTGCTACACTATTGATCCTTATCGGGGTTCAGTAGTTATGTAGTGGAAAGAATAGGTTGGATAATAAGAAAATGATAAATTTCTTCACAATATTGCAAAGTGGAGTTGATTCGTCGAGACTGACCATCTCATCTTTGATATCGTTTGCAAATTTTCCAATGATTCTGGCACTTCCCAACTTGAATACAGTTCCTATGTTGGGTATTCCTAGGATCAGAGAAACTTCATCTACAGTGAATGGTAACTTTTTCCCCTTGATGATGAAACTCTGCTTCTATGTATCCCATATTGAAAACAACATGTACACAAGGGGAACATTCTTACGGAAGCGATGCATCAAAAGAAATTGATGTATGTGCAATTGTTTAGTCTATCCATAAATTTTTGGTCGAATGTATCAACCATATGATCGCATATTTATCAGAATATTGAAGTTCTGCAATGGAAAGTTATCTTTGGAACATATCTTTACAAAATTAGGTTTAGTGGTTAAGAACAACTTCACCAAAAATGTTCTATAAATAAACATGCGAATGGATAACAAATCACAGCACTATATAGCGGTACACAACAATGATACATAGCAATACACATATGTGGTACACAATAATACAAAGAAGTACACAACAAAGATATACATCACTAACAAGTATAGAAAATGAAAAAAAAAAAACATCACTCAAATATTCTACTAACTTCTTCAAGCGAATAGAGAATAGTAGACATTGGTACACAACACCTACATGTATAGAAAATGAACTAAAATGTTCTATTAACTTTCATCATGTGATAAAAAATGGTAGACATCACATGATTACACAGTGGTATACACAATAGTACAAAGTATACAAAACCTATTTCCCATATACGTTCTGTAATACACATTTGTGAGAAAATGTTTTACAGCAACGTGCAAATGTTCAAAACTCTAAATCTAAACCCTAACGTGACATTTAAAAGAATTAATACCTGACATTTACAGAACAAATAGAACCAACAAATTCGGTGAAAAGTACTTCTTCTTTCCTTGTAAAACAAAAAACAAACCTTAGCCATTGCTTCTACAACAAAATGTTGCAAATCTGGTTTTGATGATGACAAACATGTTTCCAGTGTGTTTTACTTGGCTAATCAGTTTCAGGCACAAAAGACCACGAGCTACTCAAGCCAACTCAAGATCGGGTCCAAGTGTGTCAAATGTATGATTTTTCCTTTTATTGAGTCAATTGTAATGTAACTGATTCCCTAGCTAAGTAACCTTGCACACACACACTCAGGGAGAGAGATTGAGTGAATTAGAGTTTCTGTTAAAATTTTGTTCAGATCGTCCTGGACGATAGTTCCATCGTCCTGGACGATCCAGTTAAAACAGAAACCCTAATTAGGGCGACTAAGTTAAGAAGGACTGATTGAGCCGATCGTCCTGGACGATCTATGGATCGTACGGGACGATATGCCCAAATCAGAAATTCTCAGCCGCCAGATTAAGTTAGGCAAGTTTTATTTTAAGTATTTTGGTCGGATCGTCCCGGACGATACGTGTATCGTCCTGGACGATTTACTACAATCATGCCTAAATTAGTCTGGTAATTAAGGAAAGCAATTAATGTTTAATTGATACGATCACATCGTCCTGGACGATCGCAGGATCGTCCCGGACGATCGTGATCGTCTTGTGCATTTCAGCTGTACGTCCAGAACTATGTACAGGACGATTTGGGGCCTTTTTGAACTAATCGTACCGGACGATTACCCTATCGTACGGGACGATCAAGTCATTTTTTGGTCGTCCAGCGCAGTTTTCTCTGGACGACCCGAACTGTCTTCTGGACGATTTCCTTCAATTTGAACTAATCATCCCGGACGATCGCAGGATCGTACGGGACGATATGAACAACTTTTTCTTCTGATCGTCCAGAAGAGCCAGATCGTCCAGGCTGAAACAGCTGAATTTGAACTGATCGTACAGGACGATCGATAGATCGTCCTGGACGATCTTGGCTGACAAGTTGAGATTTAGGGCAAATTTTAAGCCCTCCTTTAAAAGAACTTTTTCCTAGATTTGGAAAAATCTTTTGCTGCCTTCCTTCCCTGAGAAATCCTAGAGAGAGAGAGAGTTGGGAGAGAGAGAAGAGATCTTGTGAGGGGGAGTTAGTGAGGGATTCACTAAGGTTGCTCCAAGCACGGATCAGAGTCGTCTTCTCCGCTCGTCGTCTGTCGTCTAGTCGGTGTTCTTCGTGGGAGGATCGTTCGCAAGAAGATCAGGGTTCTCTGCCCGCTTCAAGAGGAAGCGAAAGGAGTTCGTGGGTTCTCTGCCCGCTTCAGGAGGAAGCGAAAGGAGTTCGTGGGTTCTCTGCCCGCTTCAGGAGGAAGCGAAAGGAGGTCGGGTTCTCTGCCTCACCGTGTGGTGAAAAGGAGGTGTTTTGTACAGGCTTCTCCGCCTTGCTGTGGGAGCAAAAGGAGAGTCACTTTCGTTTAGTGCAATACCCGGAGGGGAGGCTCCGGGGAGTGGACGTAGGTCAAGTTGACCGAACCACTATAAAATCTGGTTTGCTTTTCTGATTCAGTTTTGCATTTTACTTTTCAATATAAACTGCTTGGGTGAATATCGCTGGTTGATCTTTTCGTTATTGTTTACTTGTTTCCGCTGCTAAGTATCGAAAAGATTTTTGTAGTTATCGTGAAATTTTTAAATAACCAATTCACCCCCCCCTCTTGGTTAGCCTCGGGACTAGTTCACTAGGGCTTAACATCCCTTTCGAACTTTCACAAAAATCTCGAGCAAACAAAAGGAGCTTCAGATGAAGATGAACAACACCTAAGATAAGAGAAACATAATTACCTCGATTTTGAATTTTCCACTGAAAGGCCTCAATTTTCTTTTCAGTAAAAAGTCACTTTTTGCGTATGGTGCGAGTCGGGTCATCAGGTCGCGCGGTAAGTTAGAAAAGACACGACAAATATTATAATTTCATCGAGTCAGGTCGTTGGGTCGCCATGTGGTGGCATGATATTGGTCTCCAGATGTAGAGTTACGTTCGAAGACTGCACCAAATAATTTCTTGTTAAAGAGAGCCTTACACTAAATTTTAATAAATATTTCATCTTTTTATATTAAAAACTCTAAAAAAATTGAACTACTAATGTTAGTCTCAACCCAAATATAAGAGATTAAAAGTGTTTTTAAAATCAGCAATATTAAAAAAATTTAATATACCCCTTACTTTTAATATATTTCCTTCTTCTTCTACTTTCCATAAAGAGTAGGGTCCATTTAAGACAAAATGTTACAATCTTATAACTTTCTTGTTATTTTCTTAAAATTTTATGGTAAAAATAACGTTTTAACAAAATCATTAAACTATAATCATTATAAAAAAAATTATTGCCCCATTTTTTAAAAAGAAAATAAATTTATAATATTTACAATAAATTTTTAAGAAAAATAATTTCCTCACAATTCTACAATCACTTTTACAAACAATTATAATCATCTCAAACTAACTCTTAATCTCCTCTTCTTCAAGGCAAAGGTTACCAACCATCTATGATCTACTAAGGCTTCATTTGGGATGGCTTTCTTACTACTTTTTCAAGCTACTTTTAGTATAAACATAAAATATTTTCTTATTAAACTTTAAGCCAATAATCCTCTTATTTACATATAAATATGATTTTTTTTGTTGAATTTTTTTAACAATCTTGTTGCGTCCTAGAAAATTCTCGGCGGTAAGGAGTGATATTGTTTAGCATCTTAGCTTTGTACGAAGATCCAGTACACAAATAGATAAGAGAGTATGGTTAGAGTGTTTATAAGAGACTCAATAATTTTTATATGGAAACCCCTGAAAAGGAGAAAAACTATGAGGCCTGGCCCAATTTGAATGAATTCACTAGTATTTGTAATTGATTACAAATGAGGCCCTTCATTAGAAGAAAGGCCTTGGCCCGATGCAGCAATTGTACATCATATATAATGCATTATATGGTGGGAGTTAAAAGAATCAGTGTTGATATATTTATTTGGTCGGCATGACTATAGTCAGCAAGCAATGTAGGCCGGAAGGATCGTAGTTGGATAATGATGGTCGGAAGGACCGTAGTCGGGCGACAGAGGTCGAAAAGAATGTAGTCAGGTGGGGGTGGTTGGAAGGACCATAGTCGGTAGGCGACAATGGTTGGAAGGAACGTAGTCGACAGTGACAGAGGTTAGAAGGACTGTACTCGACGGGTGATGGAGGTTAGAAGGATCGTAGTTGGTGATGGTGGTTCGAAGGATCGTAGTTGGCAATGGAGGCTGGAAGAATCATAGTCGACTGGAGATGGAGGTCTAGAGGACTATAGTTAGTAGATAACATACATTAGAAAGATCGTAGTTGGTTGATGTTGGTCGGAAGGATGCCCGGAGGTCAGAGGGATCATCGACAATCGGTGGTCAGGTGTAAATCCGGCATCAGTTGGTGACCAAGCATAAGTCTGATGATAGCTGGTGGTCGGGTAAAAATACAGTGGTGGTCGACGGACGGGCTGAAGTTTGACAATGATCGACGAACGGGCAAAAATCCAGCGATGATCGACAAACGGAGGGAAGTCCGTCGGTGGTCGGTGGCAAGTAAACTCTCAAATTCTTCCCTTCTTTTCCTCCTTTCTTCTCTCGCTCCTTTAATGTCAAGAATGGGAGCCTATTTATAATTTTTTGAGAGTGGCATGGCTTGTAAATAGGGGGAGGATCAAGGTCAAGATGGAAGTGGTTGAATGGATGGGCAATATTAATCCCTTTGATTGTGGACTATTTATTGAGCATTTGAATGTCTTAATGATAGTATAATTTGAGGATCTTAGGCTCATTGGATTTTTCTCGTCGAGCCACTCGATTTGACTATAAGCATGTCACGTTTAGAATTCCAAATTATGCTTTGAACCCTCCAAAGATGCTTTGAGTCTTCGATTTGAACCTATTCAGGCTCATATTGAGCCAAATTTGGTGTCGTCAGGTTCATCTTTTTGAGACGTTCAATTCGATTATAGGTTTGCTGAAATCAAAGTTCGGATGGCCCAAGATTTAATTTCAGAAGCTTTCAACTCAATTTTGTCTCGAGATTCATGCCTGATCAAGATAATATATATATATATATATATATATATATATATATATATATATATATATATATCACAGATAATATCCTATGTCATGAAAATAAATTAAATAAGATTACATATCAAAGTTGCGGCCTCAATAAAAAAATATATTAATTAGATCAAATAAGTGTATTTAATCTTTAATTACATATAAACATTATGGCCTAATGCTAATAAGATTATATATAAGATTGGTGTTTCTGTTGATTCAAGTGTTATTAACAAAAATATACATCAGCTTAATCTAGATCAGTTTATATATATATATATATATATATATATATATATATATATATATATATATATATATATATATATATATATATATATATTACAGATAATATGAATTTTATATTGGACTTTACTTCTTTTTTTTTTCGCTCCTGCCGCCCCTCTTTGCCGCCTTCCTGCTACCTTCGCCGGCTTGGTCGGAGGGATCCTCCTATGGCTCCCTCCCCTTTTTCTTCGGCTTTTCCTCTGCTCTCCTCATCCTCAGCTTTCCGCCCTCCTCACGGGCCAGCTCCTAGCCCCCTGAGCTAGGATCGCTTTTTTGTGACTGGCCCTGAACCATTGGACTTCCCTATCTCTTCTCTACCGACCCCAGAAGAAATCATCCCCTTCCCACACGACGATGTTGTAGCAGCTTCCCAAGAGTAGAGCTTGGCTCTCGTTGGCTACTCGCTGGGAAGGAGGCCTTTCTACGAAACTCTTCTTGCAGTTGTTTCTAAGGTTTGCAAGCTTAAAGGTACTCTGAAAATGATCTCCCTTAGTGATGGATTCTTTTTGTTTAAGTTTTCGTGTCAAGAAGATTTTGATTTGGTTTGGTCTAAAGGGGCTGGTTTGTGCTTGGCAAACCCTTCATTGTCCAAAAATGGTCTCCACACTTCTCTCCCAAACGTGAAGAATTTTCTTCAGTTCCTATCTGGCTGAAAATTTATAACCTCCCTCTGTGTTGCTGGACTCCCACTGGTATCTCAAAAATCACAACTAAAATAGGTGTTCCCCTTGCGGTTGACTCGCTCATTGCCTCCAAATCCCGTCTGACATACGCCCGTGTGTGTATGTAGGTCAACTCCTCTGCCACATATCCTGAGATTGTTCCTATTTTGGTGGAAGGGAAAATCTTTAACCTTCTCATTCAATATGAGTGGCGGCCCGCACCATGCACCATCTGCTCCTCCCTAAACCACTCTGCTTCATCTTATCCCTCAAATCCCTCATCGGAAACCCAGACTCCTTCTCGTCAACAAAGGGGGAGAAGCTCTAGTCGAAAGCCCAGACCACCGCCGCACAATCAACCTGGTATTCTTCCCACTCCCACCCACACTCTTATTGCCAACCAAAATACTCTTCAACTCTTATCTAAGCCTTCTTCATTGCAAAATACCTCTTCATTGCCTAACCATTCTTCATTGCCGAACCATATTATCTCTCCTTCTATCACAGCTCAAACCCCGGATGATGCCCCAAATTCTGGAGTGGCTTCTCTACCTAACTTAAACTCTCGAACTGATGAGCTTTCATCATCAGACACAACCTCTCCCCCTACAAATCACTCCCCTAACAAAATTCATTCTCCCAATAAATTATCAATCCTACAGTGCCCTATGGACTCGGATGTCTCATCAGCTCAGATGCCTCCCTCTTTCGAAAACAAGCTTCTCTCCTCTTCTTCTTTCCCTTCTTCCTCTTCCAAAAAACCACCCCCAGACTCAACTACAAACTCACATTCAACAAATATCGATGACCAATCAATGCAAAAGAGCACTAAAAGCAAGGGATCTAAAAAGGGATCCCACTATTCTCAAAAATTTTAATGTTTTTTCCTCTAATTGGAGTGTGGAACATCAAGGGTTTTAATAGCCCCAATAAGGTGTTCAGTTGCAAGCGTTTAGTGAGAGAACATCACATGGATATGATTTGTCTCCTTGAGAATAGAATTCTCATTCACAACTTCAATGATCCTTGGTTTCAAGTTGCTCACGAGATTTTTGACAATGAAGAAAGTTGCAACAATTTCCATTTGGCTAGCCCAGGCCGGATTTGGATTAAATGGAATTCTCACAAGATTGGTTTCTCCCCCTCCTTCTTCTCCAATCAGGTCATCTCTGGCATTTGAATATTTCCTCCTTTCCTCCTATTCAACTTTCCATAGTTTATGCCTCTAACTCCTTTGAGGAAAGTGAGATTCTTTGGAAGGATTTGATTTCTATTAAGCCTCAAGATAGTATGCCTTGGGCGGTGCTTGGTGACTTCAACTGCTGTTGTTTCCTATCTGAAAAAGTTGGTGGCAATACTATTGCAGAATCTAGACTAGCCCCCTTCAACAATTTTATTTTTTATGCTAATTTACAGGATCTCTCCTTTTTTTTCCTGGTTCAACCAACATGGGGACAATCCCATAAATTTGAAGCTTGATCTTGTTTTGGTTAATGAGAATTGGCTAAGCTCCTTTCCTAATTCCCATTACAGGATCCTTAATTCAGCTGTGTCAGACCATACACCCCTAATGCTTAATGTGTTAGATTCTGTTAGAAATCCATGCAGGTTCATGTTTAAGAACTATTGGATTCATTTGCTGGAGTTCTGGGATCTTCTCATTAATGTCTTTGCCACTCCTAATAGTGGAAATCCTATTGCCGCCTTATATTGGAAACTTAAGACTCTTAAAGGCTTGATCAAAAAGAAGAATTGGTGCTCCTCTAACATGATAGTTTCTATGATTTCCAATCTTTCTGATCAACAAGCCAAATGCCAATCTCAAGTTGATTTAGATCCTCTTAATGATGATCTTTGTCTTCAACTCAAAACTATAAATTCTAAACTCAATCAATATACTGCTATTTGGTCTTCTTGGATCATTCAAAGATCCAAAGTTAAGTGGATGACACATGGAGAAGAAGATCTTAAATTCCTATACTCAAAAATCCATAGAAGAAATTCTTGCAATAAGAGTACTTTATCTACGGCTTTAATTGGATCTTCTACTGACCATCATGAGAAGTTGTAGGTGACCATTAACCACTTCAGGGATCTCTTTAACTCACCTGCACCCGCTCAGAATGACATCTCACGGTTTCCCACTGGTAATGTTAATAATTCCCATATGAAGGACCTCTTGCTCCCAGCCGCTAAGGAGGAAGTTAAAGAGGCAATTTCTCTGGCAATTCTGATTCTTCTCCTGGTATTGATGGGTTTGGATTTGATTTTTATAAGAAATGTTGGAATGTTATTGGTCCAATGGTTCTTGCTGCTGTTTCTTCTTTTTTTACTAAAGGTTACCTCCCAAAATGTGCCAAAGCCACGGTTATTCTCTTATTCCCAAAAAAGCTCATGCTAATGATGTTGCATATTTTAGATCGATTGGCCTTTGCAATGTTTTCTATAAGATCATTGATAAAATTTTGGTTGCTAGATTGAAACCCATTATGCCTCTGATTATCCATAACAGTGAAATGGCTTTTATTTCTCATTGGCTCTCTACTGAAAACCCTATCTTGACTAATGAAATTTTAGCATGTTCAAAAAAGGCAGCATAGGGAAGTTTTTTTGTGCCAAGTTTGACATCAAGAAAGCTTTTGACTCTGTTTCTCGGGATTTTTTACTTGCTAGATTGAATCAAAAAGGCTTTCCACCTTTGTTTATTAAATGGATCAAATAGTGTATTACTGGGGTGAACTTTTCTCTTTTCTTGGAGGGTTCCCTACAGGGTTATTTCACTTCTTCCTTCGGCCTTAGGCAGGGCTATCCACTTAGCCCCTATTTGTTATGTATTGTTATGGATAGTCTATCCTATTTGTTAGATGACAAAAATCAGAATGAGGAATTTGATTGATTCGAAATGAATGATTTCAAGCTCTCCATCTTCTGTACGCTGACGACCTTTTGGTTTTTGGTTGTGCCGAGCAGCACAACTGCTCTCATCTTATGAATATTCTTAATTACTTCACCACCTGCTCAGATTTTCATCTTAACTTGTCTAAAAGCTCCATCATCACTTCTCCTATGGCCCCTAATGGTCCTGACATTGCTCACATTTTGAACATTTCCAATTCTACTTCCAAATTTAATTACCTTGGTGTGCCAGTTTCTATGGATAGATTGAAGATAGCTGATTTTTCTCCTCTTTTGGAAAAAATCACTCACCTCTTATCTAGATGGAAAGAAAAATTACTCTCTTTCGCAGGTTGACTGCAGTTCATTAGATACACCATCTATAATACTATTGCTTATTCGATTCTGGCCACAGTTATTCCTAAAACATTGTGTAAAGAAATTGAGAAAATCTCTGCCAAATTCTTGTACTTCGGTGGGGCTAAGGAGAAACGCTTGCATCTTATTTCTTGGGCAAACACTTGTAAGCCTTTAGATAAAGGGGGCCTGGGCATCCCTTCTTTACAGGCCATGAGATTTGCTTATAATTGTAATGCAATTAGTAGAATATATAATCAGTCTTCCCTACTCTCTGATTGGCTAAAAGTTAGATATTCTTCCCCTTGGAAGCCTAGAACCACCTCCACTACTAGTTTTTGGAAGAGTCTCTGCATCACTGCATCTTTGGCTAAACATAAATTTACATTTGTTATCAGAAATGGTAGTAATGCATCTCTGATTTGGGATCACTGGTGTATGGGGGAGGTCTTCTCTACGACTTTCATTGAATGCTATCTTCAGAATTTATGCCCCCATACGGATACTTTGGCTTCTTGGATTCTCAATGGGGCTTGGAATCTTCCTGATTTTCTTCCACATCATGTCAATAATGCCATCACTAATATCCCTATAATTCTCGATTTGAATTTCCATTTAATTTGGGATAATAAGGATTGTTGGGCCTTCAAAGATTATTACTCTGAATATTTTGTGATGGAGCCTAGTATTGTGTAGTCTCCTATGATATGGCACAAGAAATACTCTCTCAGATTTTTTGTTTTTCATGGCTGGCCCTAAAAAGGGGACTCAAAATAGTTGATAAGCTTGCTTCGAGAAACATCATGGTAGATAATTCTTCTTGCCCCTTTTGTGCTGGCTGCAACGAATCACTTTCTCATATTTTCTTTGAATGTGAATTTTCTTTCTCTGTATTGCTCCGCCTTCTCCCTAAATGTTAGAATTTTCTCCTTTGGCATAATGTTTCTCAGACGTTTGAATATATTGGGGGCCTGCCGGGAGAGAAAAGAATTAGTAATGGTACTTTGTCATTTTGAATGCCGTTATTTATTTCATTTGGCGGGAACGAAACAATAGGAAATTTGGAAAACAAGTGGTTTGTGCTACTACGCTGGCTAAAACTATTGCAAAATCAGTGAGATTCAAAAACTGTTGAGATGGAAAGATGGGGCGTATGTGAGGGAAAAACTTTCTTATGATTTTGCCTGGTTTTTTGGCTCAATTGCTGGTATATGATGGTGGTTGTTGTTCTCTTCCCTGAACTGTTTTCTTTTGGGTTTGCGGTTTGGATTTTCGTTGCCTTCTTGGAGACTAGCAGGTTCTTTTTTGACAAAATTGGGACTTGAAAAATGATGCTACCTACCCCTCATCCCCTTGGATGGTCTGTGGGCAACCAGGGGATGCGCGGACTCCGTTTTTGATCTATGATTCATATCATGAGTCCATGCTGAGTTTTTTATGCCTTTTCTTTGTTTATGTTGTTGTTATCTTTGTGGCATTTTTATGCTTTCATGAGTTTGACTTTGTTATTTTTTAGAGATGGTGGAGACGTTGTTTTGATGTCTCCTTTTTATAGGTTTTTTCACTTTACACCTGTAAGTTTTTTATTTAATTAAAGGCTATGCCAAATTTTCCCAAAAAAAAATATTGGACTTTAGAATGACATAGGATATAATATAAAAAGCTTTATATTGGGCTGTAAAATCGTCTTAGCAATGACATCAGCGAGAATGATTAGATCATGACATAGAATATAATACAAAATAAACGTTTATATTATTAGTCTTTGGAATGTGATTTTTTTTTAATTTATTCCACCCTGCTACAGTAAGGCGGCTAGTTTTAAAAAAATATTAAATTTTTTATTTAATTTTATATTATTTTAATATTATTTCTTTTTTAAATAGAAATAATTAATTAGGGGCTTTTAAATTTTTGAAAAAATTATTAAAATTTTTATAAAAAATTCTAGAAAATTCTAAATTACCCCTTTAGCTTCCCCTCCCCAATCTTATAAATTACACCCCCTTGGGATTTTAAGAAGATAAAAAAAAAAAACTTCGTTGGTCCAAAATTTTTTCTAAAAAATTAAGAAGTGGGATTGACAAAAATAAATTTTTTTAGTTCACTGTAGTCAAAAAAGGCTCGGTCCTTCGCTGTGGGCTCCGATCTTCACCTGAAGACCGTCTTGAAGGAGTCACAAGATCATCAATATTCGATAAAGGCCCGATCCTTCGATATGGGCTCCAGTCTTCATCTGAAGGCCGCCCTAAAGGAGTCGCAAGACCGTCAATAACGATAAAGGCTCGATCCTTTGATGTAGGCTCTGGTCTTTATCTGAATGCCATTCTGAAGGAGTCACAAGACCATTAATAACGATAAAGGCCCGATCCTCCGATATGGGCTCTGGTCTTCATCTGAAGGCCGTCCTGAAGGAGTTGCAATACCATCAATAATGATAAATGCTTGATCCTCTGATGTGGGCTCCGGTCTTCATCTGAAGGAGTTGCAAGGTCATCATTTGATGTTTGTGGCGAACTAACTATGATTTTGTTGCGCCAGTCAAAATTTTCTCTTAGATTGGTAGCTTGAAGAACATCAGTGTCGACGGCCGGGCGTTGGTTTAATGACAGTGGGCGAGGAAGAGATCTAACAATGTTTAAAAAATTGATGGAAGTCTGGCCTGGCAATGGTTAATGATTGAGAAGAGATCCAACAATCATAAGTCTATCCTTTGATGCAAGGAGTTAGGCAATATACTGATGAAAGCCTATTAGAAGTGATTAGCTGATATTCTGATGTTGGTGAACAGGCGTTGAGCTGATGATAACAATCCGGCTATATTTTGTTAAAGATAGAAGGTATGTGTGCTAATGGGGGCAGACAACTGATAATTTATTGGAGGAGGCCAAACATTGTGTTGAGCGTAATTATCTAGTGACACACAAAAGATACCAATGGAGCAGAGGCCTGATGGAGATCCAATCCTTCTTTGAAGGAGTTGAGAAATATGCTTTGAAATTTAAGGTGGAAGAGGTCGATGGGATCCATCAAAGATGTTTAACTCAGGATATTTGAGCTATCAAATTTTATTTTTCAGAACGATGCTAGTTGATGTTAACATGTATAGAGAATGATAAAGAAATCAACTAAGGGTGTTTTACTTATTCGAGACTATTTTTCAAAATATTACTTAATGGCATTAACCTGTGTAAAGAGGTCTAGGGAAGCCACCAAGGTTTTTTAACCTATCTAAGGTTGTTTATCAGAGCATTACTCAATGATGTTAACCTGTGTGGAGGACATCGAGGAAATCCACCAAGGATTTTTGATATATCCGAGGTTATTTGTCAAAGTAATGCTCAGTGACATTAACCTGTATGAAAGATGTCAAGGGAATCCATCAAGAATGTATGGCCTATCCGAGGTTATTTATCAAAGCGTTGCTTGATGACATTAACATGTATGGAAGAGGTTGAGAGAATCTACTAAAAATATATGAACTATCCGAGATTGTTTGTTAGAGCATTGCTCAATGAAGTTAATATGTATGGAAGAGGTTGAGAGAATCCACGAAGGATGTATGACCTATCCAAGATTATTTATTAGAGCATTGCTCGATGAAGTTAACCAGTGTGGAAGAGGTCGAGAGAATCTACCAAGGATAACCTATGTAGAAGAGGTCGAGGGAATCCACCAATGATGTAAGACTTATCCAAAGTTATTTTTCAAAGTGTTACTCGATAACGTTAACCAGTATGGAAGAGGTCGAATCTAATCCCTCTGTGATTGATTATATCTTAGGGGGAAAATGCCATATATATCCCGAATCAAAGGTGAAGATTGGTCTATCTCTAAGCCATTTTTTCTTTTTCAAGGTTGAGATTAAAATCTTGCCCAAAGAGTAGAAGTCTAGCCAGAGACGGTATATAACATAAAATTTTCTTAAAGCATCATTGCACTTGTTGGTAGCTTTATAAAAAATGGTTGCCAATGACATTATCTTAGACGTTGAAAATATAGAAGGATATTTTGTTAGTTATAATCACCTTAGAAGTTATAGCCAATATTTACCCCTAGTCCAAATCTGCTTCCATAAAATTGATACAGCATTTATTGATACTTAAAGGGTGATAGAAAATTGCATAAGTTTGCCCCCAGCTTGGAATCAATTCTTACAGACGGCGTCAAATTATTGCATCCTGGAAAATTCACGATGGTAAAGAGTGATATAGTTTAGCATCTTAGCTTTATACGAAGATTTAGTACACAAATAGATAAGAGAGTATGCTTATAGTGTTTATATGAGACACCAAAATTTTTATATGGAAACCCCCAAAAAGGAGAAAAACTATGAGGCTTAGCCCAATTTGAATGAATCCACTAGTATTTGTAATTGATTACAAATGAGCTCATTCCTTAGAAGAAAGGCCTTGGCTTGATGTTGCAAATATACTTCATATATAATGCATTATATGGTGAGTGTTAAAAGAATCAATGTTAATATGTTTGTTTAGTTGGCAGGACCATAGTCAGTAAGCGATGTAGGTCGGAAGGACCTTAATTGAATAAAGGTGGTCGAAAATATCATAGTCATGTGATAAATGTTAAAAAGATCATAGTCAAGCGATGGTGGTCAGAAGGACCGTAGTGTGATGATGGTGGTCAGAAGGACCATAGTCGGCTAGCAACGGTGGTCAGAATGATAATACTCGGCAGGCGACGGAGGTTAGAAGGATCGTACTCGATGGGCAACGGAGGTCAGAAGGATCGTAGTTGGCGATGGTGGTTAAAAGGATAAAAATCGGCTGGCTACAGAGGTCAGGAGGATCATAGTTGGTAGCTAATAGAGGTCAGAAAGACTGTAATCAGGCGACGATGGTTAGAAGGATCATAGTTGAGCGACGGTGGCCGAAAGGACCGTAGTCGATGATGGAGATTTGAAGGATCATCGACAGTCGATGGCCGGGGTAAATCTGGCATCAATTGGTGACCCGACTTAAGTCCGGCAACAACTGATGGTCAGGTAGAAAGCTGACAATGGTCCGCAGATAGGAGGAAGTCCAGCGATGATCGATAAACGAGTGGAAGTCTAGTGGTGGTCGGGAAGAACTCTGGCAGTGGTTGGCAGGTGGGCGGAAGTCTAGCGATGAGGAGAGCTCTGGTGGTGGTCGACGAACGGGCAGAAGTCTAGCGATGAGGAGAACTTCGACGGTGGTTGGCGGCAAGTAAACTCCCCAATTCTTCTCTTCTCTTCCTCCTTTCTTCTCTCCCTCCTTTCATGTGAAGAATGAAAGCCTATTTATAATTTTTAAAGAGTGGCATGGCTTGTAAATATGAGGAGGATCAAGGTCAAGATGGGAGTGGTTGAATGGACGACCGATATTAATCGCTTTGATCATGAACCATTTTTTGAGCATTTGAATGTCTTAATGATATTAAAATTCGGTCACCTTGGGCTCGTTGGATTTGTCTCATCCAGCCGCTCGATTTGACTATAAGCATGTCACGTTTAGAATTCGTTTGGTAATCTAAATTATTCTTTGAACCCTCCAAAAATGCTTTGAGTCTTCGATTTGGATCTATTTGGGCTCAGATTGAGTCGAATTTGGTGTTGTTGGGTTCGACTTTTTGAGACGTTTAGTTCGACTATAAGTTTACTAAAATTAGAGTTTGGATGGTCTCAGATTTAATTTTGAAAGCTTTCAACTCAATTTTGCCTCAATATTCATGCCCGATCAAAATAATTTTTTGAAAATATATCAAATCTTGACTTAGCTTAACAAAACACCCCTATTAATTTTATTTTCATATGCAATAAATCACAAAATAAGGCCCAAACCACCTTTTAACCAATAGCCACAAATTCTTTCACACTTTCTTATCAAATCTCATATGTACTTATTCATGTGTATTTAAACATTAAATCCAAAGAATAACTAACAAATAGTTTACAAAAATTATCTAAATTTAATAGCGAACAATCATAACAAACAACTTTCAACATTTAACACCTAAAAAATTAATTAAATTACTAAATTCTACTTTGTATACAAACAACCCTTATTTAGGTATCAAAATTCAAATAGATAGTTTATTTTACAAAATAAAACAAAAATTTGCACCAAATCCACAATATGGGCCTTTTCATGACTGCACTACACACTTTCAAATGAATCGAAGAAGCCCATTTTCAAGAAGCCTATTTCAAAACCAAATCATCCTTACAAAAGCCTTTGAACAATATGATAAATCATCCTTACAAAAGCTGAAACACACAAAAGATTACATAGGATAACAGTTGACTATATATATAAATAAATGACAAATCTAATTCAAAAATATCCATTATTAGGCCAGCTGAAGCTTCCCCCTCGGAACAATCTTGAATTTTTCCAGTTAGTTCTTGCTGCATTTATAAAGCATTAATTATCAGTTTCTATGATAGAAAAACAATATTGGATAACATAGAAAGTAATCACAATGTAAAAAAAAGAAATAGAATAAAATTTTGTGAATTTTTTTTACTTTTAATTTAGCCTTTTAATGATTTTTTTGAGGGTTTAGTAAATAATTCTTCATGATTTTTCATTTTTTAAAGGTCTTTGGAATTAAATAATATAATTAAAATGTAATTAAGCTTCTAGTTATAAGCTTCTATCTCTTTTTCATCTATTGACAAATAAAATTACTAATAGCTCAACATCAGATTGTCAACTAACACATATTTGACTAATGCACTAATTAAAAAAAAATCAAATATTACAAAATTTTATTTATTTATGTTCAATATGTTAATATATATATTTTTTTGGAGAAAATAATATTAAAATTTTAACATGCTATATTGTTTATTTATGGTGCCAAAAAAATTGACATGATGAGATCATATATTTGATTTTTTTTAATTAGAAGTAATAGATATTTGATTGATAGTTTATTCATATTTATTTATATTTACTAACAAGTCAAATAATCTAAAACCTAACATAATATCAAGTATTAAGGTTGGGCAAAAAATTAGCAAAGTAACTAGCTTACATAGGTCTTGATAATAAAGATATGAGTAACTCGAGCTCAAAGAAATTTTGATGTTTTTAGAAAAAAGAATAATAACAAATCATATTAGATCAAGGTTGTGAAGATCAAAGCTAGCATGAAACAAAAAAAGGGCAGAGAGAGATGTTTAAGGCTTCATTTGTGACAGTTTTCTTATTACTTTCTATAACAACTTTTTAGTACAAAAAATGTCTTAAAAACAGTGAAAAAAATAATAGACAAAAGCTATTTCAAACAAAGCATAAGATTCAATAATTAGATTGATGTTAAATGAGTAGTTCATACCTTTGAAATAAACATATCACTAAGTGTATTTTGCAATAATAGAGTTTTATGAAAAATCTCAGATGAAAACATCATATTTTAATAAGAATTTTGAAATGTTGAAAGCTCAAAAAAAAATTAAAATTTAGGTAATTTAAATTTTAAATTTTAAAAAATTATCTAGAATTAAACTTTTTTACTCTATCTAAAAACAAACTTGAGAAGAACCGCACGACCTCAAACTTGCTAGTGCATGCCTAGAACCGCACGACCTCAAACGTGTGGAAGAAAATTGGTTTGTCGGTGCTCATTACAAAATTAGAAAAAGTTATTTTGAGATTAGGAATCATTATACATCACACAAAATCAAGTTTTTTATTAGGCCAAGATAGGGATAAAAATGAATTTAAGATTTTAAGTGCTGTAAAATTTTTTCTTATATTTTTCTCAGTTCGTTCAAATGTTGAGAAGGGGATTTGCTTTTGTTTTTTCTAACTTCCAAGTAGGGGTCTAAATAAACTTGTTGTTGAAAGTATTTTTATATTTTCTTTTAACCATATTGTTCTAAACCTTAGCATCCTCTAGTGTTTTAATAAATGAGAAAAAAACCGTGATGATTAGAACCGAAATTATTAGTAATTACCAACTGTTTCGTATTTTTAGGAAGACTAGAAACACAATGCACTGAGCAAATTCATAAGATATCTACTCTAGAAAACAATTTACTAACAGCACCTAAAGTTTTTTTAGCAGGCCTTGAGTGTGTGACATACTGCTTCACATGAATGCCTTGTAGATAATATGATAATATAATGAGTTTCCATAAACTTACAAGGCTACTTTGTATGCACATCTAAACATATAGTTTGTTATATAGCATCATATTCTATGGTGATAAATTTATCATAGATGAAATGTTATGATATTGTTGACCTCTGTTGTAGTGTGCAGAGAACAAAAAAAAAAGAAAAATAAAAAAATGCCTAAAAATGATTACCTGTGCGAGCCATACGTGTATCCTGTGCAAATCTCCATCGTTGTCGTCGCCCCATACCTCTGCAAACGGCACGATGTCAGCAGCCCATTCCCGCGTGCAGATGTCCATTCGATCACTTGAGTCGTTAAATACAACAACGAGATGAAACTTCTCCCTCTTCCAAGCTCGACTACTCCCACGCGAACTCCTTCCCTGTCGCAGAACTCCCAAAGCTTCTTCGTCTTTTTCCTACCTCCAAGCCATAACTCCCACCCAGATCTTCTTCGCTTCACCCATCTCACCCAACTCCTTCCTCTCTACCGAAGCTTCCTCCAGCTGAACCCTAGCCGGCGTCCGACTTCCTCCGACCCAGAGAGAGAGAGAGAGAGAGAGAGAGAGAGAGAGAGAGAGAGAGAGAGATCCCTACCTCTCTTCATTGCTGGCCGGCTTTGCTCCTCCTCCGACTTTTCTTCCTATAGGATCGAAAGTTAGGACATTTTGAATCGGAAGCAACGTCGGAGCTCGCCAGCTGTGAAAATAACCTTCCCCCTTTTCGCGTGCTTCTTCGGCTTCTCTGTGGCCGGCTGGCTTCGCTCCTTCGACGACTTTCCCTTTTAATTGCATCGGAGGTTACGACACTTTGATCGGAAGCTACGACTGGGAGCTCGCTCACTTGAAGCTAACTTTCTCCCTCTTAATCGCTTCTTCGGCCAAATCCAGTAAATCCGTCGAGCTACAGGTTTGGTAAACCTGGGATTTGCGGCTAGATGAGGGAAATGGAGGATTTATTCCGCCATGAGATTTACGGGGCAATCAAATCCCGTCAGGAATGATTTAGCATAAATCCTGCTCAATTCTATTCTAATCCTTTCAAAAAATCAAAGTTGATTTTAATTAAATATAATTAATTAAATTGATTTATAATTAATTATTTTGATTATAATTAATTAATTATAATTATGATTAATTAAATTTAATTATAATTAATTAGGTTTATATTTAATTAATTAATTATTAAATATAATTAGTTATAATTAAAATTAATGATGATAATTATATTCTAATTTTAATTAATTATTATTAAATATAATTAGTCATAATTAAATTTTATTATGAATAATTATCTTTTAATTATAATTAATTATTATTAAGTATAATTAATCATAATTAATTAGTATTTGACATGATTGATTATAATTAAATGAAACTAATTATAATTAATTATCTTTAATATTAATTAATTATTAATTGTGATTATTTATAATTAATTAATGATAATAATAATTAGTTATTTTTAATTATAATTAGTTATAATTAATTATATCTAATTGACTATGACTAAGAAAAAAGGAAAAGGAAGAAAAGGTAAAAAGAAGCATGTGCCCCTCCTCTTTCCTCGATCCACGTGCCACGAGCCTCTATCGCCGCCGAGCCTCGCAAAGGTATAAGTTTCCAAAACTCAGATTTCCCATTCTCGTCGTTTGTGGCGGACCGGCAAACCCCCTATACGCGCTCTCGTAGCACAGTGGGAGGAAAGCCGGTGCGGCGCCTACGACAAGACGGGTAATCACCCAAATTCCCATTTTCGACGTTTGTGGCAGACCGGAGAACCATCTATACACGCTCTCGTAGCACGGTAGGAGGGAGCCCGGTGCGACGCATATGGCGAGGTGGGTAAGCCCTATACACGCTCTCATAGCGAGGTGGGGAGTCACTTGTGTTCTCGTACGATTACTTTTGAAGACCTCATACACGCTCGCGTAGCGTGGTGGGATGAAAGATGTACGGTCCGGTGTCCCCCGAAACCTACCATACATGCTCGAGTAGCGTGGTGGGATGACCTAGTTTCCCGTAGTTTCCCCTAAACGGGGGAGACGCCAGGAGGCTGGTGAAATTCCGCCTGAAGAGCACAAGGATTTGGAGAAATTACAGGGGACTTGGACAAGAATTTTGGAATTTAATTTGAACATAATTTGAGACAAAATCAAACTCAAATTAAAAATCAAATGATGTTAAAGGGAGCCGGAACTTGGACTCAAACTTGATTTTGAACCAAATGTCAAAGACTTGAACTTGAATGACTTAAACAACATGGAACTGGAATTCGATTTGAATCGAATTCAATCAAGAAGAACTTGATTTGAACTTGGACTTGAATTGAACTCGCACAAAGAACTAGGACTTGAACGAATGGACCACAGGGGACTTGATGCAAGAGAACTTGAACTCAACATGATTTGAGCCTCACTTGGACAGCAAGGAACATAACCTAATGCCTAAAATCAAAATATCTGATTTATAAAGTGATGAATCTTGAACATACAAGGCATAAAGGTTGTATTGAATAGAGCTTTAATGTTAATTAAAATGATGCATGATTTGATTACAAACAAGAACATGAACAAATATTACAAATCATATAAAGATGGTGGTGATCAATTGCAAAGTTTGTATTAAAAAATGCAAGCATTCTACAAACATGTGCAAGAGGTGCACACGGGACATAACGATAGATCCCCATGAACAACAACAATTCATATACAATGAATGTAACATTCTACAAACCAATGCAAGAAGGATGTGGAAAAGATATCATTAATACTCTTGATGCAAGGCATCTACAATGCAGTGATCTATTCATAGCACAAGGAAGTCTATAATGAGTGCAACAAGTTACCTATAAGTATTCACAATTCATGACTGAGAGCCGAGATGGAATTATACTACACCAGTTGTCTTCTGTCGTGAGGAATTCTATTCTCAAGATTCTAAACATTGTTGGTGGAATTCATCTAAATGAAGAGGATGAATGTAAAATCCATCTCAAGTGAGGGCAATGGATGACAAATCTATCTCTTGGAAGAAGATATGAAAGGGAAGGCATCAACATCACCAGCAATAATAAATAAGTCCCTTGTTATAGATCCTCAATAGTTCCATTACAGCTCTAAAAAGATAACTTTCAAAGTACGAAAGTCTTAACAAACATTACTAGATTGATCCAACTTGACTGAAGTTTTAACTAGATGAAGTAGTTAATTTATGGATGAGGCAGGAATGGACATGCTATCAAGATATTGATTTTGCAGAAGACGCGGAGTTTGTGAATGAGGCCTTAAACATGGTTAAGAAAACACTAACCTATAAGAATAGGCTAAGAGCTTTGGAGTCTGAACGGAAGGGGACTTGTTACAAATAAGAAGAAGGCTAGTAGACAATTGGTTCCAACTAATGAAACTGAAGGAGATGTCCATGAATGAAGGATGAAAGATGTGCAATAAGAGCAATAAATTGCAATGCACAACTGAGTACTAATGAATCGATGAAGAGCTCATGATGCAACCTGCTTGCAATCAATAACATGAAATCTCCAATAGAGGTCGAATTTCTTCAAGAATATAATACAAATGTCAGCATACAATGTGTTGTGTATCAATAAGCGTGACATATCTATAATACATGCGAGCACCCACGAGTGAATATAGAAGACTTATCATGCATATAGCAGTTCACCTACGGATGCATATAAAGGAATTGCAACAAAGTGTATAACCCACCTATGAATATGACTAGGAGGTTACAAGTGAAGACATGTGACATATAGAAAAATGTAAACCCCTAAGCGCTATTGTAGGAAACCCATCATACATCTAATATGTTGTCCACAAGCTATAATGGTGAACATATCACCAGCATGGTGGATCCTCTACAGACATGAAGTAGAAGATTGTGGAAAGCATAGATGCCCATCAATAACGATATAATTATATAACTATGTTGATGATCAGTAACGTGCAGTAGATATTGTAATCCCCTACGCTCAACTACCATTCAGAAGATCTGCCACATATCCAATTTTTCTTCAAACATAGATGTATGCACCACGTGCCACCTATGGGTAGATGCAGAAAGACTTCAATAAATGTAATATCCTGTAGTCAATTTTAATCTGTGAATGAATACATCTACATGCCTACCTACAGCAGTAGTGGATGTATCGCAAGGACCAAAAATCACAGTAATGTGTAAGGAATGCAATAAATGAAAATACCAATGGGTCCTCGTAGAAGACACATCGTAGGAAACCTACCACGCACCAAGTGTCATCTTCGAGTAAATACAGAAGACCTATTAAAAACACAAAAAGTCATCTACGAATAAAATTTCATATGACTACAATGAATGTAAATGCCTATGAACCGCTGTAGGAAATTCATTTTACATTCAACACATTATCTGTAAGCAGAGGTGAAAGCCACGCAACAAATGCCAGCACCAACGGGCCAAAGCAGGAGATTTGTTAGTGCACTACAATTCATCTGTAGAAAGAAACCGGTAGTGCTCGACAATCTACCTGTATGAAAGGGGCAAATGACCACAATATGACGCCATGTCACCGAATCCGCAACATTCATACAAGCGGACAGAAGGCGTGCATAAACCTTCAAATCAAATGCTACATTCAAATGACAGTTACCCGTGCAACTAATCAGCAGAAATATTTCAAAGTCCCACATGTGCACCGTAATATGTATGAACATAGGTGCACTGAAATGCACGTATAATTGAAAACCCGTATGGGCCTGACGAGCTTGTTGTAGGAACACACGTGACATCTAAGGAGGCTGCGCGGGTTAATAAATTTGAACCCGATCCTCTTAGGTAGGTAAATAGGAGTTGACAAGCTTCAATAAATAATTATAAAATGCCCCCAAATACCTGTATGTGCCCCAGCGAGCGTGTTGTAGGAACACACATGACGTCTAGGGATGTTGCGTGGGTCAATTGATTTGAACCCGATCCTCCTAAGTAGATAAATTGAAGTAGATATGGTTCAGCAAATAATTATAAACTGCCCCCAGAAACTCATATAGGCCCTGATGAGCGTGTTATTAGTACACACGTGACATCTAGGAATGCTACGCGAGTTAATAAGTGAATTCAAGTTCGAGCCCGATCCTTCTATACATGGTAGTAGGAGTCGACACGGCTCGAACCATTAAATAAATATGCGGTCGTAAGATCGATCGAGATATTTATTTTAATATATTCAAATTAGGCATTCAAGGCCTATAATCAAGAGAATTCACTCACAAAGGTATAAAGCCTACGAAACCCGATCCTTTGTCGATAACTCGATAGAGTCGATAAGGTTCAATCCACAAATAAAAATGACCCCATACACCCTGATGAGGGCCGTGTTGAATACAAATATCAATCGGAGGGGTTCACAAACACTTTCAAGCATATCCCAAATTCCCAAATTTCCCACAAAATCTAAATCTCAAAAAATTCCAAAAATATTTAACATTGAAATTCAAACATCTAATCACTTAAAGCAAAATCCATCCACCCTCCGCAACAGTCTGCCGAGGTGAACAAATTAAAATTTACTTCATCTCACATAGGGCTAATGCCTAGTAAAAAATATCACTAGGATCCATTCTCAAACAATCTCCTACGAGTAAGTATGCGGTACGTGTTCTCTAACCGATAGTTTCACCGCTAAATGGCACTGCAGGATAAACGGTTATGACCCGTGGCCCTCTAAACTGAGTGGTTTCACCTCCAAATGGCACCACATGATTCTGGTTATGGCCAGAGCCAATACATTCCTTATTAACACCAAATCCTTGAGATATGAATTAATAGGATATAATCGATAGGGCACAAAGCCCTTTGTGAGCTAAGGTGGATTTAAATTTTTTCCCTTAGACAAACATTCACCCCAGGTCTACAAGGTCCCCTTGGATGAAGCAACCCATGGCTGCCGATAAGGATCCTTCAATCAGGTTGGGTCAACTACCTCCTTTGATCAAGTAGACCAGGGACCACGATGGCCCAGGATAATAAAACCATGGGATCTTGATCGGGTCCATCATCCATTCCCCCAGAATCCGCTTTAAGTGAAAGATGGTGAAATTTTTAATTTTAAACACCCACTTTTCAACATTTCAAACCCATACTACTACTATATACCAGATGTGTATTCCCTATGTATCTGATCGATGACTAACCTTAATCGAAAGTTCTCTCTCGTTATCGGGAGGGGTAATTAACTATAGGGGCTTGCACCTATAAGAAACCAGAACTCAGATCATAAAGTCCTCGCAAAATGAGGGCGAAATTTCTGGGTAGTGTCTTATCTACAAACCCATCTGTATTCCAAAATTTACCCTAAAACTTAATTCCTTTAAAACTCCCCCGAAAAGCAGTGGGTGGAGGCCGGGGCCGAATTTTCGGAGCCCATAGAAATGTGCTGATCTAAGTTACAATTTGTGTATGATATGGCATAACGTATACACAAGAGCTAACTGGTGCGCTAGTAACTCTAGTTGAAATGGTATTGTGTATTGCCATTTTTCAATTTTGTGGGGAAACATGAGTTGCTTAAAGGTGATTTGTCTAACATATTTAGAAAATTTTCCATTCTATTCAAATTGAGATTGTGAATTCTTATCTGAAACTTTTTGTGTTTTTCAAAAACATAGACTACTTAGTGGACTAGGTATTCTTATTCACATGCAAACTTGTATACATCAGTGAAATCTTGTGCCTCTTTTTACCTATCCTTGGTTCTAAGGGATCTTGAAAACTATATTCGTTATGTTGTACACATATTTTTTATTTAATCTGAAATTCTATCTTCTAGGTATTGTAAGAGGAATAGATGTCAAGAAAGGCATGCTTTATGTGATTACACCTGTTTCGCTATGTAAGTTGGAGAAGGTTGATATTCTCTTTCAAAGGTTTATTGAAATTCAGGCAGACTATCTCCTTGACTTGTGCCCCTGGTTAGATGTGGGTCCTTGAGCTTTTTAGATAGGTTAGTCATTGAAAACCTAAAAGAAATTGGATCCTTTTAGGAGTAGGTGTAAGTCCCCGAGCATCCTACCTCCTAGGATCGTGACTAACTAGTGGTCGATTTAAGCCTATCGGGCCCCATCATAGTTCAGTCACCTCCTAGTCTTTTAAGGATAGGTGTGAGTCCCCGTGCTTCCTTTTTTTAGGCTAGTTTCCCCTAGTTAGTTGTGAGTCCCCGTGCTTTCTAGCTAGGTTAATCATTAAAAACTCGAAACAAATTTGGTCTGTTAGGAATAGGTGTGAGTCTCCAATCTTCCTATTTCCTTAGACCTTGGCTAACTAATATTGAAATTAAGCCTGTTAGGCCCCTTCATAGCTTAGTCGTCTTTAGTGTTTAGAGATTAGGTGTGAATCCCCGTGCTTCCTATCTTTAGACCTAAAGGAAAATCAAATTCCCTTTAGATTTCTTAGGGATAAGTGTGAGTCCTCGAGCTTCAGATCTCTTTGGATCTAGACTGACTAGTGTTAGATTTAAGCCTCTTTTGGCCCCATCATAGTTTAGTTGACTTCTAGTTTTTTAAGGATAGGTGTGAGTCCACGTGCTTCCTTTTCTTAGGCTAGTTTCCCCTAGTTAGTTGTGAGTCCCCGTACTTTCTAGCTAGGTTAATCATTGAAAACTCGAAAAAAATTTGGTCTATTAGGAATAGGTGTGAGTCCCCAAGCTTCCTATTTCCCTAGACCTTAGCTAGCTATTGTTGGAATTAAGCCTGTTGGGCCCCTTCATAGCTTAGTCATCTTTAGTGTTTAGAGATTAGGTGTGAGTCCCCGTGCTTCCTATCTTTAGACCTAAAGGAAAATCAAATTCCCTTTAGATTTCCTAGGGATAAGTGTAAGTCCCTGAGCTTCTTATCTCTTTGGATCTAGATTGACTAGTGTTAGATTTAAGCCTCTTTTGGCCCCATCATAGTTCAGTTGACTTATAGTATTTTAAGGATAGGTGTGAGTCCCCGTGCTTCCTTTTCTTAGGCTAACTTTCCCTAGTTAGTTGTGAGTCCCCGTACTTTCTAGCTAGGTTAATCATTGAAAACTCGAAACAAATTTGGTTTGTTAGGAATAGTTGTGAGTCCCCGAGCTTCCTATTTTCTTAGACCTTGGCTAGCTATTGTTGGAATTAAGCCTGCTGGCCCCTTCATAGTTTAGTCATCTTTAGTGTTTAGAGATTAGGTGTGAGTCCCCGTGCTTCCTATCTTTAGACCTAAAGGAAAATCAAATTCCCTTTAGATTTCTTAGGGATAAGTGTGAGTCCCCGAGCTTCTTATCTCTTTGGATCTAGACTAATTAGTATTGGATTTAAGTCTCTTTGGCCCCGTCATAGTTAGTCACCCTCTAGTCTTTTAAGGATAGGTGTAAGTCCTCGTGCTTCCTTTCCTTAGGATTAGGTCTACTAGTGTAGGAGCAAGTCCTTATGGCACCATCCTAGTATCAAAATCACATCAACGCTTACATTCATATCAAACTATATTCAAATCACTACATTCAACTTTTCCATATCTTGGCTTTGCTAAATGATACTAATCTCATTAGTTATTATTTTCTAAAGTCATCTTTAACTTTCAAATCAATCAATCAATCCTAATCTTTCAATTAATCAACTCAAATTTTTCATAAATTTTTCATTCTCATCTTCTATCAAAGCTCAAATCTCCTTCAATTCATATACTCGGACTTTCAATTTGAATTTTGGATCTAGTTGATCGTTTCGGTCAACACCAATATGCACAATAAGCTTTGGCAAGTCTATCATGCCTATTGGGGGTCCATTTGTTGACCTCATTATTCGAGGTCAATTTTCTCAAAAATTCAACTCTAGCACCTAGGTTTTCTTAGCCTAGTGTAGACATCACCCCTTTAGGACTTCTCTTAGGAGGATACCTAGTGACATAGCATTGACTCGACTTCCTAGATCGACACCAATCAGAGTAGGTCGATTGACAGGATTCTAATTAAGTCAATATGAGCCCGATTTGCCCAAATTGTTTCCCTTTGACTCAATCGAAATCAAATCGTCGTTAGTGGAATGAAACTAATCTCTTTTTAAATCACTTTAATAAATAAATAAAACTAAATAACATAAAATAATTATTCTAAAAATAACAATTTTATTCCAATTTTATATTCACATGACTCAAACTTTCATTTTAAAATCAGACCTTAAATCCCTATTTAAAGCCCGAATCAATCTCAGCCGTTGATTTAAGTTAAGAGGTGGTTTTAAGTTTTGTTTGGGCTGATCTAACAAACCCTCCCCACGATCTCTCTCCCTCTATTTTCGATAAAATTGCCCTCCTCTCCATCTCCCTCCCAGTTCGGAAGACCTCCATCTCCTTAAGCAGTTCGCAAGCCCAGTCGAGCCCCTCTGCCCTCTCTCATTTCTCTCGCCCAAACCAGACGACCACCTGCCCTAGCCGACCCGGCCATTTCTAGTGCTTAGGTAATCTCTTTCCTATCCTCCTTCTCCCATATCATTATCGTGTTGATAAGAGAAACGATGGAGGATTATGTTATCATTTAGAAAGGGTATTTGATTTTCTTTCTTTTTTCATGAGTTTATGAGATCTGAAACAAAATCATGCCTAAAACCCTCTTAAATTTGAAATTTAAGATTCGTTTTGAGAGGAAGATTTAAGAAGGAGATAATGATTGTTATCATTCATTTTGCTTACGAAAGTATCTTTGGGGATGTTACATTGAATGTTCTTGTTTTAGATTCATGAATGCCTTGGCATGAGGCATCTCTCGTGGTAGTCAAGCCGTCAAGGCCTTTTTGTTAATCTCATTCTGTTGCATTTTAAGAAATACCCAAAACATATGATAGCCATGCTTAAATGACAAGGCTTTCTTCTCCGTTCTCTGTTTTTCTTTTAATATATAGTGATTTGGTTGTTTGTTCAATGTAAGGATTTGAAGGTGGCATCCTCCCATTTTTGAGATATGTGATTTTGTTTCTGTAGTATTGGTCTCTTTCTCTTGTTTAGATAGCTATTTCTTACTATAACATGGCTGATTTCTTTTATGTGAGACACTATTTTTCAAAGAGTGTGTCTTTTTGAGAAAAAAAAAATTCCAAGCAAGAAGGCATAACGGTTTGGTTTATGGATTGGAATGATCATTTTGTGGGGAAAGAAAAACATAATGCATCTCTTGAGCCAATTTGTTTACTTTGGCTGAAACTGTTACATAATGCAATACATCCTTTATAGATTTTTTTTTTATCGTAAGTGGTCTTGAATTCCTAGCAAATGGTGGTTGTGCGCATTTGACGATATGTGTAGGTTTATGAGCTCATTGGAAAAATTGCACATTTCATGATTTAATTTTAAGAGTTTGTATTTCAAATGCAAGATTATCGGATTATGTGAGGAAGCTTCATGAGTTTTGGAAAGTGAATTGTATATGGGTTGGAAATTTAAATGAGTGAAAAATGCACGTGTTGAAAAAGTGGAATGTTTTGAAATGTATTGTTTTGAATAGTGTAAGAGTGATTTTGAATAGTGAAATGTGTGGATTTTGGAAAGTGAAACATGTGTAGTTGTGAAAAATAAGGGCGTATGTTGAAAGGTGAAAAATAAAATGTTTGGTTTTGAAAGGTGAAAAGCGATTTGTATGTGTGTGTGTGTTTTGGGAAATGAAATGTTTGGAAAGTGTGTGATTGAAAATGAAATATTTTGGAAAGTGTACGGGTGTAAAGATAATTTGCTTTGGAAAGAGATTTGTATGGTTTTGAAATATAAAGTGTTTGATGAATGGGTGTACATTTTTGAAAAGTAACATGTGTAAGTGTGAAAAGTAAAGTATAGTATGTGATCTTTAAATGGTGAAAAGTGTTTATTGAATAGTGAAATGTATGGACTTTGAATAATGAAAAGTATGATTTTGGAAAAATGAGGCGTGTATTACTTGGAAAGGTGAATTATATGCGTTTTGGATAATGGGAAGGGTGTGTGTTTGAAAAGTAAAATGTGTATCTTTTGGAAAGTTTGGGAAGCGGAGTATATATATATATTGAAAGATGAAATTTGTAAGAGTGAAAATTGTATGCGATTTTGGACGATGATTTTTGTGTGTTTTAAAGGTGATTTTGTGATTTTTTTGAAAATGAAAGATGTATATTTTGAAGAGTGAATTATGAATGTGAGTGTTAAAGATGAATTGTGTGTATATATGTTAAGAGAAGAATGAGTGTGTTGGAGAAAGTGGTGTATGTTGGAGAGTGGTTTAGTTGGATGTTTACTAGAAAATGAAAGTGTTAAAGAAAAGTAAAAGCTCTTTTTCTCTCTCTACCTCTCTCTCTCTCTTCTTCTCCTTCCCCTTTCTTGTGCCTCGGAGTAAATTTTGGAAAATTGCAAAGTATGCTTTCAAAAGTGAAAAGTTCAAAAGGCAATCAACCGAACCAGTTTGCAAGCCCGAAAAAATGTACGTTTTAGTTTAAATAGTATGTTTCAATTATTTTAATTCTAATTATTAAATGTGCTTCTAATCACTATTTTCTTCTCTTTATTTGCATGAACTGTGAGGAACGGTACCGGTCGAGTGAACAAAAGGACAAGGGACAAAGGCGTCAGCCGCCTCTACCCAACCGGATAGAGGTGCTACGGGCGGAACCACCGGGTCGTAGCCCCCGGTGTTGTAAGTATTCTTAAAACTTAGAAAGCCCCTCGGAGGCCTTTGGTGTGGTTTGTGCGAACCCCTCCCCTTTAGGTCCCCATAGTAACTTCAATTTTATTAGGATTATTTTTTTATTTTATTCTAAATGCTTAAACCCCTTTACACGTGTGCAATGTCCTAAGGGTTAGTGATAATAAGCTTTTTCATCTCATACAACATTAGTGACACTTAAGGACAAAAATTAAGGATAAGTCTTAGAGAACTTAGACGTAGGATGCATGCACACTTTAGAATAGAAACACAGAATATAAAAAACTTAATAACACAACCCTTAACCTTCAACAAACTAATTTCAATCGACAAGAAACTTCAACTAAAAAATTAACTTAGGATATATCTAAACCACACAGCCTACTGCACACACTTAAATTTATTTGCTAGGACAACCGACTCTAGCTTTAGATTAGGCCAGTGTTTACTTTCTTGCTGTTGTGTGACAGGATTTCTCGATTTTTATTGCATGCTGTGTGTGATTGATGTGAGTGTTTATTTATTTTTACTGCTTTCGGTGATAAGACGCGCTTGGTGATAGATTACTCCCTAGGTCAGGAATGATCTGAATGCTCACAAAATTTTATGTAGGTGGCCATGCTCGCGCAGGACTAAATCAAAGGGGGAAAATTAAAGATTTAAACTGACGAAATTTTATACAGGTGCAAAATGCTAAGCCCCCTTAAAATTAAAAGAGCATGACCAAGTATGGCTGGTGAATTTAATTTAAATATAAATATATAACTGCTTGGGAATGATTTTATTATAAATGCTTAAGATAACCCTGTAGGTGGTCTAGATTTTTTTTTCTTTCTGGGATATAAATAAAATATAAATGTAATGTGTTAAACTTAAGCATTGTGAAAGTGATTTAAAAGTGGGATATCACACCCAACTCGGAATCCAAAGAGAAGAGAATTTCTCTTTAGGGGAATGTTTTTTTCTATTTGAAAAGCCAAGTTAGGGTGATTCTAATATCCAAAGGGAAAAGAAAATACCCCTTCGGGGATGAGTTTCTTTTCATTTGGATATCCAGGCCTAGCGGATCCAATGAGCTCGTAAAGGAAAGAAGACAAAGAAAAAGAAGACAAAGGAGAGAAGACGAAGAAGTGAAGATGAAGAAGTGAAGAAAAGAAGTATATCCCATTTTAAAATCATTTGCGTCAGTCTTAGGAGTAGAATCCAGGTTGTTGTCAGTGGTACCCGGCCACTTTACTTTTTAGCAGACCGTGGGTTATAAGTAAAATGACACTTGTCATATGGACTTTGAACGTTATATTTTGGATAGTTTAATTTGATTATTTATAATATTTGTGCAGTAGTTTTTTTTTTAGGATTCTTGCATGACGTATTTTATTTTAGCATGGATACGATCGGAGTGTTTTTTTTATAAGGGCACGATAAAAATATTTTCTACTTGAAATTTAAATAAAAATTTTTAGGCTCACATATAAACTCTAACGATCTAAGAAGTAAGCTCGGGACTGTCGAGTGTCAGCATATGCATATTATTACTTTCTCTTCCTTGTTAGGCACCTCCTCGCCTGTGGGTTCTGGAAGACCACTTGATCTATTAGGGTGTAGTTCTATCAAGGGAATATTGTGCAATCTCTAGGAAAAAATTTATTTTCTAAGCCTGATTTTAAAACTACTTCATAAATTATTTTATGCATTCAAATCAATTAGTATGTATTGCATTAGATACAAATTAAAAGAGCCTAATTATATTATGCTCTCAGGTATCATTTACTCTACATAAGTAAATGGGCCAATTAGGATTTGTCTTAGATGTCGGCCCCGATTCCTCAACACTTAAACAACGTCCCTACCCATCTTTTATAAAGAGACTAGACATATGATTTTTAAGCACCTAGGTGGTTAGCTGGCTCCCCAATCCAGGCCGGGGTAAGTCTAAATTTGCACTTCATTAGCGAGGTTCGGGTCACTATTTTGTAGTACCCAATTTAGACTTAGGTTCTGAGATAGATTTTCAAATCTTAAGTCCTCACCCTCTGAGAATATAATCTCAAACTTCTAATAAAATGTTAACTTAAACATAAAAATTCTCTCAGAAAATGTAAAGCCCAACATAGGGCAGACTGAGGTTGCCTCTGAGCTTCTTAGAATCCGGCACCTCCTACTTTTTCTCCTTTGACTCGCTAAGAACTGTTCAACATTGAGCTTTCTCCTTGAAAAATTCCTACTACTTTCTTTGTCTTCTACTTTGTAATCAAAGAGTATGAAATCACTTCTTTAATCGAGAGTTTTCTTAGGAGAACCCCTCCTAGGATGTAATTAGTTATAGGGGCTTGCCCCTATAGGGATTTAAGAACTCCAGAATAAAATAAACCTTATTTTATTCCAATAAAAAGAGGGAAAAATCTTTGGTAATGCATGTCTTTTAAAAACTCATTTCTAATTTTAAATATACCTGTAAAAATGTTATTATTGTCTTTCCAGATAATAAAACATTTCACTTGTTATATTCGATCTTAGAAATGATGAATTTTCTAAAACCTATTCTTGTTTTTAGATTTCTTGAAGAATGTTATGTACGTCTTTTAAGATGATATAATGTTCTCCTTGTTACACCAAATCAAAAGAATAGTTGAATTTTCAAAACTTCATTTCTATTTTTGAACACATTTTATAAAATTTCATATTCATCTTTCGAGATGAGATGTTATTCTTTAAACTATGTTTGATTATAAAAATATCATTTTATAAAATCCTATTTTAATATTGAATTCATTGTAGAATATTCTGTTAGTCTCTCGGGACTCTACTTTATTCTCAATGCAGTATTCGATTACAAAATAGGAGAAATTAAAATCTACGTGGCGAACAATAATTTTCTCCCCACAGTTATATATATCTTTTATAGAAGGTGCATATATATGAGTGTACACACCCTGTGTGGCTATGAAGATAGTTTGGATGACCACACAGATCACCTTTATGACCATGCGAGTACTTTATATGGCAATACATACACCTTCTGTGGTCAATAAATAGCTTATGTGGCAATATGAGCACCTAATATTAAGCATTAAGCTATTTGTATTCTAGGGGTATGCAAAAAAATTGGCAAAACTGAAAATTCAAACTAACCTTTTTTTTTTAAATGAAACACAATTATCATCAACTAAAATGACAATTACAAAAAGTCAGAGTGGAAAATCTAAAACAATAAATAGAAAATAGAGATGGCAAATTCTATCCATAATTCCATTTCAGATAGAAAGAATTTAGAAAATCTAATCTTTCAAGGCATTTCTTTTTGCCCTAATCAGGACATATGTTGGAATATTGTATGAAGAGTTCATTATTCTCTAACGAAACATTATTATTAGATTTAGTATATAAAGATGCAAAAGCTAACTGCATGTGATCATATGTGAATGTGTCATGCTAAGGGTTAATAGAACTGCATAAAGAGAGTAATGTAAGAGTAGACATAGATCTTAATTTTTTCCCTTTCAATTTAATAGCGAAGATAGTTAGGAGAGATTTTATGATTTTTTATAGGAGTGTTGGAGGCAGGAGTGCAAATTCCAAGTTTATGAGAAAGGATAGGAACGTCGATGGGAATATTAGAGGCAACTGTTACCAATGGCTCAACCCCATCCAACTAGTTTGAGATCCGGAGTTAATCTTCTTGTTGAGGACTATGGAGCAGGTAATTTGAATTAGCCTGGGTAGCAAGCTTTTCATCTCTGTGACTTGGAGAAAGTTAGCAACCAATATGGAAGAGGGTACATGAGCCCCAATGTTAAGTTGAGTCTGGGGTGTGGCATCTGACTAGATTGAGAGACATAAACAATATTATTATTAGATTGTTGGTGGAGAACATTCACATATTGGCGTATCTTCTACAATTTTGAAGTTCTTGCCTAAGCAAGATATAGTATATAGTGAATATAGAAGCTCAGACTCATTTCAAAAATTTACTTTTTATCAAAATTCCTTGTCATGATATCCGATCAAAATAACATTCGTGAAGCTTCGAGACACATCAATCTCTATAACCACTCTCGCTATTAAAGGTCTCATTATATAAGCTGTAGCGGAATCCTTATACAAACGATAATCAAATAATGATCTCAATGAGAAAAAACATGGATTTACATCGAATAGATGAGTTCTTAAATGTGAGAAAGCAACCCACATTGGAACAGTGGCTGGTTCATTAGAAAATTCAAAATTGAGAGCCCTTTTTTAGAGTTGCATTAAAGATCCTTCAATCAATATTGATTTCTTCCAAAAAAAAAGGCCATGTAGTCCCCAATTTGAGGTAATTTTAAGAGAACATGTTTTGTGTTGAGCAAAGCTACTACAAAGTTTTCAATAAATTGCATAGCTTGCAAGATAGTCCTAATAGCTAGAAGATATGGTTGACAGCCCATGAACTTTCTCACTATGGCCAATTTTAATTGTTCGAACAATTTTGAAAATGTTAAATTATGTCTTAGCAGGGCAGGCTTACCTTGGTAAGAAGATTATGAGAGGAGTTATTGATCGAGGGGGAAGAAGGTTGCAAAAACAGTCACTAACTGATCCCACCGCATGCTGATGTTGGTCTCAAATAATATCAGTGAAGGATCCATCAGCTACACTTGGCATTGTAGGATGCGGCAAGGGGACCAGCTAGCTAGCAATAATGACTAGATGAGGAGGATGGAGAAGGTGGATCCTCATGGCAATGTAGAACAGAAATAACTCCTGATGAAGGCCTAAAAAAGAGATATAAATGCTTTGATAGAGAAGGATGCTACCACTAAGCTGGGGTGCTGGCCATATATGTCAATGGTGTAGTGCGTGTGCCATGCCACATGACGTGGTGCGGCGCACATATAATGCTCAGCACATTAAAATAGCGCGCACAATTTCCACGATGTATGGGAAATGCCGCATGGTGCAAGGTGCAATGGTGCGCTCTATTTTGTTAACATATTATAAATTAGAATTAATTTTTTAAGGTTTATATATTAATATCATATTTAATTATTAATTAATTAAACATCAAATTAATAAAATATAAAAAAGAATTTAGACTATTTAACTTTTTTAGGATTTCAAGCTATTATTTTTGCTATTTGGTGAGATTTAGGCTAAATTATTCTTAAATCCTGCTCAAAAATTTTTATGTAAGTTTATGTAGGATTTAAAATTATCTTTTTTTTTGTTTGATATGATATTTATGCCTAAATTTTACTTTGATATTATATATATATATATGTGTGTGTGTGTGTGTGTGTCATATTTAAAATGGCACTCGCCGTGCAGTGCGCTATGCGTCATAGCTTCACTAAAAACTTTGCGCCGTGGTGCATCATTCATCATTGGCAAGTATGATGCTAGCACTTAGAGCACTTCCGATTAATTGACAACAAGATATATGATGATTAAGGATCATGAGTCTAAATGGGTTGGTGATAGCTTTGGCTGTAGGCGAGATGGAGAAGCAGGCTTTGTGAGAAGGTACTAGGGCAGGCAATCTGTTAGGGAAGAAGGAAATCTATGTATGATGGCTTTGATCATTATGATAAGAATTGGGAGTAAGATGCAATGGCTAGAAGAGCGAAAAGAATGGACTCAGTCTCTCCCATGAAGCCAGAGACTTTAGGGCATGTGATTCCAGAGGGGATCGGAGGTGGAGGGTGTCAGTGAAGGTTGGCATGAAGGGGTGAATGTGAAAAGGAGTTTAACTGTTCTATCTAGGCTCTACATATCAATATAAATTTGAACTAATTTGGCTAAATTGATTGACTTGGTTTAGGTTTTGGTTTGTTTGTGGTTGATATTTTGTCTACACGGCTACACCAACTTAATTGGTTTGATTTAGATTTAAAGTTTGTAAAATCAAAATAAACTAATCCGGATTGATTAAGCATAATTTATATAAATATATAATTATTGTATCTTATACCCTTACATTACCTTAGTTATTATATTAAAATTTGGTCTATTTTGGTAGCTTTTTCATCATTTTGCATTTCAGACTTATGCCACGCTTTTATTTAGATGTTTTATTATTTTTTTTTCCCTACAAAGGTTTCATTTGGGACAACTTTTTATTATTTTTTAAAGAAGCTTTTTAGTACAAAAATTTTTTAAACTAAAAATTTATCCTAGAAAGTTGTGTTAGAAAGCATTAAAAAAGTTGTCCTAGAAAGTTGTGTTAGAAAGCATTTAAAAAGTTTCCCCAAACAAAGCCAAAATTTCTACTACTACATTTATAAAAAGCTGTAGTTGCCCAAACGAGGCCTTAGTGTCTATTTGGGGCAGTTTTTTTTTATGCTTGCTTTTCAAATCATTGCCATCAAGCTTTTGAAAACTTAATCAGATTGGCTGGTTCGACCGGTTCAACCGTGAACCGATCATAAGGTTGGTCCGATCTATTATAAAAATTGGTTCTGCATTGAACTGACCAAAACCATCTGTTCAATTGACAAATCAGTTCTGGTTACTTTGAACGGACCAATTTAGTAAATTATTTAAATAATTACATAAATTAATGTAATATATTTAGAAGAAAATATTAACTTTAACATATTAATTTATTTTAATTTATAATTTATTTTATTTTAATTTCCTATAACAATCATTTATCAAAAAAATTTCAACGAAGTATTTCATATGGATTTATCCCTCTATGTTAGTTCTTACCTTTTAAACTAAAAAAGCAATATAAAAAAATACCAAGAGGTTGTTCCTAAATGATGTGGGATTAAATAAGTTGAGATTTTTAAACTTACAATGTATACTATATATTTTTAAATAGATTTATAATTAATTTTTTATAATGTAAAAAGCATTTCTTGTTTAATTAATAATATTTAATTCTAAAACTGAATTCTAAAAAATAAATTCTTAAAGATTCAAGTTCTTGAACTGAAAATCACACAGGTACCAAATTGAATCTGTAGGTTTAATTCTTTTTTCAATCATGTTTTAACATTTTTGTGTTTCCATTCAAAGCGTCGTCTTCATACAAAGTAATTGTATGGTCATAGAATGTGCCCATATGACCACATATTAAAACATGTTTTGACATTGCATGCTGCGATACAAATCGTATTCATATTCATTCAAGATGTTTATTGATTCAGGATGTACAAGGATCTTTAATGAAATAATCACATCCTTAAACCCTAGAGATCTAAATGACAAATCAAGATGATGAAATGCCAAATCAAGTAGATGGATTTAGGCACTCTAAGATTCTACAAAATAGATTTTTTGGCAATATAACTATATATGTGAGTAGGATGGTTAGATGAATTCACCGGAGTCTGAGATCCAGATTGCTAGTGAGACAGTAATTGTAGGATTTCTTAGTCAGAAGAAGAGATTTGTTTCTCTTTGTCCTTGCTTATTTTTCTAGCAAATATCAAACTTGGACTCTCAGTTGTAGGGCGCGTTGATGTTCACCGCTCTAATCAACTTGTGAACACGGTCACAAGATCACATAAAGGGTTAAGGAGAAAGAAGGCAAAATGGAAGAGTGGTAGGTGAACTGAATTAGCAAGTCGTGTTCAAATCAGTTTCTTCTGACTTTCCATTTGGTGAATGGTCATGAACTGTACGGCCAACACCTAATCCTTAGAGCTAATTATAAGCTGCCAACTACATTTATCTCATGATCTTTTTATTAGGCTCTTTTTACATTTATGATCAAGTAAACATATTATTAAGATTTCATTTGGAATAATATTTTTACTATTTTTAAAGTAAATTTTTTGCTCTTTTCAGAACTACGCTATCAGTGAAAGTATGAATAGGATATCTCACTTGTTTAATTTGGGATAATTTTTTTATTATTTTCTAAAATAGTTTTTTAGCATAAAATTTTTTTAAATTAAAAATTTTTGCACTAAAAAATTATTTAAAAAAATAGTAAGAAAATTATCTTCTTCTTTTCCTAACGCAGCAATTTCCTGATATAGGTACGAAGATGCATATCGCCTTACATGTCTACAAATGTATTGCACAAACTTCCACCGAAGGATCTGTAGGAAATCATCGCCTTGATTTTTCTTAAAAGCTTTTTTTTTCTGCCGTTAAGTTATGTAATGTTGATTTGATGCGGGCCCAGTGCTAAAATTATTATTATTATTATTTAAATTTATAACAGATTGATTTTGTTGTTTGATTTTGAAATGAAATAAATTGTAATGATAAATTTATTAAAATTGATCCAAAAAATTGCATGGAAATTCGGGCTCGATGTATGAGTTGACGTAATTTTCAAGTTTGAAAAATACGTTAAATATTTAAAATTGTTCAATGTGATCATTTTCTATTTTTTTTTAAACTAAAAATTCATTTCAAGAAAAAGATACAGAAGACCCCAAAAAGGGTCACATTCATGGGAATACAATCAACGAAAAAAAAGAAAATAATAGCACAGGAACAAAATTAGAGTTGGATAGCCAAAAATGGCAAGTAGTGGACGCAGAACGACACCTAGTTGCCAGGGAAGGACTATCCAAGGAGGACAGACAAAATATCCAAACCGAGAAGCAGAAAAACAAACCACCAAGGTTGCCAACTAATCCTGGCCATCCAAGGCGTAGCAGCAGAGCTGCTTCCTCATCGTCCATACCATAAAAACCAGCATCGTCACCAACGTATCGTAAAGAGAAAAGGATGCACACTTCCAAAGTAAGAAATAAGAGTCATTGCTTTTTGGATTTACGTTTACAATGCCACCCAGAATTATGAAGCGAGCCTGATTCCAAGTTGCTAGCAATAAAATCTTCCCTACTATCCACCGCCATGTCCTCATACAACCAATCACCTTGTCGCCGAACATAATTTCTATCAACACTGTGTAATAAATTAGCATTTGAAATGACAGAAATAGGCACATCCACCAATTGCGTCACAACACCTGCCTCCTCGTCAACAGCCAAAACTTTATCACCACTATCAGCTAAAGAAGCTGACATTCCAGCAGAAAATTCCACACCAGCAATATGACAATCAATAAGATTAACAGAATAATTTATATCATTCTCATACACAATGGCATGGGGCACATTCGGAGAAACAACACCCACGACAGCACCAGAAACCACCAAATCCCCAATACTACGGGCAGCAGGGGAGAGTTCGGGGTTAGAAACACCCACATCACTGGCATTAACAGACACAGCATTCAAATCGACCAAAACAGTAGGAGGAAGAGGAGTCACAGAAGAAACCTCAACACCCTGAGCCCCAAAACCCACCGAAGCCAAAGACTGACCCACAAGCTCATCATTAACTAAATCAACCCGATTAGACACAAGCTCAACAGGATCACAAACAGCATCAGCTAAAGCAACGATACCATTATCCGACACAGCAGGACCCGCAGGGGGAAAAGAAACAGGTAAATCACTAACCAGACTAGCTGGAGCCAAAAAATACCCTTACCAGACTGCTCAGCGACAGGAGAAACAACCTCCACCGGAACAGGAGGCATCGGGGGATGAAGGAGAGGGCATTCAAGCTTCGAATGACCCAAAGATTTACAGTGAGAGCAATAGAAAGGAAAAGGTTCCATAACAACCGATTGGATATAACCCAAGCCCTCGGAGCCAACCCAAACCTTATCAGGATAAACTTTGGTCACATCCAATTCCACCAACACACGCGCAACCGACGGCCGCCTACCAGAGGAGGAAGCCTGAAAAATTTTAAGGGGTCTACCGAACATGGAACCGAGTCCATGGAGAATCCTCGGGGCAAACATATGTGGTCTCAGATTAGGAAAAGAAACTCAAATAAAGATAATAGGTGATTCAGTTTCAACATCAAAGGTATGAGACCATTTGAAAAGTTTCATGAAATAATTGTTCACAAAGTATGAGGGATGGGAAAAAATATGGTAGTAGTCCAAATCATTGACAAACTTGATAAGAACATGCTTAGGGTTTAGGACAGTGACCGAGAATTCACCGTTGAGCTTGAGATTAAAGAAAAATTTGCGAATAGCCTCAAGCGAAGGCCTATGAGATGGAAATTTAACGACAAGCACAAACTCGAAGGGAGCTGCAAGAGCCAGAACTTCCTCATCCGAAATCCAAAGCGACGGCAGCCCACGAAAAGACGAAATTTTTAGGTCAGGAAAAAGCCTCTCGAAAAGTCCGAGATGAGGGAAAGCCCGCCAAAAAACCAGGATCCCGAAGACGTTTTCCCTCCATTTAAACAAAAAACAACAAAAACCACAAGAGATTAGGGCATGAAACTTCCCTGAGAAGCGTGGAGAGGGATGCAACGACGAATGGAGCAACGCCATCCAGAAACCCTAGCAGAGCACATTTTTTGGTAATGAGAATAGATATGATCATTTTCTGTATGTTAATATGAACCTTTTTTTAGAGGGGTGAATAAAAATGTTTTCTAATATTTCACTCTTGAAATTTTCTGTGTGTTTTTTTAAGGTCTATCTATTTATTTGAATTGTTAAATTTTGTGTTTTGTTGATTTATAGTTTTTATTTTGTTATAAATTTTTTTAATTTTTAAGAAAATTTATCAAAAGAAATTCAGATTTGTTCTAGATCTATTATAAAGAGTAAATTTTGGTTTATTGTAGGTTTTATAGGAAAATATTTAAATGTAATATTTAGAGCGAGTTGCTCTATTGTTCTCTGTTTTTTATTTTATTTTTAATTTTAAATTATTTAATTTAAAGAAAGATTGGTTTTAATTTAAAGTTCTATTGATTTTTAGATTTTTAAGGTTTGGGTACCTTTTTTTTATTTTAAATTAAAAGAAAAGGCCTTAAATATACAACATTAACTTTATTTTGTTATAGTATAGTGCATATTTCATTTAAGGGGTATGCTGATATTTGACAGTATCTCCATATATATATATATATATATATCTATATATATATATATATATATATATATATATATATTATGAATTTTGGTTAATCAAAACTTTTTATTGAGAATTTTTAAAAGAAAGTTTTTGTTAAGTTATAAAATTTCAAATTATTTTGTCAAAATTGATACATCCTCAAAAAATTATCTTGATCGGGCATGAATCTCGAGGCAAAACCAAGTTGGAAGCTTCCGAAATTAAATTTGGGACCATCCGAACTAAGATTTCAACAAATTTACAGTCGAACTGAGCGTCTCGGAAATACGAACCAAACGACACCAAATTCAATCCGATCCGAGCCCACATGGGTCCAAATCAAGGGTCTGAAGCGCTATTAGAAGGTTTAAACCATAATTTGGGTTACCAAACGGTCTCCAAATGTGACATGCTTATGGTCGAATCGAGTGTCTCGACGAGACGAATCCAACGAGCCCAAGATCACCAAAATTTGATATCTTTAAGTCCTTCAAATGCCCAGCCAATGGTACATGATCAAGGGATTCAATATCGGCCATCCATTCAACCACTCCATAACTACCCTTGATCTTCCACCTATTTACGGGCCATGCCACCCACAAAAATCCATAAATAGAGCCCCCTCTCCTCTTGAAAAAGTGACCTAATCCTAAGAGAAGAAGAGAGAGCTCTTGCCTCCTTGCTCCTCCTCGACCACCGTCGAAGCTTCGCCAGAACATCACCTGAGGCCCTGCTCTTCGCCAGACCACCACCTGAGGCCCTGCTCTTCGCCGGACCTCCACCTGAGGCCGTGCTCTTCGCCGGACCACCACCTGAGGCTGTGCACTTCACCGGACCACCACCTGAGGCCCTGCACTTCGCCGGACCACCACCTGAGGCCCTGCACTTTGCCGGACCACCGCCTGAGGCCCTGCTCTTCGCCAGAACACCACCTGAGGCCCTGCTATTTGCCGAACAATCACCTGAGGCCCTGCTCTTCCTGGACCATCACCTGAGGCCCTGCCATTCGCCGGACCACCACCTGAGGCCCTGCACTTCGCCGGACCATCGCCTGAGGCCCTGCTCTTCACCGGACCACCACCTGAGGCCCTGCTCTTTGCCGGACCATCACATGAGGCCGTGCACTTCTCTGGACCACCACCTAAGGCCCTGCACTTCGCCGGACCACCACCTAAGGCCCTGCACTTCGCCGGACCACCACCTGAGGCCCTGCACTTCGCCCGACCACCACCTACGGCCCTGCTCTTCGCCGGACCACCACCTGAGGCCCTGCTCTTCGCCGGACCACCACCTGAGACCCTGCTCTTCGCCCGACCACCATCTGACGTCCTCACCTCTGCCCGATAACTACCTAGGGACCAAAATTCTGCTAGACCATCGGGAGACCCCGAAGTTCTGCCAGCGTGACCTTAGGCCTTCAAAAGCCTCTAACTTCCACCCTACGGGTGATACTTGTAATCTGATCGCCCTTGGAGGCGAGTCAGGCCCCTGTAATCTACTCAAGCTCTGGTGGAATCATTTCAACTGGGCCAGGCCCCGTGGTTTTTCCCCTTTCCAGGGTTTTTCACGTAAAAATCTTGTGTTCTCTATGTGTGAGCTGGATATTCGTGCAACGCTAAGACATAAAACTCTAACTCTATCGCCGCGTATATTCTAGCCCGCAACAAATAATTTTAGGAGTACATTAAAATTTATTTAGCATTTTTTTATATAAATTTAGGGTTATTTAATTATTCCTTTATTAAATTTAAAGTTTGTTTATTTTTATTAAAAAATTGTGAAATAAATTTCTAAAACTGGGAACAATTTTAGCGACATCTTAAAAATTTTGAGTTAAGTTAAATTATCCCGATTTTTTTTTTTAATTTTAGCCTATCTAATGATTAAAATTCAATTTGCTATAAGGATGAACTCTAAAAACTATGAAAAACTTTTCAAAAGTCAGGGATAATCATAGAACCTCTCATAAAATTTTTTGTTCATTTGAATGCAACTATTCCCATGATTAATCATAAAACATTTGAAGTCAATTTGAATGGACTTTGATTAATATTATTTTTCTTCAAAAAAATTATTAAACTGTATTGTTTATTTTTAAAATTTGAGGAATTGAGTTTCCTATTTTAAAATAATCATTAATCTACAAAATTTTATTTTATTTTTGTAGTAATTTATTGAGATTTTTAATTATGGGAAAATTTAGTGATCTCAAAATCAATTGAAATTAAAATTAAAGGATGAGAATATAGTAAGTTAAATCTCTGAAACATTTGAATTAGAAATGAGTTTTAGAAATTTTTTTAAATATTAATGCTAATTTCATTAGTAATTTATTAAATGAGTTAGATGATTTAATTTAGGTTTCAAAAGATTTTCCTATATGCTAAGGTAGTAGAGGAGGATTTTAAAATCTATTTCAAGATTTTCGAATTTTTTTCAAGTTGATTGAAATTTATCCAATTTTAGGATTTATTTAGGTAATTTAACGAATGGAATTCAATTATGATTTAAATATTCATCAAACCTTTATGATTGAAATATGCATCCTATTTGAATTTGAGGGCAATCAGAAGTTATTCAAGGAGGTGATTAAATGATTAACCTTATGGCTACAACCTCAGATAACTTATTCATGATTATGCCAAATCTATTTAGAAATAAGTTCAATGGATTTTTCTCAGCTTTCTAAATCTATAGTTATTTCTTAAATTTCACTAAGAAATGATTTAATTATGATTATTTTAAAAAAATTAAGCAATTTTATAATTTAATAAATCCCAATATCCTTTTATTAAATATGGTGTTAATGAAGCTGACACACATGCCTTGACACTTGATTTATGAAGTTTATAAATAGAGGGACTTGCATTTTGCACGAGATCATTGTGAGCGTCTGATTTTAGATTAGAAAGTACAAATCAAACAACGGGACTAAAGGAGGGTTATAAGTTTTAATATAAGTTTTAAAGATAATTAATTATTAACTAAATTTACATAAAAATTAATTTTAAATTTTAATTTTTAATGATTGTAGGATTGATTTAGAGTTGATTGAAGATGATTTGGTTTTTTTATGGATTTTAATTAATTTATTGCGGATTTTGTAAAATCAACCCTTAAAGAAGGCTTAATTTATTAAATATTGTTTGAAGATCGATCAATGGAAAATCAATGTGTGATTTAATCCTAGAGTGTAATGTTATTAAATTTTTTAAGTTTTAAGTTCCATCCCATACTGAATGTGTATGAAAATCCTAAGAATTATTTAAGTTCTCTAAGATTCGTTCTTAATCATTGTTCTTAAAAGTCACTATGTTTGTTTAGGTCTAGTAATAATTGTCTCTAACCCTTGCATATACAAACAAACATGCCATATCAATCATGGTTACCTAGAGCTAAGTACAATGGAAATAATGAATTTTCAAACATTTGGGCCAAATCATTGCCCAAGTGTTTGGAATTTCAATCACAAGATAATGACTATATTTAATCATTACATGAAAGTTACCTTTTTGCGGCGAAAAAATCCATCGCAAAATATGATTTGCGGCGGAATATAATCCGATGGAAAAAATGGCATAACAAAATTATTTGCTGCGAAAAAAAATCCGTCAAAAATATTCAGGCGGATTTGCGGCAGAATTAAAAAAAAAAAAGGAAATTATGGGCGACTGCTCGCTGCCCGAGTCTAACCGGATTGCCCGCGTCATATCCTGCTTGACCGGCCTGCATAGAATTCGAACCTGCATCACTCTCAAACCAACTCCCTTCTCTACTAGACTGTAGAGAAAAAAACACAATAGAAAGACTATTTTTATTTATCATAACTCTGTTTGCGGCAACAATTGGCGGCGAAAATTCCGCTGCAAATACGTCGCAAAAAAATCGTCAAAAAGTTCCATCCTTCAACAAAAAATAATTCGTCGTAAAGTCCGTCGCAAATTACTGACTTTCCTGTAGTGAACTAACTCAAAGATAATATAATAGACTAGAAGTAAATCATACTATCCTCCAGCCAAGTTTGAATCTAAAAGGTAAAGTGTATAACAAATGATCATGCAAAATTGGAAAACAACAATGCTGTAATTACTCTGTACATGTATATCAAACTTGATTGGTTCTATTTATCCATGCTAAAGCTTGGTTTAATGATTTCATAAAAGGTTGAAATGCATGGAATGGGTGATATATAAATTTGCCATAAATTTTCAAAATATAATTAAAAAAACATGATCAGTCCTGCATTTGAAAATTTAATTATTAACAAAATTAATTTCAAACAAACCTAAGAAAATTATTTTTAGCTCATAAATATGCATAAAGTTATTTCAAGCAAATTTCAAATTATTTGGATTTATATTTAACAAAATATAAATTAAAAACTAAAAAAATAATATAATTAGAATTATTTATTATTAACAAAAAAAAATCTGAGAGTTTTCTTATGAGTTCGAGCCAAAAAGAACCAAACGAATTTATTAAGATATATTAGGACGAATTTAACATAAATCAATTTCAAGTAGATAAAATTTTCAACAAATCGCTTACAGTCCACTTACTTACATCGCTATTATCTTCTAATGACCATAACTGCTACAATCATAAATCTTCAACGTAATCTGCTGACGTCACCCAAGACGTGTCATCAGCTCACTTCATCAGATTGCATTTCGAATGAAAGCCAAACAAGCGGGGTCAAAGCCAATCATTTGACTGCTGTGAACGCGAGCCATGCTATATTGGCAATAGAGAAAAAAGGTTGATGGTAACGACAATAACGTAAAGCTCTCGGTGTACGAAAATTATTATTATTATTATTATTATTATTATTTAAATTTATGATAGAGTGACATAAATTTTAATGATAAATTTATTTAAATTGAAGTCCTAATTGATTATAAATTGATCTTCAAATTTTTGAGATATTTTCAGGTAATGATATATATATATATATAACTTTGAAAAATACTTTAAACATTTATAATTGTTCAGCAAAATAGTATAATTAATTAATTTTTTTATTTTCCATCTTAATTAACACCAAATTTGATGATATTTATTAAAATTGAATTTTTACCCAATCTCAGGGTTTATTTAGGTAATTTAACATATGGAACTCAATTATGATAGATCTTTTCTAGATTTATGTTTTTGAATCGTTTGACTAGATCTTAATTTTTTACCATTATGACATCATCATTTGATGAGATCGAATGATTCAAATAGCAAAAAAAAAACAAATTAATCTAACAGATTATTATTCTGAAATTCAAATCTATAAATCCAACTTATACAACTCAAACCTATAATTAATTAAAGAATTTTTCATCCAATAAAATTTATTTATTTAGAGCAAATTTTAACTTGACTTAAAACTAAAAAACATATTTTAAAAATTGATATGAATTATATATAATTTTTTCAGAATTATATCATAATATTATTTATATAAAACAATAGATGTCACAAAATATAAACTGTTGTTGCATTTATAAAATAATAGCGGTCAAAAATATAAAGAGCAAATACAATTAATCTGCAAATGATAAAAAAGCCTTTTTTATTTTTAAAAAAATATGTAGAAAAAACAATCTTAATACGAGAAAAGAAATAAAGAAAACGGCTTTCATTCAACTCTCAGCTTTGACTACAAGATAATTCTATAAGTCAATAGTTTGGATGAATTTCTTCAGAGGTAAGTAAACCTGGAAGGATTTCTTTTAAAGAAGGAAAAAAAAAAAGAAAAAAGCTAAATTTTTCTACAAATCCATAATAAGATCAATAAAGAACTTAAAAGGAATTGAAGTATAGTTGCCCATTGCTGATTAAAAAAGCCTGTTTTATCTCTAATAATAAAAACAAAGACCCAAACGCCTGAACAACATGACAGTCGAAGTAACTCATTCATCATCCAAATACAAGCTTAAACATATATACCTAAAAGGCCATATAGAATGCCACTTGATTACTACTTAAAAGATTGACAATTAAGTCTGATTCAGAAACATCCATTATTTTACTGCAGATATAGGTCTGAAGCCAATCAACCAGGTCTTCAACAATTATCCACTTATCTTTGCTCAATTGCGAAGCTTCTCCCTGCGAACAATAGACGGCAAGTTTTAGAAGACGAGAACTTAGTTTTTTAATATATTTTAAAGGAAAAAAGAGAATTGTTGCTTTTCAGTGTTTTGTTTTATAATTTTTGTTAAAGGCACTTCAAATTAAATAATATAATTAAGCTTCCTGTTATGATCTTCTATTTAATTTCTTCATCTATCTTCAAAAAAGGTATTCATATAGTTCGGTATTTACAAAATTAATAGCTCTCGTTTAGCTCATTAAATTGCGACATATAGATGATGAAAAAATCAGAGAGAGAGAGAGAGAGAGAGAAAAGTAAAAATAGAAAGGAAAAAAAAACAAGATTATAACTACCAACTAGATACCTGTCTCATTAATCTGACGACTGGTGCTGGTTCCTGCTGGTCAGTAGCAAGTAAAGCACAATAACCAGCAAGCCAATTAACACGAGCACTGTCACTAAGCCCAGGACAACGACCGGCACTGCAATTTGAAGGTGAAAAAACCATGCCAACACCACAAAAAAGAGTATAAAACATATTAACTTTTTTTGCAGCAAGCCCACGGTTGGACTCCCTTTGTAGATAGTTGAATAGGCTGATAAGAAAATACTCAAAACCACGCCAAGACATTTGAACGTAAGAAAAGCTATGTAGATGGCAGGATGGGTGGTAGCTGAGGCAGGAGTATTAACGAAAAGAGTTATCAAGACACCAAGGCCCCCAAAGCTCACTGTTTGCACAAACTTACCGATTCGTCTCCATTCTGGCAACTCAATATGGATGTTATTCGGGATGGGGATGGGGATGGGGATTGGGGATGATTGGTTGCCTGATTCAAGGTCATGAAAGGAAGGGATGGAGTCCTCGGATTGGGTTCGTGAGATGATTTTGTTGGGTGGGGAAGGGAGAGAAGTGGTGGTGGTGCTGTTGGGGTTGGAGATGGACTGGGTTGCCGCTTCTGTTTCTTTTTCTTGTGAATTGAAGATGATGAGGAGGGGAGAGATGAAGTAGTGGAAGAGGGTGAGTAAGATGGGAGGCATTATTGAGATGGGGTTGGAGATGGACGGGGTTGATATGAGATGAGATTGTTGGATGGGTAAGGGAGAGGAATGGTGCCCTATAGTTCAGTAGTGTGATATTTATAGAGTAAATAAAAAAAGGAGGCGTTCTCCATGTATGGATCGTCAAAGATTATATCATTTTCCTGGCGTTTGCCGATTATGTCATTTCCCCGGCGTTTGCCGATTTTGTCATTTCCTGATCTACGTTGAAAAAGCCACAATGTGAAGAATCTTGCACTGTTTTGGATATTTTTTGGGGGGGAATTTACAGTTTTGGATCGGATCTAGAACAAAAATTTCCACTTGGATGACCTGACGGGCGCAAGAGAATGAGGCACTTATTAATCTTGCAAAATTTTTGAATTCTAGAAGCCCTAAGCCGTAACTGAATTTAATTAATTAATATTGATCTATTTACTTTTATTAAATAATAATAATAAAAATAAAAGTACTATCTTGATAAACATAGTTAACTCATACTAAATAATCTAATTGTAATTAATTTATACTAATTAGTTTTAATAATATTCTAAATTATAATTATGATTAATTATTTGATTTATTTTAAAATGGTGTAATATATAAATAGTTAATTAACTTTAATTTTTTCAAGAAAATTGAGAACTGTGCTTAAAGTATATGGACTGAAATCGAATGATTCAAATAGCAAATTAATCGAACAGATAATTATTCTGGAATTCAAATGCATAAATCCAATTTATAGAATTTAAACCTAATATTAAAGAATTTTTCATCCAATAAAATTTATTTATTTAGAGCAAACTTTGACTTGAATTAAAACTATAAAAAAAAATAATTAAAAACTAATACATCATCAAAAAATTATCTTGATAGGGCACAAATCTCGAAGCAAAATCAAGTTAAAAACTTCTAGAAATAAAATTAGGACCATCCGAGCTCCAATTTCAGCAAGCTTATAATAAAACTGAACGTCTCGGAAATACGAACCCAACGACACCAAATTCGACTCAATTCGAGCCCAAATGAGTCCAAATCAAGGGTCCAAAGCATCGTTGGAAGGTTCAAACAACAATTTGGATTACCAAATGGTTTTCAAACATGACGTGCTTATAGTCGAATCAAGCGGCTTGACGAGACGAATCCAACGAACCTAAGATCACTAAATTCTGACATCACTAAGATCTTCATATGTCCATCAAACGGTTCATGATCAAGGGATTAAATAACAACCGTCCACACAAACCACTCTCCATTTACCCTTGATCTTCCACCTATTTATGGGCCATGCCACTCCAAGAAATCTATAAATAGACCCCTCCTTTCTCATGAAAGGGGACCCCTAAGCCTAAGGAGAAAAGAGAGAGATCGAAGATCGCACTTGCATCCTTGCCTCCTCGACCACCGCCGGAGTTCCACTGGACCACCGCATGACGTTGTTGCTTTGCCGGACCACCGCCTTACACCGTTGCTCCGCCGGACCACCACCTGACGTCCTAAGCTCCACCGGACCACCGCCTAACGTCGTTGCTCCGCCAGACCACCACCTAACATCCTAAGCTCCGTCGGACCACCACCTGACGTTTTAAGTTCTGCCAAACCACCGCCTAACGTCGTTGCTCCACCGGACCACCAACTAATATCCTAAGCTCCGCCGAACCTCCACCTGACGCTGTTACTCCATCGGACATCCACCTGACGTCTTAAGTTCCACCGGACCACCGCCTAACACCGTTGCTCCACCACCTGACGTCTTTAGTTTCGCCGGACTATCACTTGATGTCTTAAGCTCCGCCGGACCACCGCCTAACGCGATTGCTCCACTGAACGACCACCTAACGTCCTAAGCTCTATCTGACCACTGCCTGACATCGTTGCTCCGTCGGACAACCACTTGATGTCTTAAGTTCCGCCAGACCACCGCCTCACGGCGTTGCTTAGTCGGACCACCATTTGATATCTTAAGGTTTGTTGAACCACCGCCTAACACCGTTGCTCCGCCGGATCACCACCAAATGTCCTAAGCTCCGTCGAACCACCGCCTGACATCGTTGCTCCGCTGGACAACCACCTGACTTCCTAAGCTCCATCAGACCACCGCCTGACGCCATTGCTCCGCCGGATAACTACATGAAGGCTTAAGTTCCGCCAGACCACCGCCTAACGCCGTTGCTCCGCCGGACCATCACCTAATGTCTTAAGCTCCGCTAGACCACCGCCTGACGCCATTGCTCCGCCGGACAGCCACCTTACGTCTTAAGTTTCACCGGACCACCGCCTGACGTCGTGTCTCCACCACCTGACGTCTTAAGTTCCGCCGTCGGACTACCACTGGACATCTTAAGCTCCACCGGACCACCACCTAATGCGGTTGCTCCATCGAACCACCACCTAACATCCTAAGCTCTATCGGACCACCGTATGACGCCATTGCTCTGCCGTACAACCACCTGATGTCTTAAGTTTCGCCAGACCACCGCCTGACGCCGTTGCTCTGCCGGACCACCACCTGACATCTTGAACTTCGTCGGGCCATCGCCTAACACCATTGCTCTGTTGGACCACCACCTAATATCCTAAGCTCCACTGAACCACCGCCTGACACCGTTGCTCTACCAGACAACCACCTGACATCCTAAGCTCCACCGGACCTCCGCCTAACATATTTGCTCTGTCGGACCACCACATGATGTCCTAAGCTCCGCCAGACCACCACCTGATGTCGTTACTCTGCCGGAGCACCACCTGAAGTCCTAAGCTTCGTCGGACCATCGCTTGATGCCCTGAGCTCCACTGGATCACCACCTGATGTCTTAAGCTCCGCCGGACCACCATCTAACATCCAAAGCTTCGTCGGACTACCGCCTGACACCGTTGCTCCGTTGGATAACCACCTGACGTCCTAAGCTCCACTAGACCACCGTCTAACATTGTTGCTCCGTCAGACCACCACTTGACGTCCTAAGTTCTACTGGACCACCGCCTAACATTGTTGCTCCGCCGGACCACCACTTGATGTCCTAAGCTCTGCCAAACCATCGCTTGACACCTAAGCTCCACCGAACCACCACTTGACGTTCTAAGCTCTGCCAGACCACAGCTTGATGCCCTAAGCTTCGTCGGACCACCATTTGATGCCTTGAGTGCTCTCAGACCACCACATGAGGCCCAGATTTCTATCGGACCACCACTTGAGGCTCAAACTTCTGCAGGACCACCACCTAATGCCAAGAGTTCTTCCGGATCACCACCTGAGGCTTGGAATTCTACCAGACCACCACCTGACGCTTAAAGTTCTTTCGGACCACCACACGAGGCCCAAACTTTTGCCAAACCAGCACCTTAGGCCCAGACTTTTGCCAGACCACTACCTGACACTCGAGTTCTTTCGGACCACCACCTGATTCTCATAGTTTTGTGGGACCACCACCTGATGCCTAGAGTTTTACCAGAGAACTGCCCTACTACTATGGTCTTTCTGACCCTTATCTCCTGCCAACCATGGTCCTTTTGACCTTCATCGCCTACTATGATCTTTTCAACCCCTATGCTATCGACTATGATCCTGCCAACCAAATAAATATGTCTATGTTAATTATTATAACTCCCACCATGTAATGCGCTCTATATGATATATATTTGTGACATCAAGCCAAGGCCTTCTTCTAAGGAATGGCCTCATTTATAATTGACTTCAATTACTAGTGGATTCATTCAAATTGGGCCAGGCCATATGGTTTTCCCCCTCTTAAGGGGTTTCCATGTAAAAACTCAGGTGTCTCCTATGAACGCTATGATATCTCTTTCATCTGCTTGTGTGCTGGATCTTCGTATAACATTAAGATGTTAAATTATATATTTTTCTATCGTCGCAAATATTCCAAGATGTAATAGTTTGGTGACGTATGTGGGAACGTGGTTCCCGACTGGGGGGCAATTTTCACTCTAACCTCAAAAGGTCATTCATGTCATCTTCCTTACATTAGCTATCATTGCATCAATTTCATGGGAATCAGATACAGACTAGCGAAAAAACTTGACTCTAAGAAGATTCCTCCAATGCTTTCATTATCAAGATGATATTTTTAGAAACTTTCAGGAAATGCAAGGAAGCTTCCAATAAATTACAAGCCTCATACAGTCCCTAGTTGGACTTCTACTCTTTGGGCAGAGTCTTAATCTCGGCCTCAAAAAGGCTGTAAGGTTTAAAGATAGACCATTTTTCATCCTTGATTTGGGATACACGTGGTATTTGCCCCCTCCCAATCATGGCAAAATTGATTCCAGGGGATTCAACTTGACCTCTTCCATATAGGTTAACGTCATCGAGCAGTACTCTGACATATAATCTCGGATAGGTCATACATCCGTGGTGGATTTTCTCGATCTCTTCAATATAGGTTAATGTCATTGAGCAAAGGCTCTGATATGTAACCTCGGATAGGTCATACATCCTTAGTGGATTCTCTCAACCTCTTCCATATAGGTTAACGTCATCAAGGAAAGGCTCTGACAGACAATCCCGGATAGGTCTAAACATCCTAGGAGGATGTCAATAAAATCTTAAATCCTTGATTCAAGAAATACATAATCTTTATTGTGTCTCAATCACTGGATGATCGATCCCATGGGGATTTGATCTGACCTCTTCCACATGAGTTAATGTCATCGAGCAGTGCTCTGGCATACAATCTCAGATTGGTCACACATCCTTGGTGGATTTTTTCGACCTTTTTCATATAGGTTAATGTCATCAAGCAACGCTCTGGCATACAACCTCGGATAGTTCACACATCCTTGGTGGATTCTCTCAACCTCTTTCATATGGGTTAACGTCATCGAGCAATACTCTAACATACAACCTCGGATATGTCATACATCCTTAGTGGATTCTCTCGACCTCTTTCATATAGGTTAATGTCATCAAGCAATGCTTTGACATACAACCTCAGATAGGTCATATATCTTTGGTGAATTCTATTAACCTATGTTCTTCTACCAGTCGATAGACTTTCATCAGACATCAAAAAAAAATACAAGATTATAACTACTAATTAGATGCCTGTCTCGGTAATCTGGCACTGGCACCTGCTACTCAGTACCAAGTAAAGCACAATAACCAACAAGCCAATTAATATGAGCACTATCACTAAGCTGAAGATGACGATCGACACTGCAATTTGGAGGTGAAAAAACCATGCCAACACCACAAAAAAAAGTATAAAACATATCAACTTTTTTTGTTGCAAGCCCACGTATGGTTGGACTCCCTTTGTACATAGTTGAATAGGCTGATAAGAAAATACTCAAAGCCACGCCAAGACATTTAAACGTAAGAAAAGCTATGTATATGGCAGGATTGGTGGTGGCTGGGGTAGGAGTATTAACAAAAAGAGTTATCAAGACACCAAGGCCACCCAAGCTCACTGTTTGCACATTCTTACCGATTCATCTCCATTCTGACAACTCTACATGGATGTTATTCGAGATGGGGATGGGGATTGGAAATGATTGGTTGCATGATTCGAGGTCATGAAAGGAAGATATGGAGTCATCAGATTGAGTTCGTGAGATGATTTTGTTGGGTGGGGAAGGGAGAGAAGTGGTGGTGGTGCTATTAGAGCTGGAGATGGACTGGGATGCTGTTGCTGGTGGTGGTGGATTGAAGTTAATGAGGAGGGGAGAGATGAAGTATTGGAAGATGGTGAATAAGATGGGAGGCATTATTGAGATTATGTTGGAGATGGATAGGGTTGATGAGAGATGAGATTGTTGGTTAGGGAAGGGAGAGAAGTGTGGCCTAGGGTTTGTTTCAGCCTATCTACGTATTTCTGTGTAATCTCCTCCATCTTAGTCTCAAGCAGCCCAATACACCCAATATTGTACTCCCCAATGAGACGCCGCACGTAATTCCCAGCCGAACCTTTGAGGGCACCCCGACAGTTCCAACACAAAATGCACGACATTAATCAACCAATGGGGATGCATCCCCGTCGTCCGTCACCAGTCTCTCCATAATGGTAGTGTCCCCATCATCCATGAGTTGTTCATTAGCCATCGACCCGGCCTATTTAGTGAAGTGTGTTTTGCCCAAACATAGTAAATTCTATTATGTCTGAAACAATGACACATCACATGTAATGAGCCGACTTGATTAAAAATGAGGCGATGAGTCCACCTTGACTGAAAATGGCACAAATAGAAGGCACATACTTATAGAAAATTTTGATCTCAAATCTAAATAAAGGTTCAGAGAGAATTTTGAATCCCCTTGCAAGCCACCACCATCTTTTGCCTCTTCATTTTGGAAGTTGATTTATCAAATGACCCATCTTATTAAGGACTTTATATGTCTTACGGTTACCCATATCTACATATTTTTCATGCTTTGGGATCCTTGGTTCAATGGTGAACTTTTATCTAATACATTCAACTCCAATAGGCTATCATATTGCTCTGTTCAGGATTTTATTTCTAATGGGCATTGGACGCTTCCAGATTTCTTGCCTGATGGTGTTAAGACCGCTATTTTAGATATAAAAATTGGGGAGCAACCGGTCTTGGCCTGGAATGGCTCCTCAAATTCCTCCTTCAAGAAGTATTCTTCCCAATTCTATTCTAATTTGGATGATGTGGATTGGTATAAATTTATTTGGCATAAGAAACATGCTCTTCGGTTTTCCTGTTATACTTGGATGGTAGTTCAGGGAAAGTTAAAATGCGTTGGTATTCTTATTAGTAGGGGGATTCTGGCCTACCCCTCCTGTTCCTTTTGCATTGGAAATTATGAAATGCATACCCATTTGTTTTTCAAATGTGACTACTCCTTCTCAGTTCTCACTAGTCTGCTCCCTATGCTTGGTAGGTTTTATCTTAGGCCAAATCTTTTGCAAGCCTATGACTTCTTGGGCAACAATCAACATCTTAACCGTATGGAGAAAATTTTTTGATTTCTCACTATATTCTGCGTTGTTTATAAGAGGAGCTTTTCTACCACCTAGGATAGACTTACTGCTATTAAAGCTGCTATCATTCATGCTATTCAAGAGAAAACAAAAAAAAATTAGAATTTTAGGCAGCAGATCACTGGCCAATTTTTGGATATTTTAGGTTAATGATGTTAGAGCTGGTTACGGCTGGTTATGTTTCAGGTTATTATCTTCCCTGGTCACTTTGGGCGAGCTGTCTCTAATTACCACTCTGGTTTTTGTTATCTCTATCCACTTTAGGCTTGCTACTTCTCGGCAAATTGGATTTGTTAATCTCTAGAGGTCTATGTTTTCGTGTGGCTGGAAGGGTCCTGTTGTCTTTGTTCTTTTGGTTGCTTGCTATGGTTTATCTGGTTGCTCTTTTCTGGACGTGTATTCTCCTGGAATTCATCAAGTTCTCTGTTGGCTGAGGTTTGCTATTTTGATTTTATGGACTATGATGAGCAAAGGTCTACACCTAACCATTTTCCTTGGAGGGTCATTTGGCAACCAAGGATTTTGTTGAAATGGTGCTTTTTGGGAGATGCTGTGATGGTCCTGCTGCCATTCATTGTGGCCTGTGGCAACCAGTGTTTTATCAGCTGCTTGGGCGTGTTATTTTCATCCTGATCAATGCAGTGATGTATTTATAGTGTAGACCTTATTTTCCTGAGTCCATCTTCTTTTGTTCCTTCCTTTTGTAGATTGGGGGTATAGTGATTTTATACATGTATTCTTTGTTTTTTGACTTGTAATCTTTTTTTATTCAATATACGGGCTTTTGCACCTAATTTTCCCAAAAAAAAGAAATCTAAATAAAGCCCTGAGACATTATGGTGAAATAAAATCAATTTGCTTTCTAAAATAACTCCTACTATGGCGTTTACAAATAACCAAATAGCCTCTCTTTCAACAACCCACAACCATATTAATACTTTTCAAGTTAATTTCTAAGATACCTACTCTAACTAAGTTTTGCAACTTTAACAACTAACTATTCTTTGTTACAATAGGAATAATACCTTTTTTGAGCTATATGATCACCATCAATAGAAAAAAGATGGTAAATAAGTAATGAATCAATTACAATAATGAAGTATGACATTATTTAGAAGAAAAAAATAATAATAGTCAATCCAAAATTTTAAGCCATCAATGCTCAGTAGAAAGGCCTTCAAAGTCTTAATGATTTATTGCTCATCACTTTTTCACTCGCAATCAATCACATTTAATAATGATGATGTCTTTATCATTAATAAAAAAAATATCAATATATATGCTTGACATGTAGATCAAGTTAATAGATGTTAACGATATCTAGTTAGAATTGCTATTGTTTACAATAAAAGATAGCTATAATGACATTTAAATGTCATAAGCTATAATTTTACTCATATACATCTTCTAGATGTCCATGTTAAAGTCAAATAAAACTAACCATTGCAAATTCCATCATAATCCTACCAAAGAAGTCCCATTAATAATAATGGGTATTTCATACAATTTCAAATGATTTAAAACACTATAGTTGAATGGGGAAATCAAGTTGAGATGCAACCCAAAATCAACCCCAACTCCCCAACTCCCCTCTCCCCTCCAAACACATTCACAAAATAGTAGAAATTACTTGCATATGTATTTTAACAATTGTAGGGATGATAAAACTTCAGAAAGATTGATGAAGAAAACAAGTAAATTTACTGACTAAAACACATGATCAAACATATAATACATTAGACATATATAAAACCATCTTAATGGACTCAACGATTACCATCCTTGAAAAGAATAAAAAATGAGTTTGAAGTCAAGTCCCTCTCATAACATAAAGTTGATGGTTAAACTTACTAGATATTTAACAAATAATAACATGAAAATTTCAATCCTGACGACACAATATACCTCCAGGATGTGTTCAATAGATATATTAATACTACCATAAAATCACTCAACAGACTAAGAGTAAGAAAAAAATTGAAAGTTAGACCTAAATCAAAGCTTTCTAGATCTTCTAGTTTTAATAACAATAAGAAAATACCAGAATATTAGGCAATATGTGCATCCACAAGAGACAGCACTATTTCTCATGCAATATAACTAGAATCATAATATAGAAAATACGGTTACCTTCTCCCAAAATTCAGGACATGCTCAAACCTAGTGACAGGAAAACTGAGTAATTAACATGCTACTAGAAACAACATGAAAACTGCTCGGCTTAATACAAATCCATGATTGCTCCAAGCATTTGTTATCCTCATCACCACAATTTACCATCCAATAAGCCTTCTTTTCCATTCCATTTTAAACCCTCTATACTATGTTTTCTGGAAGTTAGCCTTGTAACTACTAAGTATAAGCATGGAGCATTTTTTTCAAGTGTTTTACCAACCTTAAACTATGCTCAAAGCTTTTGTTTAATGGCCACATTAATGAGAGAAAGTTGCATTTAATTGTTGGAATTCCACTGTTTTACCTAAACGACAGGGCAGTTTGGGTATCCCTTTTATTGACGCTCTTTATCATGCTGTAACACGCTCCTTTATTTGGCGGTTATATAATCAAAATTCTATTATTAGTTCTTGGTTTAAGTCCAAATATCTCCTCCTGGTAGCATCCTCTTGTTAATGCTTTAAAAGCTTGGAAACTTGTTTACTCCACTGCCTAGAAAATAAAGATCGAATTCTATCTCTATGACTATTACTCCTCGTGGAAACTTGTCTATGGCTTGGGACCCGTGGTAAAATGGAAAATCTTTATCTAAACTCTGCAATCCTTTGAGAATTGATAATCCTGATGTTAATCAATAAATTGTGAATAATCAGTGGGACCTTCCCGCCTCATTCCCTGAGCACATTTGTTCTGCGGTGCTTGTTGTCCCCATGCATGAGCAACCAGTTTTATCTTGGGATGGCTCTTGCAATCCTACATTTAAATCTTTTCTTTCTCATTTTTTTAGAAATTTGGAGGTTTTGTCCAGGTATAAATTTATTTGGCATAAACAGCATGCCCTTAGATACTCTTACTATACTTGGATGGTCATCATTGAGAAGTTAAAATGTGTTGATTTACTTATTAAAAGATCCATTCCAATCCGGCCCTCATGCCCTTTTTTTCAGAATGCCTTGAAACTCATAAGCACCTATTCTTTGAATGTGATTATTCATTTATGGTGATCACCTCTATTATGTCTGAAAGTTCGAAAGGGATGTTAAGCCCTAGTGAACTAGTCCCGAGGCTAACCAAGAGGGGGGGTGAATTGGATATTTAAAACAAAATAAAAATCTTTTTATAATTTGCAGCGGAAATGAATTAAAACAACAATAAAAAGATCAATCACAGATTTCACCCAAGCAGATAATCGCAATAAAATAAAGTGCAGAAAATAATAAGAAAGAACACACCAGATTTATAGTGGTTCGGTCCAACTTGACCTACGTCCACTCCTCGGAGGCACCCTCCAAGTATTGCACTATACCACAAGTGTCTCTCCTTTAGCCCCCACAGCTAGGCGGAGAAGCCCTTACAAAATCGCTTCCACCTTCCCCGGTGCGGCGGAGTAGCCGGGTCCTTCGACACCAAAGAGCACTTCTTCTTCCCAAAACTTCCTTCGAGACGAGCCTTGAATCCGACGGTACTTAGGTGCAAGCCTGCCGGAGCAACCGTGTGAACCCCCTCACACTCCCTCGAGAAACCCCCTTCCCAGGCTCTTCTCCCTCTCAAACTCCACCCTTTCCTCTCTCCCTTTCAAGCTCTCTCTTCAAGTTTTCTCCAAAAGAACGAAGCCTCAATGGCTGCCAAAGACACATATCAAGTGCCTTGAGAAAGCTTAAATAAAGAGCTCCAAAAACCCTTCCAAATTAGTTCTGGCGGCAAAGATCGTCCAGGACGATCGCCGGATCGTCCAGGACGATGTGCTCCAAAAGACGGCTTCAGAAAACCCTAAAAACTCAATTCTGTCGCCAAAGATCGTCCAGGACGATCGCAGGATCGTCCAGGACGATGTGCTCCAAAAGGTGGCTTCAGAAAACCCTAAAAACTCAATTCTGCCGCCAAAAGTCGTCCAGGACGATCGCAGGATCGTCCAGGACGATGTGCAGAATTTGACCTGATAGTCCCGTACGATCCTGGGATAGTCCAGGACGATCAGAACAAATTTTGCACAAATCGTCCAGTACGATATATAGATCGTCCAGGACGATTAGAACAAATTTTTACTCTTAAATCCTTGCCTAAATTATCATGGCGGCTAGGGTTTTGAGATCATATTGGATCGTCCAGGACGATTAGTTCAATGAACAGATCGTCCTGGACGATCCGAAATCGTCCAGTACGATTTGTTCAAAAGTTGAACTTCTGGTTTTGACAGGATCTCACTCCCCCTAAGTATGTGTACACATGGTCATAAATAAGCATATACTATTACAGGACTTGACTCAAGGAATCAAAAAGTACATTAATGAGAAATACAATAAAGCCTTTTCTACTCATTCTTGAGTCTTGAATCTTTCTTGTATTGATGCAAGCTGTTCCTGAAATGTTAGTGCACACACAAATAAATATACATTCCAAATATTAGAAGATGTCAGCCATAATGTTTGTTATCATCAAAACAGGAACTCTTGAGCCCGAGTCGTAACAATCTCCCCCTTTTTGATGATGGCAAACATTACTGGTTGAATTTACAAAAAGATATTTTCTCCTGATCTCCCCCTCACTAAGAAAAAGTCTTTTAAAAATAGGGAGGAATACTTTCTTCTTCTTTTTTTTTTAATTTTTGAAATAACTACAACAACAATATGATATAAAACAAACAACATAAAAATAAATATCACAAATACGTAAAAAACATCACAAATACAACAGTATGTTCTCCCCCTTTGACATTATCAAAAAGAGGAGGAGCAAAAATTTGGAAAGTCACCTCTTGAGGTTCTCCAAAAACTTAGTAAGACATGAATTGATCTCTTTGAACCCAGAAAGGTTAGAGAATCAGAAAATGTAAATCCAAACTCAGGTTTTAAAAAGGCGAAAAAACTTTTTAAGCCAATATCTAAATCAAGGAACAAATTAGATAAGGAAATAAAACTTCTTCAAAACTCCTTTCATAAAATACATCTAATAGAAGATTAATGCAAAGTAATGAATCAGAAAATCTTGATTTTCAAACTCAAGTAACGAATCTATCAAAAAGTCATAAGAGTTTTCAAAACTTTAGAGATTTACAAGAATGGAAGCAGCTTTTATGGGCTAATTTTGTGCCTCTTTTTCAATTTGTTTGGCGCATTGCGCATCTTTTGATTTTTGATACACTTTGTGTATTCAATTTGGCAATTTCGCATCTTTTCAATTTTGGGCTGATTTTGTGCCTCTTTTCAATTAGTTTGGCGCACTGCGCATCTTTTGATTGCCTCCTTTCTAAATCTTTAAAATCAGCAAACCTTATTCTTATGATAAAGACGAACAACCTGAATAATATAATCTTAAAGTTGGTTCAATAATTTGCAAAAGATTCCTACGAGATAGACAAAATGTTAGGAGATGAAAAAAGTTTTAATTTCAAAAATCAATTTATAATCTGAAACAGATTTTGACTCAAAAGCAAGATAGCCTTATTCAAAGAAATGAGATAGAGAGACAAAATCATGAGTTTTCTTCCTTTACTTGATTTTAGAAAAATCAATCACAACTAACATAGTATTTAGAAAATACAAGAGGTAAATTTTCCATTTTTAAAAAACAAGATCTTTAAAAAATAATTTTTAAAATAAGAGGTGTTATGTGTGTGCTTGATCAGAGAAACAATAAAAAGCAACATAAGGAATTTGAAAAGGAAAAACAAAAATAATAAAACACAGAAAACACAATGAATAAACAATAGTAATAGAAAAACAAAAACATAAACACACAAAAAGAACATTAATTTACATCAGCTTGCTCCTGATCAGATGATTCAGAAGCTAGATCTGCCCAGGGTATTTTTCGTTTTGCATTGTCAGCCCTTATTAGAATTTGCTTAGCTTTACCCTTTTCCTTTTCAGGAAGGGTTCTTAAGTTCGGGCACTGATTTTTCATATGTCCAGGCTTCCTACATCCAAAACAAATAACATCAGAAGAAAACTTTACATTCTTACCATTTTTACCTTTGTTCCACTTTTGATGTTGATGTTTGTGCCTTAGCAGATTTTTCAATTTATTTGTTGCTGATGCTAACTCTTCACTTTCATCACTTTCAATGTCTTCAGTTTTCATCACTATCGTTTTATCTGCATCCAAAAGCTTTTGACCCAAACCTTGCTCGTAGGCAATGAGTGAGCCAATCAAATTATCAATAGAATATTCGTTCAAATTTTTTGATTCAGAAATTGCAATGACTTTGGCATCAAATTTTGCAAGTAGAGAACGTAGGATTTTATTAACTTTTTCAAAATTTGAAAGTTCTTTTCCTAAAGCATGTAATGATGTCACAATTTGAGAAAACCTAGTAAACATGTCCAAGATCGTTTCATAAGGTTTCATGCTAAAAAGTTCATAATCATGCATTAACATATTTAGCCTAAATTGCTTGATTTCATAAGTACCTTCATATCTAGTGCATAATTTATCCCAGATTTCTTTGCCAGAAGTGCATGCAGATATTAACATACAATCATCAGAATTCAAAGCACAGAAAAAACAATTTAAACATTTAGCATTTAATTGAGCATTGATCTGATCTGTTCTACTCCATTCAGAAAAGGGAATATCAATTTTAATTTCATTTACAATACGTGACGGTGCAGAATAACCAATTTGAATCATATGCCACATACGATAATCAATAGATTTCAAGAAAGTAGACATACGAATTTTCCAAAATTCAAAAGTAATATTTTCAAATAAAGGTGGCCGGGTGATTGAATATCCTTCCGCAATACTACGATTACAAAAATTAGCCATGGATCGAATTCAAAAGTTTTTAAACTTAAATTTTGAATCCCGCTCTGATACCACTTGTAAGTTCGAAAGGGATGTTAAGCCCTAGTGAACTAGTCCCGAGGCTAACCAAGAGGGGGGGTGAATTGGATATTTAAAACAAAATAAAAATCTTTTTATAATTTGCAGCGGAAATGAATTAAAACAACAATAAAAAGATCAATCACAGATTTCACCCAAGCAGATAATCGCAATAAAATAAAGTGCAGAAAATAATAAGAAAGAACACACCAGATTTATAGTGGTTCGGTCCAACTTGACCTACGTCCACTCCTCGGAGGCACCCTCCAAGTATTGCACTATACCACAAGTGTCTCTCCTTTAGCCCCCACAGCTAGGCGGAGAAGCCCTTACAAAATCGCTTCCACCTTCCCCGGTGCGGCGGAGTAGCCGGGTCCTTCGACACCAAAGAGCACTTCTTCTTCCCAAAACTTCCTTCGAGACGAGCCTTGAATCCGACGGTACTTAGGTGCAAGCCTGCCGGAGCAACCGTGTGAACCCCCTCACACTCCCTCGAGAAACCCCCTTCCCAGGCTCTTCTCCCTCTCAAACTCCACCCTTTCCTCTCTCCCTTTCAAGCTCTCTCTTCAAGTTTTCTCCAAAAGAACGAAGCCTCAATGGCTGCCAAAGACACATATCAAGTGCCTTGAGAAAGCTTAAATAAAGAGCTCCAAAAACCCTTCCAAATTAGTTCTGGCGGCAAAGATCGTCCAGGACGATCGCCGGATCGTCCAGGACGATGTGCTCCAAAAGACGGCTTCAGAAAACCCTAAAAACTCAATTCTGTCGCCAAAGATCGTCCTGGACGATCGCAGGATCGTCCAGGACGATGTGCTCCAAAAGGTGGCTTCAGAAAACCCTAAAAACTCAATTCTGCCGCCAAAAGTCGTCCAGGACGATCGCAGGATCGTCCAGGACGATGTGCAGAATTTGACCTGATAGTCCCGTACGATCCTGGGATAGTCCAGGACGATCAGAACAAATTTTGCACAAATCGTCCAGTACGATATATAGATCGTCCAGGACGATTAGAACAAATTTTTACTCTTAAATCCTTGCCTAAATTATCATGGCGGCTAGGGTTTTGAGATCATATTGGATCGTCCAGGACGATTAGTTCAATGAACAGATCGTCCTGGACGATCCGAAATCGTCCAGTACGATTTGTTCAAAAGTTGAACTTCTGGTTTTGACAGGATCTCACTCCCCCTAAGTATGTGTACACATGGTCATAAATAAGCATATACTATTACAGGACTTGACTCAAGGAATCAAAAAGTACATTAATGAGAAATACAATAAAGCCTTTTCTACTCATTCTTGAGTCTTGAATCTTTCTTGTATTGATGCAAGCTGTTCCTGAAATGTTAGTGCACACACAAATAAATATACATTCCAAATATTAGAAGATGTCAGCCATAATGTTTGTTATCATCAAAACAGGAACTCTTGAGCCCGAGTCGTAACAATGTCGTTCCTGGATTGTTTCTTATTGAGGCCGAACTTACTGCAGACCTTTGATTAATGGATAATTTTCAATAGTTTAGTAATTGGGATAAGAATTTCTACTTCATTTTCATTTGTTGCACCATTTTCACCTGTTGAGGGAAAGGAATAATCGTTGGTTTGCAGGTTCCTAGGAAAGTCCTTCGTCAATTTATTTTGCCCTGTTCTTCACAGATCTAGAAGGTGGAACTGTTTTGATGAGCTTAAGGGCCGTTTTGTCATTCTTAACTAATGATTTTTGGCTTTACTATTTCTGTGGATTTTGTTCATTGAACGATGATGAGTGTTGGCCAGTTGCTTGCCATTTCTCATTGGATGGTCCTTGTGGCAACCTTTAAGTTTCTGATTTTGGCATTATGTGGACGTTCTCTTTGGTGCTTTCAGTTATGGTCCTTGTGCCAACTGACTCACTCTTGGCTGCCTTGTGGCAATCTAGGCTCTCTACATCTCTCAGCTCCTTATGTATGTCGTCGTTGTTTACATCAATATACCCGAATTCTGATGTTTAGGTGGCTAGCCTCATCCTGAGTCCTATTTTTTTACCAACATTCCTCCTGTTCACCTTTTCTTTTTTCCTTTGGTGAACTATTTATAATTTTGGGTTTTTTCTCTTTTTCCTTATTCTGGTCTCTGTTTATTTTGTTGCGGTTTTGTTATAGTTATTAATTAATATACAGGCTTTGCCCCAATTTTTTCCCCAAAAAAAGTCCAGCCTTATAAGAATACTTTAGCTCCACTCGCCTGCATAAACCTTTATGTAACTAATTAGGATAGTTTAGTCATTTATACATCTATTTGCATCTGTGTTTATGCTACAGTAACATTAAGTGAAATGCTTTACCATCTTCCATTCTTCTTAGTTACTATTTTTGTTATTTCCTCTATTTGATGAAATGCTCAGTGGTGTTCAATCCTTTGGTTTCAATATGGTATCAGAGTCGTTTGCCTAACGGCTCTTCTTCTCAACTCCAATGGGAGATTCTGCAACTGCCTCTGCCCCATCCACACCTCCACCATTAACAACCAACAAACCAACGCCCAATGATTTCTTAATCCCTCCTACCCTTAAATTCCTTCTCTCTAACATCAAGAACATTATCAATGTTTAACTCCTCCCCGATAACTATCCCACCTGACGTTCCTCTATTCAGAAGCTTTTCTCCACCAACAACTTCTCTGACTATCTTGATGATAGTTAACCATGTCCACCCAAACATTTTTTATAGCCACCTGCTAACTTACACTCAACCCTCAATTTTCTTCCCGGATTATAGCAGACCAAAATCTCTCAGTACGTAGTTCTATTCTCCACAATATCTTCATCTATTCTACCCTACATTTTAAATCTCGACACCTCTGCGTCGATTTGGAAAACCCTCGAACACCATTTTTTCTCTACCAAATGTTTTGGTGTTATTCAATTAAAGAATGAGCTCCATTCATTATCCATGCCCAACAAATCCATGACTAATTATCTAGCTTCAGTTAAGACCTTGGTGGATAATATAACTATCGTCGGTAGTTCCGTGGAAAATGAATACATCTTGCTTTATATTTAAATGGTCTTCCCCTTCTCATCAGTCATTCAAAACAACAATCAGAACCTCTCTTCATCTAATTAGCTTGGACAATTTATACTCTCTTCTTTGCAGAAAAGAGGTAAATCAAGTCACTAATGCTATCAAAGAGCTATCATTCTCCTCTAATTCTTCTCTATTTGATTCGACATTCGCTCTCCTATCAACTCGCTGCCATGGTAGAACTCATTTCTCATAAAATCATGGATGTGGTCGAGTGTCCACCTTCAGCAATAATCGGTCATTTAGGCAGTTCCGTTTTGATGGTGACTGTCAAATTTGAGGCAAATGCAAAAATTTCACACTTACTTGCTTGCATAGGGGCACCTTTTAGTACATCCCTCTGACCTACCCGACCAATGTCACTCTACTTGCTAATTCTGATCCTACCCCCTAGTATTTAGACAATCATGCTACTGCCCACCTTACGCCAGACCCTCTCCCTCTTCAAAGACCATATCTAGCAAGGATCAAGTGCTTGTTGGAAACGGTGCTCCTCTTCCTATACAACACTTTGGTAACAATTTTCTACCCACACCTACTTGTAAGCTCTCCCTAAATCCACTACTCCATGTTCCTAAGCTAACCTACCATCTACTCTTTATATCTAAACTTATCAATGATAACCACTGCTCTATTGTATTTGACAATTCTAGATTTCATGTCAAGGATCGGACGACCAATCGAACTCTTCTCTAAGGCCTATGCCATAATGGCCTCTATCTGGTACTGCTCCAACCATCAATCTACAACCTCCATTCTTGCCACTACAGCTGTCATTGAGGCACCCTCTCCAGCTCACACTTGGCATCAACATTTGGGTCATCCCAATTCGAATGTCTTTGCTATTTTATCTAATTCATTTCCTAATTTATGTATTCCCAACTCTCATAACTTATGTAATTCCTATAAATTAGCTAAAAGACACAGGCTTCCCTTCTCTCATTCTCAACATGTATCTCAGTCTCATTTAGAATCAATTCATGTCGATGTTTGGGGACCTTCCCCTGTCTTCTCTTATGATGGTTTTCATTATTACCTATTTTTTTATATATGATAACACCCGCTACTCTTGGTTATTTGTTCTTAAACAAAAATTTGATGTCTCCAATCTATTATTCAATTTAAAAACCTCATTGAAAAATAATTAAATTTACCCATTCAAACTATTCAAACTGACAAAGGAGGCAAATTTCTCAACAAGTCATATGCTCATTCCTATCCCATAATGGCATCACACATCAGTATAATTGCCTACACACTCCCCAACAGAATGGCACTGCTGAACAAAAATATCGCCATCTCTTAATACGGCCCATACATTACTCATCGATGCCCACCTACCACCTCAGTTCTGGAGTGTAGCATTACATACGATAGCTTACCTTATAAATTATCTCCCCTCATCAACACCTCATTAAACCTCCATATGAGCTACTCTATAATATTCCACCTTCATACACCCACCTTCGCACATTTGGCTACCGCTATTTTCCTTGGCTTCAACCCTATGCTCCACACAAATTAGCACCATGATCCACCCCATGTATTTTTTTCGACTATGCTCTTAAAAAAAGGCTATAAAATTTATATTCCCATCACTAGAAAAAGTATGTCTCTCGTCATGTTATTTTTGATGAAACCACCTTTCCTTCTATTTCCCCACCTCCCATCGAAATTGTTTCATCTCCAACTACAGTTGTTGCTCCATTCTTTCCTCATATTATTACTCCCACTATCCCCACACCATCCCTTACTACCCACTCTCCTCCACAATAAGACTCTACCAATTCTACAACACCCCCCCCACCAATTCTCTCGCCTCACATAATGTATTTGTTTCTCACAAATCATCTTCAACGTCCTCACACAACTACTCTCAATCCTCCCATGCTCTGTTAATTATACAACCTCATTAACCCATGGTTATAGGACTTCACATTGGCTGTGATGCCCTAAAATCTAATTTGGAAGAATTATTCTTTTATCTTTTAATAAATAATAACCAGAGCTATCTAATATCATCTATCATAAATAAATAATAAAAATAGATTCTATAATTCAAAATATTAATGTGCACATCTGTATTCATTCTCAAAAATTATATACATTACTCAGGATCTACACTATCATATCACAACTACTCTATCCTGAGCACAAAAGAATAACTAAAACAAAAAGAAACAAAATATGAATAATCCTGATCACCAGCCTCACACTCTTGCTCCCCTGCCCTAACCTGAAATTATTTAATCACATATAATGAGCTAAAAGTATAGTAGGTCACCAAAACCTATAACTAAATTTAAAGTATGGCAAAAGAGCAATATGCATGTCAACAAACAAATTATAGCAGTTACATTCATGTGATCATTGAATCAGTACAGAAATAGTAAAATTCATATATAGTACTAGTAAAATCTATAAACAATAAAATACTACAGTATGAAAGTCAGTAAAGCAGTAAATAGTATAAGTGTCAAATCTATAAAGTAATCGTCATATTCGTAATACCAATTCATAAAGAAATTGTATAAAGTATCAAATCAAAATATTGATAAAGACTGTCAAATTTATGTTAATACAGTAAAATCATATAAGCGTGTACCCATCAAATATCTACTCTTTCAACTTCAAAGAGCTTCAAAGGATCTCTACTTTTTTAACTTCAAGTATTAGGTAATAAATTTATCTACACTTACTTTCACCATTTTAACTTTTTGCACTGGTTGGCATCTTATAAATGTTTGACAGACACGCACGCATAAAAATTAGTAAAACTTCTTCTTCTTTAGGCTTTATTTAGTAAGACTTCTTCTTCAAAGGAGGGAGAATTTAGTAAGATTCTTAGATATTTTTATCTTCCTCTTTGTTGTTTGTAGTTGTACTTTGGAATTGGAGAAGGGTTGATAGGTGCTCTAATTTGTATGTCATAATTTTGATTTTCTCTGTTTCGTGGATCATATCATTTATGCTTTCTCATCAGCATATATTTATTTGAAAGCTGGGCCATAACATCTTGTCTTCTATGATGGTTTTCTCTTTTTTGTTATAATTTATAACACATCATTATTGCTTTTTTGTTATAATTTATAACACAAAATTCTATGGCTGGCGGCACTTAATTTAAGTATTTTAATACCCTTGTTACAATATAAATTATGCTTCAAAACCATTTATAAATGACTATATGCTAATTCAACAACAGTGATAGCCAGCAGTTTGGAAAGCCATGAATTATTATGTCAAAATTCGTATAAAACTGTAAATTATCACGTCAAGAATTATTACGCCAAGCTAGACCGGTAGAACAACTGGTCAATTAGCAAGAATTTTTTAGTGTTTTCTTGAGGAAAAAATAAGAAAATACTTGTTTGAATGCTTGTGGCCAGCTTGGTAGCCATCATTATAATCAACAGACTAGCAATCAGCCTTATTCAACTAAGTGGAGTTTAATGAATACTCTATCCAGAGCAGCAAGTCTACCATTTGGATTAACATTGGTTTAGTTAATGCTTTCTTAAAACTAAAATCCATACAAAATACAAGTATATGAAATTTTAAACACATATTCAAGCAAACCAAAAAATCTAACTTACAATATCTGCATTGCATACATTTTCAATATATTCACTTGACATTTTAAAGGAAAGGAACATGTGTACCTTTTGTTTTTTTTTTTTTTTTTTTTGAGGAACATGTGTACCTGATTCAAGCTTTTGGTCATAAACATATGCAAAATTTTTTCTATCTGGTGACAATATTCATCCTTGATACTCATCCTTGCATTAACTAGGGAGCCTTAAATCTATACTATTTTTATAAAAGTGGCTTCGAAGACGATATGCATCGAAAAAGTATGCATATCCATTAGGCAACTAATGAAGGTTTTATCCCTCTCTATCATATATTATACCTTAAGCTTTCCTCACTTGTTTTCCTTTCGTGCTTTGCATTCTTTCTATATCTACTCCAGCTTAACTTTCTTGAACTTGACAAATGAAATAAAGAGAACCAACCAAAAAAGCACTTTCTTGAAAAAAAGAAAAATGGTTGGTATAATAAGGATCAACTTACCATGAAGCACCGCACTATAAGCACCACATTTGTACACATGAATATAAGCAAATTCTTTGAGAAGCTTGACAAATGCATTCTAAAACATACTTAGCTTTAAAACTCTTACATGAGTTGCATTTAAGTCATTTTTATTGCATTATATAGTCTTTTTATTATATTTTTAAACATATATCTACTATGCTGGTGTATCATTACCTTAAAACAATTCTAATATATATATATATTTTTTTAATTAGCTCTCTCGCAGTTTGCATTTGGTTTCTCAGTCTCTATTCTCTTGGCTTCAAAGATTACGTAATGAAATTATTTCTTGATGAATTGATTTTTTTTTATTTTTTTACCTGTAATTATTGTACATTGCTTTTCTTTATTTTGTTATTTGCAATTACTTTACAATTATTTGAATATTTCTTCCCTAATACTCAAATATTTATATTGCAAGTATGCCATGGCTACACATGTCAATGCTTAGTAAGAAAGACTCTATAATATGAAGAATGTGTTTGCAAGATATTTGGTATGTATAAGCCTACTGTCACAACCATATGTATTTAAATATACATTACGGTTCACATCAGTGAGAACAAAGATAAATGAAAAGTGAAAAATATAGATGTGCATATTGTAAATGTAGAAATTGAAACCTTATAGCTACAAGATTTGTTTTGGCAACTCTAGAGTCCGAGATATCCTACATCAAATTTATTATAAGAGATTAAAGCAAATGATAATATTACAATTGAGTAATTCAAAGAAATCTTCAAGAGTTCAAAGAAATCATTAAGAAATTCAATTAATGAAAAACCAACAAGCCATTAATTTTTTTCCGTAGTAATTGACATCCCAATTGTATCAAATTTGATCAAAATACTGATCAAATAGTGAAATAATTAGAAAATAAAAGATGAAGGAAGCGGTCTTCAAAGGGAAGAAAATTTAAGTATAGTGCCAGTATAAGTAGATAAAGAAGCCTTGTTTTTGACCTGCAGAAAAATAGAAACAAATAACTACCGGAATGGAAAATAGTATAAGGAAAAACACTATAGCCATCACACAGCATAATCATGCCTTCACACTTTTCCCCCACTCTCATATATATATATATATATATATATATATATTATACTTAGGTAGTTATATACGGTTTGATAATAACTATTGTTGTCCAACGGTTGGATGAGCTCCAGTACATAGGAACGTTCAGTAGTAGAGGTAAGTGGAGCAGATAACATGCAACCCAATAATTGATACTGAATAATTATGTAGAATTACTTATCATCTCCCCGCAAGTTAATTATGGTGGACTGAGATGTGTTTAGCTTTGACGTAATCCCGAATAATATGAAAATCAACCTCAAGTGTTGTGTTCTTATATGAACAAAATAGATAATGTGTTTGCAATAATGGAGTTAATAATCAATAGTTATTGATGATTACAAATGATGCTTACGATTTTGGTATATATCTGGTTGATTAAATCTCCAGATTGACTCTGGATGTTGCTTTATGCATTCCAGATTGACTCTAGATGTATTGCTTCATGTGTGTAGCAAGAAAGCTAAATCCATACAATCAAAATAATTTTCACATTAACTTGGATATTAATCAAAATAAATGATTGGATACTTGTTAAAATAATTTAAGTTGATCCATCTAAAGTAACAATACTAATGACAAAGCAGTAAAGCACAACATAAAATAAATTGTAGAAAATTATAATAAAGTTTAACTCTGTTTTCTGAAATAAGAAAAAAAACATCTTAACAGCTAAAAATTTTATTGTTTGCATAATTGCTCCTTATTTTAACTTGTCTTCCTAATATCTAGATTCATATTAGTTAATTTTAGGTTAGTTTATGAAGCAGGAACTTTCTTTATTAATCCATTAACATTGCTACTCAATTGCTTTTATCAAAAAAAAAATAATGTCTATTGGTTCATTCAGTATGCCAAAAAATCAATTTTGGTCAAGTTGCAACTCTTTCAATCCTTCTCATGCATGTGGAGATTCATATAATTTGAATACTTAGTATTGTAGAAGGCACAATGATTATTTATCTAATCTATCTATCAACCTGTATAAATTGTTAAATATCGATCATATATCTCAAAATTTACTATTTATTTGTTTAACACCATTCATATCTATTAATTACATTGTTAATAATTTTTATAGATATATTTGACATGAAAGGAAAAGAAAAATAGAATATGACAAAAATCAATATGCTAAAATATCTACTGAAGAGAAGAGAAGAAAAACACAGGCCATCATTCTTGTTAGAAAAAGAAGGAAGCAATTTTCAAATCTTGAAATCGCTTGTTTGCCATCATCCTCACATTACATAGGTAAATTTCTTACAATTGTTTAATCATATATATATATATATATATATAATATATTTCTTTCTTAATATTTATATCTATATTTTTTAAAACAGCTTCTAAAGTGCCAAATATTAAAGATGTGATTATAGAATATAATTCAAGTATGTCAGAAATGCATGTTCTTCAGGAACCACATATATGTTGTTATTGTAATGCAAAAAAAATTCAATATGAGCCACCAACATTTTGCTATTATAATGGAGAGGTTTTACTTGCTCAAACAAATGTCCCTGAACAACTTTATGAATTATTCATGTCATCTTCATATGAATCAAAAGAATTTAGAGCTAAAATTAGAGGATATAATAGTATATTCGCATTCACATCTTTTGGAGCTCATATTGACAAAGATTTAGTAAATTTGAGACAAGGGATTTATACATTCAGAGCTCAAGGATAAATTTATCATAGTCCACCACCAATTGCAAAAGGATCAAGTGGTTTGTGTTATTTTCAATTATATATTTATGATATATATACTGAAGCAAATAATAGAATGAATGTTATTAAAGATATGAATCTTTCAGAAGAGATGGTAAAGAAACTGATTGATATACTTTCTGAAAATTCTTACGCACAATTCTTCAAATCTTTGAATAATAGAGGATTATTGGAAAATTTTGAAATAAGCATTAAATCTGATGTCTAGTTAGATTAGAGTGTTTATAATTCTCCTACTATGTCACAAGTTGCAGCGATATGGATTGAAGGAAATAATGCAACAGGTTGTAGTTGAGCGTATTATCATTTTGACGTCACATTCTGGTACATATCGAAAGATCAAACAATATTTTGGATGTTATGACCCTTTACAATATCCTATTTTATTCTCAAATGGAGAAGTTGGATGGCATTAAAATATCAATCGAACCTCCAAATTTCAAAGAAGTAATGATTATGTGTCTATCCAAATAATGGGACGACCTGCAATAGAGGAAGAGTTATTCATCCAAGAAGAACATGGTAATTATTATATTACTTTTTTTATATTTTATTCTACCAACTATATTATATTATCAAGTATTAAAAATATAGTTTTTTAAAAATATTATGGGCATTCAGAAGTCATCAAAGGAAAGGATTTCATGCAGAGAATATTATAGTTACAAGTTTCAAATTTGAGAAAATATCAAATCTATTCTTTTATATGCTGGTAGATTATTGCATCAATATGTTGTTGACATATATGTGAAAATTGAGACAAGTTGATTGGATTTTTACAGAAAAAATCAACATACAATTCGGTCAGAGTTATATAAGAGAATCATTGATAGTGTGGTAGCTGGTGAAACACTAAGCAATAATGTAGGACAAAATTTATACTTCCACCCTAATTTATTGGTGGACCTCGTGATATGAGATGTAGATATTTGGATGTAATAGCTTTTGTTCAATGTTTGTGAAAACCTGATTTATTTATAACAATTACATGCAATCCTGATTGGCAAGAAATTCAGGATGAGTTGAAGCCACGGTAATCTGCATAAGATAGGCCAAACTTAACAATACGTATTTTCAGGGCAAAATGATAAGATTTAAAAGATCAGTTATTTAAAAAGTCTATTTTTGGAGGCGTGGCTGCTCATGTATATGTTATAGAATTTCAAAAAAGAGGTCTTCCACATATACATTTTTTAATTATTCTGAAGACTAGATTTAAGATATCAACTCCAATATAATTTGATAGAATTGTGTCTGCAGAACTACTAGATCTATCGAATTATAAAAGATTACATGAATTAGTTGTCAAACATATGATACATGGTCCATGTGGAGCATTAAATAAAAAGAACCCATAAATGAAGAAAGGATTTTGTAAGAATAAATATCCTAGAAATTTCTCAGTTCAAATAATAATTGGTGATGACTCATATCTAATTTATCGCAGAGGAAATGACAGTCAACAAGTAAAAGTGAGAAATTATATTATAGATAATCATTAGGTAGTTTCCTATAACCCATATCTATTATCTAGATATAATTGTCATATAAATGTTAAGATATGTTCTGGTATGAAGGCAGTTAAGTATTATTGTGGGCTAGAACATACGTAGCGATAGAGATTAGATTTTTTGTCTTTGCGTTGCACGAATATCTAGCTCACACATAGAGAACACAAGATTTTTACATGGAAAACCCTGAAATAGGAAAAAACCAAGGGGCCTGGCCCAGTTTGAATGAATCCACTAGAACTCGAGTAGATTACAGGGACCTGACTCGCCTCCAAGGGTGATCATATTACAAGTATTAATCGTAGAGTTGAAGTCGGGGGTATGTGAAAGTCCAATGTCACAGTGGCGGAACTTTGGGGTCACCCGGTGATCTGGCAAAACTTTAGGCCTTAAATAGTGTTTAGGTAGAACTCTGAACCTTAGGTGAGGGTCCGATAGAGTTGAGGATGTCAGGCGGCGGTCCTACAAAGTTGAGGACATCATGTGGTAGTTCGGTGGAGCTCAGGGGATCAGGAGGTGGTCCAACAAAGTTGAGGATGTCAGGCGGTTATTTGGAGGAGTTGAGGATGTCAGGCGGCAGTCCTGCGGTGTTGAGGATGACAGGTGGTGGTCCGGTGGAGTATAGAGCCTCAGGTGGTGATCTGGTAGAGTGTAGGGCCTCAGGTGGTGGTCCTGTGGAATGTAGGGCCTCAGGTGGTGGTCCGGCAGAGTGCAGGGCCTCAGGTGGTGATCCTGTCAGAGTGCAAGGCCTCAGGTGGTGGTCTGGCAAAGTTCAGGGCCTCAGGTAGTGGTCCGGCGGAACTCCAGCGATGGTCGAAGAGGAGCAAGGAGGCAAGAGCTTTCTCTTTATTTCTTAGGATTAGGTGCCCTGTTCAAAGAGGAGATGGGGCTCTATTTATAGATTTGTGGGAGTGGAATGGCTTGTAAATAGGAGGAAGATCAAGGGTAGTTAGGGAGTGGTTTGAATGGATGGCTGATATTGAATCCCTTGATCATAGCTGCTGGATATTTGAAGGTTCTAGAGATATCGGATTTTGGCAATCTTGGACTCGTTGGATTCGTCTCATCGAGACACTTGATTGGACTATAAGCATCTTATATTTGGAGACCATTTAATAATCCAAATTATAGTTTGAACCTTCCAACTGTGCTTCAGACCCTTGATTTGGACCTATTTGGACTCGGATCGGGTTGAATTTGGCGTCATTGGATTTATATTTTCGAGATGTTCAGTTTGACTATAAGTTTGTCAAAATCAGAGTTTAGATGGTCCCAATTTTGATTTTAGAAGTTTCCAACTTGATTTTGCCTCGAGATTCGTGCCTGATAAAGATAATTTTTCAAGGAAGTATCACTCGCCCCCCTATTTTCGAACATCAAAGCTCTAGAAGTCTGAAAATATGTATCCAGCCTTTGGGGAACTTTTTGTGCGATTTGAACTTTAGAAAGAATCCAATCTTTGGTGTAGAGGTCCCGAACAGCTTTAAAAATGTCAAAATTGAGTCCAGAACGTTAAAAATGGTCTTGGCGACCCAAAAATGTCCGATTTGACCTTTCCAGACCCAAAATTGGGTCTGGAAATGGCTCAGAGCAAAAAAGCCCCACCGCCGGCCCCCGCCTCGCTCACCAGCGCGCCCGCGTGCTGCCCGATGCTGCTTAGCGCCCAGCGCGCCCTCGCCTGCCCGGCCTGCCCGCCTTCCTGGGCGTAGCTAACACGGCCATGCCGCTTGCGTGACCCGCACGCTGACCGGGGGGTTAGCCTTGTTGACCGGCTGATTACCGGCAGTTGGCTTAACAGCCGGTGTTGATTAGCCTAACCGCTGGCAGTTAGGTCAAAAAAAAATTTATAAAATCCCTAAAATACCCCTACCCCAACTATAAATAGACCCCCCCCCCCTCTCCTAGATCTTAATCCACACCATTCCTCCTCCTTCTCTTTTCTTTCATTAGAGGCCATCCCCTGGCCCTAAACGGGTGGCATCCCTCGTCCAGGCCCAGGGCCCCTCTTTGTAAGAAGGAGACGCCCTCCTCCCACCTTTTTTCCACACTGTCCTCTTCTTATACAGGTGGCATTCCCTACTCTCAGATAGGTGGTATCCCTTATCCAATGGCAGGGCCCCTTCCTACATAGAGGTCATGTCAGGCGACCACCTTCCCTCGAGTGATCCCGCGGCCAGGAGAAATCCTATCTCCCTGTCTAACGATGAACGGAGGCCCAATAAATGAGCGAGGGTGGATAATGTAGCGTCCACTACCACGGGCAATTCTCTAATTATTCTTCTCAAGAATTTCTACATCTCGAATGATGTGGTGATGATGGTCCCGAAGAGGTCTGATTGGGTTAGCCTTCCTCCTTTCGGGGATCCTTACTATCTGCAAGACTAGTTTACGAGCAGGGTTGCGCTTTTCACCTCCCACTGAGATGGTTGAGATTTTAAAAAGATGCAGGGGGAGCCTGTCATAATTTTCGTATAGAGCTATGTCGATGACGGTGGGGCTGATTGCACTTTTCAGAGATCGAGGGGCCATGTTGACACCTGAGCACCTTTCACGAATGGGGTGACTCACCAGTGATACGCAGGGGCGCATGACATTTAGATCCAAATGGTTGGATATACGTACCCAGGATCCTGCGAAGAGGTTGACCAGTGCCTTCTTTTATGTGAGAAATGACTGGGGCCTACTTAAGAAGTGGGGGAACATGAGGGACTTGCCAGCTCCATTGCACATCAGCGAGAAAGACATAATGAGGCTCCTGAAGGTTCCCAACATCGAGCATCTTCTGTAACAGGTTCGTTATTTAAATAAGTATATAGAAGAAGAGTTCATGTTCAAGGTTGGTCTGTCCTTTCATGCTGGGAGATCAGATGCTAGGATGCTGAAGCTGACTTCGAAGGTTCCTGAGCCACCTATCTCAGCTCCAAAGGTGGCTCCTAAACAACCGACAAAAGGTGGAGACCCCTAGGTTTTGCTAAAAAAGAAAAAGTTGGAGGGGGTTGCGATGAGTACAAGCAAAGTTCCACCTGTCTCTTCCCCTATCAAGTTTCGTGTTCCTGGGGACGTCTTGAGCCACCAATATATTGGATACCTCAAAGCTGATGACCTGGTGAGTAATATCTTCTTAATGCTTCTTTTCTATCTTTTCTGGGATGGCTTCTTACACTCTTTCCTTCCTTATTTCAGTTGTCACGGTGTATAGAGCTCAAGGCCGAGCTAACGGGGGCCCTGAATAAATGGAACGTTGAATTTGTGAAAGTTAAGTACATTTAAGGAGTGTATAAGTGGAAGTATAATCATAAGACTAGAGAGGCAAAGGTGCTAGAGGAGGAGCTGTGAGGGTGCAGGACTGAGCTGTCGAACATAGTACAATCTGTATCTCTCTAGAATCAGCAGATTGATCGTCTTCAGGTTGATCTTGAGAGGGCACAGGCGACGATCACCCAACTTCATGAGGATCAGAGGGCCTCTGTAGAGAAAGTAGCAGTGCTCGAGGCTGAGAACAAGAGGTCCTAGATTCTTATTATCAAGAAGGAGGCTGCTTTGACTAGTTTTGAGTCTTCGAGAGTTATTGAGGATTTCAAGAAGTCGATAGCCTTCAAGATCATCATCCAGGACCATATTGAGGAGACTCGTGATCACATTTATGAGATAGAAGTGAAGGCTTTAGAGCAGCAGTGCCTTGATGAGGGGTTCATCCGGGGCTTCTTGAAGGGAGTTCGTCTAATACAGCAAAAGATTGGAGTTGAGGTCGAGGGGCTAACACCCAGCCAGGCTTTAGATGACTCTCCCCTGGATTCTGATAGTGATGACATAAAGAGCGAGCTGCAGAAGGCCTTTTCCCCTGAGGTCGATGATGAAGTTGTGGATACTGAGTAGTGTCTTTTATATTTCTTAGCGATGGATATGTATTAGGTATTTTTGTTCATATGTGTTGTCTTCTATAATTTAGTTGTGGATTATTTATGCATTTATTAATGAAAAGTATTTCAGTGCTCTTATTTTAGCTCAAGTGAATTTTATTTATGCTCTCTTAAGGTACTCGTTTTATCTGAGGCTATCAGTTAATGCCTTCCAACACAAGTGAAAAATTTCAGATTGGACCCACTTGGGACCAAACATCCAGTGATTGAGACTCATGCCTCTTGAATCAAGGAGTTCAAGATTAAAGGATGTTTGACCTTTTTGAGGTTGTTGACTATAGCATTGTATAATGCTATTTAACCTATGTGGAAGAGATCAGATCGAATCCCCCTGGGACTGATCATCCAGTAATTGAGGTGTAACGAAGAGTGCGTATATGTCAAATCAAGGATATTAGGATTAAGTGACATCCACCTAGGAAGTTTTAACCTATTCGAGGTTATTAGTTGAAGCACTTTGAAATGCCTTTTAACCTGTATGAAAGAGGTCGAATCAAATCCCCCTGGGACTGATCATCCTGTGATTGAGTTACAATAGTGATTACGTATTACTCGAATCAAAGATTTCAATATTGAAGTTCATCGCATGTATGAAATTATCATTGCAGTCTTACTTGAAGAAGGTGATAAAGTAACTGAATGGTGGAATAGAGTTTTACGACATTAAATCACATCACACATCCTTAATACAATTTAGGAGTAGGAGCTACAAATATTACTAACGTTATAAAAGGTGAATGACACTTAATACTGAAGACATACAACATCTAAATAAATAACACTTTTATTGATAGTATTTATGAAGATTGTCTATATTCCAGGTTTGAGGAAGCATTTTTCTCTCAGCATCCTTCAATTTGAAGGTCCCGGGCTTCACCATAGCTGCTACCAAGTATGGACCCTCCCAAAGGGGGGAGAGTTTTGGGGGCCTTTTCCTGCTGCCTCGATGCTATGTAGAACTAGATCCCCAATTGATATAGATCGTGGTTTCATCCTTCAGTTGTAGTGATGGGCAACTCTCTGGTGGTATGCAGCAGCTTTGAGCATCGCCTCGTCTCTTGCCTCTGGAATGAGGTCTAGATTGTATCTGAGCTTTTCTTCGTTACCGTTAAAGTCAAAAGTTTAAACTATATGACTTGGGACTCCAATGTCGATGGGGATAACAGCTTCTGTGATAAAGTAGAGATTGTATGTGGTTTCTCCTGTTGGAGTTCTAACTGTGGTACGATAGGCCCAGAGGATATTTGGGAGCTCATCAGCCCATTACCCCCCAGCCTTCTCTAGCCGTGTCTTCAACCCTTTCAGAATAGTTTAGTTAGTGATCTCTATTTGTCCATTAGTCTGAGGATGGGCTACAGCCGTGTGTACTAGCTGAATGTGGAGATCTTTATAAAATGTGATAAAGATCTTTCCAGTAAACTGGGTTCCATTATCGGTGATAACGTTTATAGGGATACTGAAATAACATATTATACTCTTCCACATAAACTATTTAGCATTTACCTCGGTGATCTTTTCCAGAGGTTCGGCCTCCACCCACTTGGTGAAATAGTCCACTACTAAGATAATAAACTTTCATTATCTAGTGGCTATAAGAAAGGGTCTCATTATGTCGATCCCCTAGTGAGCAAAAAGCTAGGGACTCTATAAAGTTGAGATTTCTATGGCAAGTAGATGGGTGAGGTTGGCATGTATCTAGCAGTTATTATACTTTTGTATGAACTTTGGTGCATCTTATTTTATCGTGGGCCAGTAGAACCCTTGTCTCATTATCTTGTGAGTGAGTGCCCTTCCACCCAGGTGTTCTCCGTAGATGCCCGAATGTACTTCTCAGAGTGCATAATTGGCCTCTAAGAGACGGAGGCACTTAAGGTAGGGTCCTGTGAAGGCCCACTTGTATAATTCTCCACCAATGATAGTGATGTTTGCTGCCTACCTCCATAGTCACATTGCTGTTATCGGGTCTTTGGGAAGAGTACCATCTTGTAAGAAAGATAGAATGGGATGAATCCAGGATGCCTCACTTAAATTATCGATCGATTTCATCACCCAAGAGCCAGGAATACTTGGAAAATGGATCTCCTTGATACACTTTCTTTTGAAAGTGTCACCGGTTATAGAAGTGGCCAGTTTGGAGAGGGCGTCTGCTCGTGCATTTTACTCTTGAAAGATGTGGATAATCTGATATTTGTTTATACAAGCTAAGTGTAGCTTTACTATATTGTAATAGAAGGCCAATGGGGGATTATGAATGTCGAACTCTCCCTCTACCTGTGAGGCAACTAATTGGGAATCAGTGTAGACTACCAAGTTTTGTACTTCACAGTCGATTGCCAGGCTAATCTGGTAATAAGAGTCTCGTATTCTACTGCGTTGTTTATTACAGGGAACTTAAGTCAGAGCCCGTACTCAAGAGTAACTTATTGTGATGAGATCAACAGAATCCCTGCTTCGGTGCCAAAACTTTCAGAGGCTCCATTAACATATATTGTCTAGCACTGGGGAAAAAGAGAGACGCTTAGTGACTTGTCAGATACCGAGATGGTGCATTCAACCATAAAATTTATAAGTGCCTGAGATTTGATGTCTAGTATGGTCAGGTAGTGAATGTCAAACTCTCCCAGTTCTACGAACCACTTGATGAGCCTACCAGAGGCTTCGGGTTCTTGCAGGATATTTTTTAGTGGCAAATTTGTATAGACTCTAATAGTATGGGCCTGGAAGTAGGGGCGTAGCTTTCTAGCTGAGTAGACTAAGGCCAAAGCTGTCTTATCTTCTAAAGAATAACATCCTTCTATTTCAGATAAGATCTTGCTAACATAGTATATGGGACATTGAATATCATTCTCCTCTCGAACCAGGATCGAACTAATTGCCTCGGCAGAAACAGCCAAATACAAAAATATTTTTTCTCCTAGATCTAGTTTTGAGAGTAGCGGAGGTGAAGCTAGATATGTTCAAAGTTTCTCAAAGGCCTCCTAGCATTCGTTTGTCCATTGAAATCCTGAGTTACGGGCCCCTATGAGGATTTTAAAGAAGGGTAGATATCTATCTCCTGAGTGGGCCAAGAAGCGAGAAAGTGTTGTGATCCTTCTATTTAATCTCTAGACTTCTTTGATATTCTTTGGATGCACCATATTTATTAGAGCCTTGATCTTCTCGGGATTGTCCTCATTCCCTCGGTGGGTAACCATGAACTCCAGAAATTTTCCTGAGGCCACTCTGAATGTACATTTAAGGAGGTTGAGGTGCATATTATAAGATCGGAGGAGATAGAAACACTCTTCCAAATCAGAGATATGCTAGGATTTTTTGAGGCTTTTTACTAGCATATCGTCCACATAAACTTTCATAATATATCCTATAAGGTCTTTAAATAACTTATTCATGAGGCGTTGATATGTGGCTCCCACATTCTTTAGTCCAAAGGGCATAACCTGATAGTAATATAGTCATCTATCTATTTGAAAAGCTATTGCCTCCACATATGTGGGATTCATTTTTATTTAATTATTGCCTGAGTAGGCATCTACGAAACTCAGCATTTGGTGTCCAGAGGTGGAATCAACTAATTCTTCGATACGAGGGAGTGGAAAGCTGTCCTTCGGATAGGCCTTATTGAGGTCTGTGTAATATACACACATTCTCCAAGCTCCACTAGTTTTCTTGACCATAATAACATTTGCCATCCAAGTTGGATAATGTACTTCCCGTATGAATCCAACTTCTAGGAGTTTATTGACTTCTTTTTTGATTGCTTGCTAGCGTTCTGGTGTAAAACTTCACTTCTTCTGTATAACTGGCTTGTATGTTGGGTTTAGCTTGAGGGAGTGTGTGATTACTTTAGGGCTGACTCCAGGCATGTCTGCTGGACTCCAAGCAAAAACATCTTGATTTCTTCTTAGAAACTCTATGTACTTTGTTTTCTCTTCTTCTATGAGTAATGATCCGATTTGTACTGTTCTTGAAGGATGCTCATCAGATAGGGAAATACAAGCAAGATCCTCGACAGGGGAGGCTTTTTGAGGAATATCCACATTTCTCATATCCAAGTCTTCGATGCTCAAGGTAATTGAGGGGCATAGTTGAGCCTGTCGAAGATAACAGGATTGTGCTTCTTACAGATCTCCTCGTACTATGTCAATCCCTGCTAGGGTGAGAAATTTCAGTTTGAGGTTTGGGATCGAGGCAAGGATCCTGAGGGTTGACGGAAGGGGCCTTTTGAAGATGACATTGTATGCTGATTCTGACTTCATAATAATAAACTAGAAGAAGTGGGTGGCTTGTCAGGGGAATTCTCCTAATACAACGGGAAGGCTGATTGTACCTTCTACTCACACGGGCTGATTATCAAATCCATATAGCGATCCTGCAGCAGGTTGGAGTTTTTCTCTAGCAAGACCCATGCTAAAAAAAGTGGAGTAGAATAAGACATCAACGAAGCTCCCATTTTTGACCAAGATCCTTTTGACTTTATAGCATGGGTTGTCGATCCCTGCACTTATTACAAGGGGGTCTTAATGAGGGGTTTTTACTCCCTCTAATTCAGAATCATTGAAGGCAATGGAATGGTCGGTGCGGGACTTCTTGGGTGTTGGCTCCTTAAAGATAGAGATCAGAACTTGATTTGGCATTAAAGGACCCCCAGTAATTGTTTCAATTTCACCAACCATTTGGCAATTGTTCACTGACTATTTTTGCTATTGATTTTGCCCCCCAGCCAGGACACCCTCATCTCGGGCTGGTGGATTCTTAACAAACTATCGGAGATACCCTTATCGAATCAGTCTCTCAATTTCTTCTTTGAGTTGCATGTAGGCTTCAGTAGTATGTCCATGACTACGGTGGAAGTGGCAGTATTGCTCCTGATTCCCGACGTTGGGTTTCAAAGGTTGTGGCCACTTGATGTTCTCCTGACCTTGAATGGCCATCAGTACGTTGACCTAGGATACGTTAAGTAGAGTATACTCCTTTTCTAGGTGAGACTCTCATCGTGGTTGTGAGGGTCGAGGGGGTAAATTACCATTCTTCTTTCAGTGTGAGGAAGGATTTTTCGTCCCAAGTGTACTCTTTCATTTCTCAATTGTCTGCTCGAATTGCTTCCTATAAGCATTAATGGCCTCGTCAGCAGATATTTGTGCTTCCACACGGTGGATCAGATCAGCATATGAAGGGATCGTGTCACGCATGAGAGCTGAGTAAAAGGGACCAGGATGGAGTCCTCCAAGAAAAACTCCTCTAAGTAACTCAGAATCTACTCCAGGAATTTATCGAGCTTCGATAGAACATCACTGGAAGTACTCCTTAAGGGACTCATTTTCATTTTGTCAGATTCCAGAGAGGTGGGAAGAGTCTTTAATCATTCTTCGATTGGCAACAAACTATTCGAAGAATATTTTTGCCAATTTGACGAACATTGGAATGGTTCTGAGGGGGAGTGAATAGAACCATATTCTGGCTTGCCCCTTGAGGGTAGCTGGAAAGACTTGATAGAGGAGCGCATCTGAGGCTCGTTAGATGTGCATGATAGTTCTATAGTGGTCGATGTGTTCGTATGGGTCAGATGTCCCATCATAAGGATCGATGTGATAGTTCGTGAGGGATGTTAAGCCCTTATGAACTAGTCCCGAGGCTAACCAAGAGGGGGGTTAAATTAGATATTTAAAATAAAAGAAAAATCTTTTTTTAACTTGCAGCAAGAATGAATTAAAAAAATGATAAAAGGATTTATCATAGATTTCACCCAAGCAAATAATCGCAGTAAAATAATGTGCTGAAAATAATCAGAAAGAACACATCGAATTTATAGTGGTTCGGTCCAACCTGACCTACATCCACTCCTTGGAGGCACCCTCCAAGTATTACACTAAACCTTTAGTGACTCTCCTTTAGCCCCCACAGCTAGAAGGAGAAGCCATTACAAAATCACTTCCACCTTCCCCGGTACGGCGGAGTAGCCGGGTCCTTTGACACCAAAGAGATCTTCTTCTTCCTAAAACTTCCCTCAAGATGACCCTTGAATTTGATGGTACTTAGGTACAAGCTTGTCGGAGCAACCGTGTGAACCCCCTCACACTCCCTCAAAAATTCCCCTTCCAAGGCTCTTCTCCCTCTCAAACTCCACCCTTTCCACTCTCCCTTTCAAGCTCTCTCTTCAAGTTTTCTCCAAAAGAAATGAAGACTCAATGGCTGCCAAAGACACTTTCAAAGTCTTTGACAACCCTTAAATAGAGGGCTCTGAAAACCCTTCCAAAAATGTTCTGGCGATAAATATCATCCAGGATGATCCTGGGATCGTCCTACATGATCAGTACAAATTAGTCACTCAAGCCAGTACGATCAGCATAGTCCTAGACGATCCTTTCAAAAATTTGTTCTTATCATCCTGGATGATCTTTCGATTGTCTGGGTTGATTTATTCAAATTCATACATATCATCCAGTAGATTTTTCGAGACATCCAGGAGACTCAGAGGAAAATTAAGGTTTTTGCCACAGATCGTCCAAGACGATATGATCATTGAATCCAATCCTTAATTACTTTCTTTAACCACCAGATTAGTTTAGGCATGATTGGCATAGATTGTCTAGGATAATCCTAGGATCGTCCAGGATGATTAGAACAAAATTTGCAATATAAATCTTGCCTAAATTATGCTGGCGGCTAGGGTTTTGAGATCATAATGGATCTTCTGAGATGATGTAAATATCATCCAGGATGATTAGTTCAATGAACAGATCCTCCAGTATGGTGTGTTTAAAAGTTGAACTTCTAGTTTTACTAGATCTCACTCCCCCTAAGTATGTGTGTACATGGTCACAAGTAATCATACACCCTTACAGGACTTGACTCAAGAAATCAAAAAGTATATCAAATGAGAATTACAAGAATCATACATCATAACCTATTCTACCCATTCTTGAGCCTTGATTCTTTGTTGGATGGTGCATATTATTTCCTGAAATGTTAATATACATACAAATAAATATACATTCTAAATATTAGGAGATATTAGCCATAATATTTGTTATCATCAAAACAAGAACTCGTGAGCCCGAGTCGTAACACGACGCTCGGTAGTTTGAATCCTACCGGAATGGGATGTTGAAGGATGGCTTTGGTCAGGGGTGATGACTCCTGAAGGTCCCACTGACCCAGAGATTATCTCATGCCTCCCCCGGGGAATTCTTCTCAGACTAATCTCTGTAGTTCATGCTGTAAGGTGTTACGAGGGAGTTCAACCATATGCGGTCGAGCTAAGTTCTCAAGAGCATCCTGAGGAATGTAATGTTGTTGATCTATGCACGAAGGACGGGTAGAGCTGGTTATGTCAGCAAGTTCATCATCTTGACGTGTTGGAGAATGTCTCCTTGGTGGAGGAAGAGGAAACTCGACATGGAGATGTTCCAGTGCAACATCATCGACCCGTGGAGGATCTTGGGGGAGAAGAATCTTGTCAGGGGGTGCTAGTACAGGTTGTCGGGCTTCTTGTAGGAGTTGAAGGATCTCTTTTTTAGAATCCTCCATTTACTGGATGTGATCTTTTAGGGATGGTCCTGAAGTCCCTTCTCTGACAAAGTTTCGACCACCGGGGAGAAAAGAGGCAGATGCCTAGCGCCCCTGATTCAGGGATTGATTCTGAGATTGATGTGAGTTAGAGCAGGAAGCTCCCAAGATGATATTACTATGCCTGTTGGTCATGGTAGCGGTGCTTTTAGGATGGTGGGACTGACGTTCTCACAGACGGCACCAAACTATTACGGGTTAGAATATATACGGCGATAGAGATTAGATTTTACGTCCTAGCATTGTATGAATATCTAGCTCACACATAGAGAATATAAGATTTTTATGTTGAAAACCCTGAAATAGGGAAAAACTACGGGGCCTTACCCAATTTGAATGAATCTACTAGAACTTGAGTAGATTACAGGGGCCTGACTCGCCTCCAAGGGCGATCAGATTACAAGTATTAACCGTAGAGTTGAAGTCGGGGTATATGAAAGTCTGATGTCACACTGGCAGAACTTTGGGGTCACCCAATGATCTGGTAGAACTTCAGGCCTTAAATAGTGTTTAGGAAGAATTGTTGGCCTTAGGTGAGGGTTCGGCGGAGTTGAGGATGTCAGGCGGTGGTCCTGCGGAGTTAAGGATGTTGGGTGGTGGTCTGACAGAACTCAGGGCATTAGGCGGTGGTCCGACGAAGTTGAGGATGTCAGGCGGTGGTCCAAAGGAGTTGAGGATGTCAGGCGGCAGTCCTGTGGAGTTGATGATGACAGGTGGTGGTCTGGCAAAGTGTAGGGCCTCAGGTGGTGGTCCGGTAGAGTGTAGGGCCTCAGGTGGTGATCCGATGGAATGCAAGGCCTCGGGTGGTGGTCCGACAGAGTGCAGGGCCTCAGGTGGTGGCCCTGGTGGAGTGCAGGGCCTCAGGTGGTGGTCCGGAGATGTGCAAGGCCTCAGGTGGTGGTCCGACGGAACTCCGGCGATGGTCGAGGAGGAGCAAGGAGGCAAGAGCTCTCTCTTTCTTTCTTAGGATTAGGTGCCCTTTTCAAAGAGGAGATGGGGCTCTATTTATAGATTTGTGGGAGTGGCATGGCTTGTAAATAGGAGGAAGATCAAGGGTAGTTAGAGAGTGGTTTGAATGGACGGCCGATGTTGAATCCCTTGATCATGGACTATTTTATGGATATTTGAAGGTCCTAGAGATATTGGATTTTGGCGATCTTAGACTTGTTGGATTTGTCTCATCGAGACACTCGATTCGACTATAAGCATGTCATATTTGGAGACCGTTTGGTAATCCAAATTATGGTTAGAACCTTCCAATAGCACTTCAGACCCTTAATTTGGACCTATTTGGGCTCAGATCGGGTTGAATTTGGTGTCGTTGGCTTCGTATTTCTGAGATGTTCAGTTCGACTATAAGTTTGCCAAAATCAAAGCTTGGATGGTCCCAATTTTGATTTTGGAAGTTTCCAACTTGATTTTGCATCGAGATTCGTGCCCGATCAAGATAATTTTTTTGAGGATGTATCAAGTATATCTATAAATATATCTACAAAGGGTATGATAAAATTTCAGTATCATTTTCACAATAGAATATATCAAATAGTTTTGATAAAATTCAACATTATCAAGATGGAAGATGGGTGTTTGCACCAGAAGCATTATGGAGAATATTTAAATTTGATTTAAATGAGATGTTACCATCATTATGCAATTTATAATTATATTTAGATGAAAAATAGACAATCTATTACAAAAACAATCAAAATTTACTGGATGTATTAAAAACAAATATCAGAAAGAAAATTATGCTGACAGAGTTTTTTAATCTCAACAAAATATATTCATATGTAAGAAAATATCTGTATAGATGTTGACCTCATTTTTGTATGAGGTCATTAGGACCCAGCCTAGACTCTAGATCAATCCACACCTTACGATCTACCTAGATCTTAGATCTATCTAGATCCTAAATCAATCTAGGCCCTGGATCAATCCAGATTTAAGTCAATCCTAACCCCAGATCTATTCAAACTCCATATAAACCCAGACCTTAAATCATTTCATTCAAGATTCAAATTAATTCAGATCTCAAGTCAATCCCAGCTTCTGATCAATCTAAATCTTAGATCTAAGTTAATTCAGATCTCAAATCCATCCAGATTTCAAACCTATTCAACATCAAATCCAGACTTTAAACTTCAATTAAATCCAGTCTTCAAATGTTAATCAAATCCAGACTTTAATCAAAATCAATCAAGACTTCAATCCTATCCAGTCATTCATAATCATCTATATAATTGTGAATGATTTAGATAATTCAAATTCAAACATTTAAAGTCAAAACCCAATTCAAATCCATATATTCAAATCAAAATCCAAGCCTAAAGGACCTTATCCTAAAGGCCTTTTTCAGTGATTTTTCAAACACTTCAAAACTCCAGTCAAATGACCTCTAATTTAGAATTTATCAATTACACATTGATAGGACATGTCTCTAGAGGAAACCTTCTAAATTTGAGCCCATTCTGAGGTCTCTAATCTTAGAAAATGAATTAAAATCCAAATGCTATAAAACCTTAAAATATTTACGGCCTATGCCACTATACCTACCATCCAATTAATTTTGACCTTAGAGATTTCTCCAATGCCTCCAATCACTTTCAGACCCTTGATTATGACTCATTGAATATTAAACTACATTCTGTTGGACTCATTCTGACCCCCAGTTGACCAGTGGTCAAAAAAACCAAAATACCCCTTAGGGGTGTGAATAGTTACTTTAAATCAAATAAACTCCAAATTGAATGCAACCACTTCCAACAATTTTCAAATATCAAACCAAACTTGTTGGACCCAAACCTAGGTCCTGGGTCAACCTGTTTGACCAAGTCAACTTAGTTTGTCCTATTAGGCCCTTTAGGGGTCTAAATGGTCATTTTCACCAAATGACCTCCCCAGACCCTACAAATACCTCCAACAGACTCAGAATATTATTTCAAACTTGTTGTGCCCATTCCTAGCTCCTGGGTCAACCTGGTTGACCAAGTCAACCTAGGTTAACCCAACCACCCATTAAGGGCACAAATAGGTGTTTTGAATCAAATGATCGTTCTGATCTCTCAAACCACTTCTACCAGACCTCAAATATCATTTTAAATTGGTTCAGTCCAAATCTAGACCTTGGGTCAACCTAGTTGACCTGGTCAGCCCAGGTTGACTAGTTCAAACCCTTAAGCTTTTACACTTTGAATCAAGCCTTAATTACATTCAAAACTCTGTTAAACTTTCTGTTGACCTCTTGTATGAGGTCAGTAGGACCAATCCAGACCTTAGGATCTTTCCAATCCTTAGGATTAATCTTGACCCTAGGATCAATCTGATCTTAGATCAATACATACTTCCAGTCAATTCAGATTTCAAAACCATTTTGATTTCAAACCCATTTAAGCTTCAAATCAAACTCAACATTAAGCCAATCCAGATCTATACAATTTCTATATCATTCTAGACCTTAGATCCTAGGATTTCTAAACTTTAGGATTCTCCTAGATTTCTAACCCTAGGATCTACCCAGACTCTAGATCAGTCTAGGTCTTAGGATTCTCCTAGACCTCAGATCTATCTAGACCCTAGAATCTTCCTAGAATCCAGACTTTAGGATCTATTATAGATCCTAAATAAATCTTCTAGATCCCAGACCTTAGGGTTTCCTAGACTCTAGGATCTTCCTAGACTTCAATCCCTAGGATCTACTCTGGACCCTAGGATTTTCCTAGATCAATTTAGGTCTTAGGATTCTTCTAGACCTTAGATCTATCCAGACCTCAAATCTATTCAAACTCCAGACCAACCCAGACTTTAAATCAATTTATTCAAGATTTAAATTAATCCAAACCCCAGACTTTAATCCAAATTTTAATCCATATACTCAATTCAAACCTTGATCAAAATCCAGAATGCAATCCAGTTCAAAATCCAAACTCTAGTTCAAACCTTGATTCTACCTTTGATCAAGCTTTAATCCTATCCTATCACTTGTGATCTCTAAATGATCATAAATGATATGAATAATTCAAATCCAAACATTCAAACTCAAAATCCAGCTCAAAACCAGATTTCCAAACTCAAATCCAAGGATAAAGGTCTAAGTCCTGAAAGCCTTTTCCAGTGAATCTTTGAACATTTCAAAACCCTATCAAATGACCTTTGATTTAGGATCTGTCAATTCCACATTGATGTGACATGTCTCTAGAGACAACCCTTTAAATTTGAGCTCATTCTGAGGTCTCTATCACTATAAACTGAATTGAAATCCAAAGGCTGTAAAACCTTCAAATATTTATAGTCTATGCCACAGGACCTTCCATCCAGTGGATCCTGACCTTGGAGCCTTCTCCAAACCCTCAAATCACTTCCAGACCCTTGATTATGACCAATTAAGCAATAAACTACATTTTGTTGGACTCAATTTGACCCCTAGTTGACCAGGGGTCAAAATGACCAAAATACCCTTTTGGGGTCCAAATGCACTTTTCAAATCAAATGACCTCCAAATTGCTTGGAACCACTTTCAATAATTTTCAAATGTCAAACCCAACCTATTGGACCCAAAACCATCCCCTGGGTCAATCTGGTTGACCAAGCAGGCCCCTTAAGGGTCAAAATAGGTCATTTTGACAAAATAACCTCCTTAGATCTTGGGAACACCTCCATTGGTTTCCAAATGTCAAACCAAATCCGTTGAGCCCATTTCCAAACCCTGGACCCACCTGGTTGACCAAGTCAACCAGGGTTGACCTAAAAGGCCCATTAAGGGCCTAAATAGGTCATTTTAACCAAATGACCTCCCCAGACTTTGAGACCACCACCAGTAGACTCGGAATGTTATTCTGAACTGGTTGGACCCAATCCCTGGCCCTGGGTCAACTTGGTTGACCAAGTCAACCCAGTTGACCCATTAAGCCCTTTAAGAGCCAAAACAGATCATTTGATCTAGATGACCATTCCAGACCTTGAAACTATTTCTACCAGAATCCAGATACCTAATCAAACATGTCAAGCCCAATTCTTAGCCCTGGGTCAACCTGGTTGACCAAGTCAACCTAGGTTGACCACTTTACCCCTTAAGCTATTTTTAACTCTGAATCAAACCCCAGATGCATTTAAACTTCCTCAAATCTCTTTTGAGTATATTCCTTAATGATTCAGAATTGATTGAATCTCTGACCCAGTTATCAGTTGACTTAGCCAACTGCACCCAAGTCTAGTCAAACCTACCCTATTTGAGTCAAAACCACCTCAATCCTTGAAGTTAAGCCCTCATTCAAACTCTCAAATTCATCTCAAAACTTAAATCAAATCTATTCAAATCCATTTGAGATCAAAATATATTTCATTTGACCAAGTCAAGTTATTTTAACTTGGCCAAAACCATTCAAAACTTCATACATTTCTTCAAACATTAATTCTTTGGTTTGGCATTTGTTCTAAATCAACCAAATCAGTTCCTAGGCTTCTTCCAATGCCACCTCATCATCCATGTGGACTGATTGACTAGTCAACCTAGTTAATAAGTCTCTACATGGATTTAAGAGGCTTTAAATGGTCAAACCTATGGAACCCAACCTCTTTGCTTAAAGCTAGACTCATACATCAATCAAAATGACTCTACACTACACCTAGACTCTATCCCAGCCCTGTTGACCCTTTTGATCAGTCAAAAGGTCAACATAAGCTCAAGTAAGCTCTACCCGACCAATTCATTCAAATCAAATACTCCCTTCAAACCAGATCAATCCAGCCACTCAAATGGATCCCAGAAACTCCTATGGAGCTAACCTGACCCAACTCAATGCCTAGCTTGCTCCCAGCTTGATCCTAAACGTCCCTAGTGGTCCCCTCCATGTGAGAGTCACCCAAGGCCATTTTCACCTGAGCTCTGTGCCTCTCTGCCTCCTAACAGCCAGGGACACATGTCCTGAATCCCAGCCATCATCCTAAGGCATCTGGATGGTCCAAAGCAGCTCCAGCAGCTGAATAGGGGGAAGAGAGACGGGAGAGCTCATTAGGAACCGATCTCCCATTCCAGTCCAGCTCCAATAGAGGTAACATTTCGTTTTGCCTCCTAAAGCCCTCTCCAATCTTTTCCAATCCTTTCCCGGCGTTTAAAAGCTATTGGCGATGAGGTTGACGCGAGACCGAAACCACCATCCATCCTAGCCATTCCAACTCTTCATAGAAGCTTCCTCTAGGCTTGATGTCTTCTACAAACCTGAGCGCGGACAATTTACAAGCTCAACAAGACTAAAATCATCCAAATTCATCCATTATAGTGAGGTAGAATTCTAACCCTAGGCATGTACCTAGGTTTTCAAATAACACTTTAACGATTGCATCAATGACTGGTAAAATACATCCACATTGTTTCTTAGATGCTAAACTATCTCTTTTAAAAGTTTGGATCCATTCGAGCCTTTTTAATCAGAGAATAGAGCCAAATTTAAGTTCAGGGTTTCGATTTAACGTGAGGAGGAAGACGATCCAGCAACCGTTGGATCTAATCTTTTTAGATCAACGGCTGCGATTGAACCAGCTCTGCAGTCCGGTTTGATCTATCAGGACCGCGGGTCGATCGATTCTGGGTTCGGCTAAATTTAAACTGTTAATCTAAACCGCAGGATAAAGGTCGGCCGTTGGATCATTCTGAGCGAAACTTAATCCCGCGGATTGGATATCAGCCGTCGGATTTGCGCCATGATAAATCTAACGTCCCATATCACTGCTGCACTGGATAAGTGCGTGGGGCTCACTTGACCACCGTTGTCTGCGTGGTCAAATTGTCTGCTGCCGCGTGTAAAGGCTCTGTACGGTCCTACCGCCGGCTGACTGTATAATTAAAGCTTTAAATTAAATCCAGAATTTCCCAGAACTTCAAAAAATGATGAAAAATACATTTCTCCATTATTTTCAAAGTTCTTAGGCTCGTTTTGCTCGTATTTTGATCTATTTTATTTTTAAAAAAAAATTAAGTTGTTTTGATTATTACTATGAGAATTTTTTTAAAAATTCAGAAAACCTAATTTTAATTTTAAATCAAAATATACAAACTATTTTAACTTGAAATTTTGCAGAGATGTTTTAGGGTCTAGTTTTGATCTTCCATAATTTTCCCGAGTCATATTGATGCAATCTCATCTATGTTATGAATTTACAAAAAGAGTGGTCATGATTTGACCTATATTTTTGAAAGTTCATAATTATTTCAATAAAATTGCAATTCATGGATTTTAGGGCTCTATGGAATCAGTGATAGACCCTCTATCACTGAAAAATATATGTAAGTCATTATTATGTATGGTTTAAGAAATTTTGGTATCAATAATGTTTGGACCCATATACATATTCATTGAACCATGCATAGTTGTGATATCAAATTGGGTTAGGTATGATTTGAAGATGCTCCCTACATCTTCAAATGACTTTAATCCAATCTGATATGTTCATTCCTTTATAGTTAATCATTAAAGTTATAGATGATTGTGTAGCCTATAACTTTAATAATTTACTATAAAATCCTTTCATAGAGCATTAGGACATTTTCATTCTATTCATGTTCGATTATGTTGGTGTGATTGTAATTAATGTCCAAGGGTTAGGAATATTGATTTAAAGCCTATTAACCTAGTGACATCATTAAGGATAATAATTAAGGACTTTACTTAGAAAATATAGATTAATTCTAATAATTAGGATTCACCTCCTATTGACTTGAAACTCAAACCATTTGAACATAGTGACACTCTCAGCCCTAGGAAAATTTCCCACTGAATTTTGAAATCATTAAGCCCCTTAATTAACCTAATCAAATTTAAATCTCAATTAAGCCTTTCAAAACTTCAAGAAAATGTAATAAATCAAGATTAAATCCAAAAATTATAAATAATACCTCAAACTGACCAGAATTAAACCCTTAATCAATGAAAAATAAAAGCCCCTTGACTGGACTTCAAAATTAAGTTTAATTTAAGTTTAATTGAAATTTAATATTTAATTAATTTAATTAATTAAAAATAATTAAAATTTCTAGAAATTTTTCAAACACTTGGAGATCACTCCTTAGGTCATTCCTGACCTTTGGAGTTGATTTCAAGGAGTTTGGAGGTCATTTGGATTCAAACCATAAAAAGGGCTTTAATTAAACAATTTTTGAAAATTCAATAAATACTCAAAACTTCAAAAATTCATAACTAATTCAAATGAACTCCAAATTGAGCAAACTCAAAGGCATATGACTCATCTTAAGGTCTAATATTTATTTAAAATATTAAATTTCCCGAAATCAATCAAATTTCAAAAAGTCAACTTTTGGTCAAACCTAGTTCAAAATCAAGTCAAAACTTCAAACCTTCACAATAAAATATAAAAAAATCTAATTTCAGTGTACTTACTGTCTAACGGATCGTATTAAGGTCTAGTATTTTAATAAAATATTAAATTTCTAGAAAACTCTTTAAATCAAAAAGTCAAATTTTGACCCTTGAATTAAATCATTAAAATAATCCAGAAAATTCCAAAATTCAATAAATGATCTAAAATTTCAGAAAACATCAACTTAACTTTAAAACCAGCAACCAACCAATTCTAATTAAATTTAATTAATCTTCAAACCTTAATCAAACTCAAATTATTTAATTATATCGGGTACCACTAGGTAACCCAGGCCTACGAGGCTATTAAATTATCCCCAAAGAAGGTGAAATAAACTTCACGGCCTCGGTGTGCAACAAAGGTGGTATCCAATAAATAATCAAAATCAATTTTAAAATTAATTTTAAGCCATTAAGACTTAAACTTCAATTAAAATCTCCCTCAAGCATTTCAACCAACCAGAACTTTAAACAACTTCAATCAAATTATCCTATCTAGGACACATCCAAACCACACAGCCTACCTCACACACTTTAGATGGTTTGCTAGGACAACCAACTCTAGTCTTAGGTTAGGCCGATGTTTACTTTTCTGCTACTTGCGTTTGCCATATTTTTCAAACTTTCACTGCATGCTATTTGCTAGTAATAGAATTGCTGTGATTGTTTATTTATTTTCTGTACTCTGTGTTATGATTGATTGTACGTTAGATCTACCCCTAGGTTAGGAATGATATGTACTAATTCAATCTTATGCAGGTGATCATGCTCGCACAGGGCATTTAAAATTAAAGGGGGCAATCAAATAATTAAGCTTTAAATTAATGTTATTTTCTGCAGGCGCTCCAGAATGCTTAAGTTCCCCTTTAAAATCAAAAAGAGCATCGCCAAGTGTGGCTGGTTTGAGCATTTTTTAAATTTCAAATATACAACTGCTTGGGATGTCAAATATAAACTGCTGATTATTAGGATAACCATGCAGGTTTTTGGGTCTAGATTTTAAATTTTATCCAAATGTAATTTGAATGTATTTGAGTTGTAAATTGTTAAGTACTTTGAGATGGGATATTTACATCCAACTTGAATTCCAAAGAGGAGAAGACATCCCTAAGGGGAGAGTCTTCCTCCATTTGGAAGATCAAGTTAGGATACTTTCAAATATCCAAAGAGAAAAGATAACACCCCTATTCAGGGGGAGTTTCTTTTCATTTGGATATCCGGACCCGACAATCCAAGGAGTTCTAGAAGGACGAAGAAGTGAAGAACGAGAAGACCCATTCTCAAAGTCACTTGATTCCTAGGATTAGAATCCGGGTTGTAGTCAGTGGTACCCGGCCACTTTACTTTTCCTGCAGACCCTGGGTTGTATTATTAAAAGGCACTTGCCTATAGACTTTCAATTTGAATATTTATTTAATTAATTTAATTATTTGATTGATGTTGATTACGATTAAGGACCCGCATGCTTTTAGTAGTTTATTTGGCGATCTTGTATGTCGTATTTGATTTAGCCTGGAATATGATCGGAGGCTCGTGAGGGTACGGTCATAAACTATTTCTACTTAAACAAAATTAAAAAAAAATCTTTAGGCTCAGATAGTAACTCTCACGCTTTTAAGAAGTAAGCCCGGACTCACCGGGAGTTTTTCATGCATTCATATTGACTTTTCTCATCCGTATTAGGCACCTCCCCGCCTGCGGGTTTTGGCAGACCAACTGACCTATTAAGGTACAGTTCTATCCAAGGGGATGTTATACAATCTCCAGGATAAAATCTATTTTTAAGCCTAATTTTAAAACTGCTACATTTTGATTTAAGTATTTAATCGAGTCGACTAGCATGCATTACATTAGTAACAAATTAAATTTGAATCTAATTCTTAATTTCATTTTATTTAGACATCTCACCCAACATATGTTAAGGGGCCAATTAGGATCTGCTCTAGATGTCGGCCCCGCTCTCCTTAAACTAATCTTAAATAACGTCCTTAACCACTCTACATTTAAAGACTTGACTCATGGTTTTGAAGCGTTTAGGTGGTTTAGCTGGCTCCCCAATCCAGGCCGGGGTAAGTCCAGGATTGTATTGCATTAGCTAGGATTCGGGTCACTGATTTTTAGTACCCAATTTTAGACTTAGGTTCTGAGGTAGATGCTTAATCTTAAGACCTCAATCTCCAGGAATCTAATTCCAACTTTCTAAAAAAATCAACCATTCAAATTTAAATCTCTTTCAATCAAACTCGAGCCCAACATTTAGGATAGTTTGAGGTGTTTCTAAAGTAATTCAGAATCTCAAAACACCTCCTACCCTTCCTCCTTTGACTCCAGAAATAACTGTTCAAATTTGATTTATTCCCTGTTAAATTTTTAATCCCTTACTTCCCTTGATATTAATCTTTGAAAATCTTAAATAAAATTTGTATCGCTATTTTAATCGAGAGTGTTCGTAGGAAAATCTCTATCTTCCTACGATGTAATTAACTACGAGGGCTTGCGCTCGTAGGAGATTTAGAAACTCAAACCAAATTTTAAAATTAAGTTTTCAAAACCTTCAATTAATTATCTTTGGGAAATTTAAACCTAACGATCATTATCGTCATATTCAAACTATCGATAGTGATTGATATCTTCTTTCTTCGGATAGATATATCAATTATAATTATAACTTTGATTATGAAATTAATGATCCATCCATTCAGATTAGCATAGTCAAACAGTGGATTAAACATCACTTTAATCTTTCGAGATCGTATGTTATTTATCCTTGAGTTTGATTATGATAATCAAAATAAATTCAAATTTTGAAATTTGAACCTATTAGGGAACGATATGTTCACCTTCCGAGGTGATATATCATTCATAATAAGCGATCAATTTTAAAATTAAAATTCTAGAAATTAAACATTTCCCAAAGAAAATTAAACACTTTTTCAAAACTATACTTTTTCAATCAAACAAAAAATGGCGACTCCGCTGGAAAAAATCTCTCTCTCCATCTTTAATAGCGCTACGAATTTTGTTGCATCGGTAATTTTGACTACCTTTCTTCCGTTGGTTTCTCTACCCATTTCTTCCTTGGGTGAGTGTGACCAACTCAATTAAGACATGTGAAAAGAGAGGTGAGTGTAGGAAACCTCCCTCCAAGCTGGGCTTTGACATTTTGCCTCTAAGTTTATTGGTAGAGCAAAAGAGTCAAGCCAAGCTTGTCAAAATCTTTTTGTATATGTTGCAAACTTGCATGCGAATAAATCTCTGCATGCTATATTTCACAATTTATAAAAAATCCCTCAATCTCAAAATCCAGATTTAAAATTTCTTTAATCAAACCTAGATTTTGACATTTCACCCTAAGCTAGTCAGTTTGGTGAAAGAGTCAAATCAAGGTCTCTAGATTTTCCCTTAACTTTTGTTAACCATTATGTTGAAAATAAAACTCAACATTTTGAGTTTCAAAAGTCTAAAAAAGTTTTCAAATCAAATTCAATCATCGTTGCTATGTGTCTTCTATAATATTCTGTTGTAGTTGAACATATGCAATGCAAATTCAAAACTCTTCAGTCAATTCTAGGCTTTGACATTTCACCCCTAAATTGCTTGGTGGGGTGCAAAGAGTTAAGCCTTAGGATCTTCAGGCTAATTTGGTAAACCTACATATTTGAACAAAATTTAATATGCTGAGTTTCAAATTTGGAAGAAGATACGTTTAGTTTCAACCTTAAGTTTAAATCTAGATTTAAATTCAAATTTAATTTCAATTTAAATTCAAATTTAATTTCAATTTAAATTCAATTTCAAGCTTGAATTGAATACAAGATTTAAGTTTAAATTCAACCTCAAAACCTAATTCAATCTTAAGTTCAAATTTAATTTCAAAATTGAACTTAAATTTGATTCCAAACTTAAATTTAACTTCAGCTTTGATTTCAAGATCAAATCCGGGTTTTGACATTTCAACCCAAGTCAATTGGTGAAATGAAAAGAGTCAAGCCCGATCCCTGGATTTTTCATATTAATTTTATGCACCTACATGATTAAGTGAAACTCAATCTGTTGAGTCATAAAATTTGAAGAAAGATCCATTTGACTTGAGCTTCAATTTTAAATTCAAACTTTGAGTCTAAAATATAATTTCAACCTAAAATTTTAATTTGATTTCTAATTTAAAGTCAATTCAATTTTGATCGGGACTTTAACATTTCGACCCAAGTTAATTGGTGAAATGAAAAGAGTCGAGCTCAATCCCTGGATCTTTCATATCAATTTTGTGTACCTATATGATTGAGTGAAACTCAATCTGTAGAGTCACGAAATTTGAAGAAAGGTCCACTCGACTTCAACCTTAAACTCAAATTTAAATCCAACTTTGATTCAAAATACAATCTCAACCTTAAGTTCGAATTTGATTGTCACTTCAAATTTTAAATTCAATTTTGAATTCAAGTTTGAGTTTGAACTTTGACATTTTGCCCCAAGTTAATTGGTGTAGCGAAAGAGTCGGGTTCAACCCTTAAGTCCTTGTCAATTCTACGAACCATTATTTTGAATCTAAACCTAACATGATTGAATTTTGAATAACATTAATCAAGTTTAAAATTTAAATTCAAATTCAAGATTAACTAATTTAAATCATTGTTCATTAATTTCAGGATTTCAGCACTCAAATGGCTGGTAAACTCATCTTTTCTCTAGATAGAAACTTAATAGTAGAAGGAATCACTTCTGGTAATTTCATCCAGTTTGAAATGCAATTCCAAGACTTCAAGTTATTAGTCGACGGAGAAGAAATGATTGATCTGTCTGCCGGAATATGAAGGAATGTCCCCTTGGTTGAGATTACTTTAGGGTCAGGAGTGACTCCCCCATCTCCGAGATGGAGGCCGATGTCACCCCTTTACCCATTGTACCTTCTGCCCAAGTGAATAAGAACCAAAACTCAATAACGATAGAAGAGCTACCATCTAATCCAGAGATTGGGTCAAGTTCTAGCACCCCTATTATCAGCAAGGCCAGCAAGAATAAAATGAAGAACTACCTTCGCAGAGTCAGAAAGAAGGTTGTCAAGGCCAGGAAGACTGCTGAGGTGAAAGCCTTAAAGCACGTCAAGTCTGAGGCTAATCAAAAGTTTGTTGCTCCTTCTACGTACCCCCTCCCAGGTGAAAATCATTTCCACCCTTTTCCTATTATTCAAAGGAGGGAGGTTGTAGAAATGAGAGCACAATCTTTAATACACCTTCTCGACTACTACATGGCGAGAATTAATCAAACCAGAACTAAACAAACTCCAGCACCAGGCCCTAGGCCCCCAGTTGAAGGTTATGACCCGTCCACTCTACTAGAAGATGTTAGGTCACATTTCTATACGTATCCCACTACATAAACTAGAGAGGAGGAGGTGTAGAAACCATTTAGGGTGCCACTCTCCTGATTACAAAACCACTAGTAATGAGAGGGAAAATAATCTAAGATTATATCAGATAGTGATACCGTCAAAATTCAACTTTCAACGGGGTCCTATCGAGATAAATATTTTTGATTAAAGTGATGCAATAACTTCTAAGGATAGTGTAGACCCAATAACAGTATCTCCCTCCTAGGAGATCATAGGAATTTAATTCCATACTGCTGGATCTTGCCATCTAGATTTGCAATTTCTTTTTAAGGAAAGCCTTCAATTTCTCAAGTGTACTGATTTTAGACCTTCAAGATAGTTGAGTTGTCTTTTTAATAAAAATTGACCTCTACCTTAAGTTTTAAGCATAAGAAAGTTCTCGTTGACTCCATCAAATGTTTGAATGCCCTTCCCTCCCACTTCTTTTGTGGGATGCATTGAACTGTTAAATTAAAATCAATGTTAAACTTAAGTTGATTTTTGAAATAAAAATTTCTCAAATTTCTAGCAATTTTCTATCTTAATAGATATCTCTTGCATGTTTAAAATCTGTTCAATAATTTTCAAAAGTCATGCCAATATTCATTTTAAAAGACTGGGTCCTGCCTTAAGGAATATTCGTCCTTGCATAAAAGAATGAGTTTTCTTCTCTTATACTTGAGATGTAATCCCAGCATTGAAATAAAGATGTAGCCTCTTCTCAAAATTAAAATAAATTTAAAATGATGTGCGAATGCGCCAAAATTCACAAAAAGAAATAGTGTAAAATACACTATAAATCAAAAGATGCGCAATGTGCGCCACCAGAAAAAGAAAGAAAGAGGCTCCCTTCTTCTAAATCCTTAAATCTCAAAAGACCCTGTCAACTTTAAATTACTTGACTTTGATAAATTTTGAATTCAGAATTTCTACCGTGCATCGATAATCTATCAAGATATAGAAATCTCTCGTGCAAGAGAATTGAAAAGATCAAATTTCTTCATTCAACTTAAATCACTTTGAAATTAATTTTAATTCAAAATACTCAAGGGAAACCTCAGTTTAGCTTTTACGAAACTTGGTCTGGGTCAACAAAACCTAAATTCTTTAACCTTTTTAGGTTAGTTGGAGTCACTCAAACTTTTCACTGCACTTCTGAATTTGTTCCCGCTCGTCGTTTTGACAGGGTCCAAATAACTAGAGGAAATTTTCTAATAGAAAGAATGAAATCTTCTACTCTTGATAAAAATTCAAATCTAGTCCTCGAGGAATATGTGTGAATCCTTTCGCATAGGCTTCTTTTCCTACAAGGCCTCTTTATAAAATTACACTCTATGCTGGGTCTAAGTTTAATCCCACTAGAGGAGTATTTTATAATACTGGAAATTATCGTTCAAAATCAAACCATACCCTATGCTGGGTCCTAGATCATCCCGATCTAGAGGCGTAGTTTCCTTAGCTGGGACTTGCTATTCAAAATCAAACTTCAATTGAGTGGAGTGCCCGACTCTGATTCTAGGAGCTCGAGGGCCTCAAATAAAGATCAAATTGAGCTCAGCAAAGTTTGAAAGCTCATAAGTTACGTTTGATTCAAGTTATTGATAAGTTGTGTCACTTTAGAACTCCCCAAGTAGGAGACTTGGTCGTAGTCTTTTGTAGACCGCTTCTAATCTATTGTAAAATCAATGGAGGTTTTGAATCAACATTGACTGGATCGTTCATGCTAATGACGATCTTTGAGGAAGTTTTCCTTTGACCGATCAACCCTGAAGAATGCCACCTAATATTTCCAAAAATTAGGGAGGCCCTTCAAGAAGTACCTTGCCAGATGAGTATCAAATTTAAAATTAAATTCAAAATACTTCAAAATTTAAAATCAAATTCAAACAAATCAAAATCGAATGAAACACAATAAAAATTCAAAATTCAAAATCAAACTCAAGATGAATCAAAATCAAATCAACTTTTAATTTCAAATTCCTCAAATTCAAAAATAATTCAAATCAGATTCAAAACACATCACAAATTAAAAACCTTTCAAATTTAAATTCATCAAATCAAGTTTTAAATTCAAACATCTTCAGATTCAAAAATCTTCAATCAAATTCAAATTCAAAAAATCTTTCAAATCTCAAATTCTAGAATCCAGACCTGATCCTCTATATAGAGCAAGTTTCCTCTATATACGATCATCTAGACTCGATCCTCTATGTGAAGCAAGTTTCCTTCATATATGATCATTCCAAACCCGATCTTTTGTGTAGAGCAAGTTTCCTCTCCACAAAGATCATCTCCTAGTGGTGGAGTACGCCCTTTGTGGCACCACCCTAGTTTCCTTCTAGTTGAGATCCTCTATGTGGAGCAATGCTTTCTCCCTACACGACCACCTACTATTGGTGGAGTACGCCCTTCGTGGCACCATCCTAGCTTCTTCCAGTTTTCTTCTCCTTAAGGATAGATATGAGTCATCGTGTTTTCTATCCTTAGGATTAGATCTTCTAGTGGTGGAGCACGCCTTCTGTGGCACCATCCTAGGTTTAAAATCTAGATCCAATCCTCTGTGGTTAGGTGTGAGTCCCAGTACTTCCTTCCTACACGATCATCCAGTTTTCTTTTCCTTTAGGATAGGATTCTTCCTTTCCTTAGGATTAGACGTGCTAGTGGTGGAGTACGCCCTTCGTGGCACCATCCTAGCTACCTCTAGTTCTCTTTTCCTTAAGGACAGATGTGAGTCATCATGCTTTCTTTTCTTAAGATTAGATCTTCTAGTGATGGAGCACGCCCTCTATGGCACCATCCTAGTTTCCTCCAATTTATTTTCCTTAAGGATAAATGTGAGTCAGCATACTTTCTTTCTTTAGGATTAGATCTTCTAGTGATGGAGCACGCCCTCTGTGGCACCATCCTAGGTTTAAAATCCAGATTTGACCTTCTATGGGAAGCAATGCTTCCTCCCTACAGGGTCCTCCAGCTATCTCTTCCTTAAGGACAGAAGTGAGTCATCGTGCTTTCTCTCCTTAGGATTAGATCTATTAGTGATGGATAACACCCTCTGCGGTACCATTCTAGTTTCAAAATTCAAATCCTTAAACCTGGTCTCCTATAAGAAATAATACCACTTTCCTATGAGATCATCCAGTTCTCTTTTCCTCAGAGTAAGTATTCTCCTTCTCTTAGGATCAGACTCTCTAGTGATGGAATAAGTCCCCTATGGCACCGTCCTGAAATCAATTTCAAATTCTAAAATTAAGCTCTTCTTCTCCTTAGGGTTAAGTTTTCTCTTTCCCGTAGGATTAGACTCCTCAGTGATGGAGTAAGTTCTCTATGGTGCCGTCCTGGAATCAATCTCAATCAAGCTTTCTTTTCTTTAGGGCTAGGTTCTTCTTCCTTCCCTTAGGATTAGATCTACTAGTGGCAGAGTACGCCCTTCGTGGCACTGCCCTAGCATCAAAATTTAAACTTGATCCTCTATAGTTAGGAATTCTTCCTTGCTATATAATCATCTAGACCCTCTTTTCCGTTAGGGGTAGGTTTTCCTCCCTTCCTCTAGGATTAGATCTACTAATGGTAGAGTACGTTGTCCCTAGCACTACCCTAGTACCATTTCAAATTCATTTCTCCAGGGTTAGGTTTTTCCTTTCCTTAGAATCAAAATCCAGACTCAGTCCCCTATAGCTAGAAGTTCCTTCTTTCTATATGACCACTCAACCTCCTCTCCTTAGGGTTAGATGTTTCTTCCCTTAGGATTAGATCTACTAGTGGTGGAGCACGCTGCCCCCAGCACTACCCCAGTATCATTTCAAATTCAATTTTCTAAGGTTAGGATTTTCCTTTCCCTTAGATTTAAATTTAGACTCGATCCTCTATAGTTAGGAATTCTTTCTTCCTATATGATCATCCAGACCTTCTTTTCCTTAAGGCTAGGTATTTCTTCCTTCCCTTAGGATCAGTTCTACTAGTGGTGGAGTACGCCCCTCGTGGCACTACCTTAGTATCAAATTTCAAAATCGATCCTCTGTAGTTAGGAATTCTTCCTTCCTATACGATCATCTAGACCTTCTTTTCCTTAGAGCTAGATATTTCTTCCTTCCCATAGGATCAGATCTACTAGTGGTGGAGTACGCCCCTCGTGGCACTACCCTAGTATCAAATTTCAAAATTGATCCTCTGTAGTTAGGAATTCTTCCTTCCTATATAATCATCCAGACCTTCTTTTCCTTTAGGGGTAGACTTTCTCCCTTCCTTTAGGATTAGATCTATTAGTGGTAGAGCATGCTGCCTCAGCACTACCCTAGTATCATTTCAAACTCAATCTTCTAGGGTTAAGTTTTCTTTCCCCTTTAAATCAAATCTAGATTAAATCCCCTATAGTTAGGAGTTCTTCCTTCCCATACGATACCCCAGATTTTCTTCTCTTAAGGTTAGGATTCCCCTACCCTTAGGACCAGACCCACTAGTGTTAGAGTACGCTTTTCCTAGCACTACCCTAGTATCAACTCAAACTTAATTCCCCAGGGATAGATTTTTCTTTCCCTTAGGATCAAAACTCCAGACCTGACCATTTTATTTGGTCAACGCCAATATGTGCAATAGAACTACATTCTATTACACATATTTGGGGTACATTTGTTGACCTCATTTTTGTATGAGGTCAGTAAGACCAATCCAGACCTTAGGATCTTTCCAATCCTTAGGATTAATCTTGACCCTAGGATCAATCTGATCTTAAATCAATCCAGACTTCTAGTCAATTCAAATTTCAAATCCATTTTGATTTCAAACCCATTTAAGCTTCAAATCAAACTCAACATTAAGCCAATCCAGATCTATTCAATTTCTAGATCATTCTAGACCTTAGATCCTAGGATTTCTAAACTTTAGGATTCTCCTAGATTTCTAACCCTAGGATCTACCCAGACTCTAGATCAGTCTAGGTCTTAGGATTCTCCTAGACCTCAGATCTATCTAGACCCTAGGATCTTCCTAGAATCCAGACTTTAGGATCTATTATAGATCCTAAATAAATCTTCTAGATCCCAGACCTTAGGGTTTCCTAGACTCTAGGATCTTCCTAGACTTCAGTCCCTAGGATCTACTCTGGACCCTAGGATTTCCCTAGATCAATTTATGTCTTAGGATTCTCCTAGACCTTAAATCTATCCAGACCTCAAATCTATTCAAACTCCAGACCAACCCAGACTTTAAATCAATTTATTCAAGATTTAAATTAATCCAAACCCCAGACTTTAATCCAAACTTTAATCCATATCCTCAATTCAAACCTTGATCAAAATCCAGAATTCAATCCAGTTCAAAATCCAAACTCTAGTTCAAACCTTGATTCTACCTTTGATCAAGCTTTAATCCTATTCTATCACTTGTGATCTCTAAATTATCATAAATGATATGAATAATTCAAATCCAAACATTCAAACTCAAAACCAGATTTCCAAACTCAAATCAAAGGCCAAAGGTCTAAGTCTTGAAAGCCTTTTTCAGTGAATCTTTGAATATTTTAAAACCCTATCAAATGACCTCTGATTCAGGATCTGTTAGTTCCACACTGATGTGACATGTCTCTAGAGGCAACCCTCCAAATTTGAGCTCATTCTGAGATATCTAACCCCATAAACTGAATTGAAATCCAAAGGCAATAAAACCTTCAAATATTTATAATCTATGCCACTAGACCTGCCATCCAGTGGATCCTGACCTTGGAGCCTTCTCCAAACCCTCAAATCACTTCCAGACCCTTGATTATGACCCATTAAGCAATAAAATGCATTTTTTTGGACTCAATTTGACCCTTAGTTGACTAGGGGTCAAAATGACCAAAATACCCTTTTGGGGTCCAAACGCACTTTTCAAACCAAATAACCTCCAAATTGCTTGGAACCACTTCCAACAATTTTCAAATATCAAACCCAACCTATTGGACCAAAAACCAGCCCCTAGGTCAATCTGGTTGACCAAGTCAACCAGGTTGACCAAGAAGGCCCCTTAAGGGTCAAAATAGGTAATTTTGACCAAATGACCTCCTCAGACCTTGGGACCACCTCCATTGGTCTTCAAATGTCAAACCAAATCTGTTGAGCCCATTTCCAAACCCTGGACCCACCTAGTTGACCAAGTCAACTAGGGTTGACCTAAAAGGCCCATTAAGAGCCCAAATAGGTCATTTTGACCAAATGACCTCCCCAGACTTTGAGACCACCACCAGTAGACTCAGAATATTATTCTGAACTGGTTGGACCCAATCCTTGGCCCTGGGTCAACTTGGTTGACCAAGTCAACCCAGTTGACGCATTAAGCCCTTTAAAAGCCAAAACAGATCATTTGATCTAGATGACCATTCCAGACCTTAAAACTATTTCTACCAGACTCCAGATACCTAATCAAACATGTCAAGCCCAATTCTTAGCCCTGGGTCAACCTGGTTGACCAAGTCAACCTAGGTTGACCACTTTACCCCTTAAGCTATTTTTAACTCTGAATCAAACCCCAGATGCATTTAAAATTCCTCAAATCTCTTTTGAGTATATTCCTTAATGATTCAGAATTGATTGAATCTCTGACCCAGTTATCAGTTGACTTAGCCAACTGCACCCAAGTCTAGTCAAACCTACCCTATTTGAGTCAAAACCACCTCAATCCTTGAAGTTAAGCCCTCATTCAAACTCTCAAATTCATCTCAAAACTTAAATCAAATCTATTCAAATCCATTTGAGATCAAAACATATTTCATTTGACCAAGTCAAGTTATTTTAACTTGGTCAAAACCATTCAAAACTTCATACATTTCTTCAAACATTAATTCTTTGGTTTGGCATTTGTTCTAAATCAACCCAATCAGTTCCTAGGCTTCTTCCAATGCCACCTCATCATCCATGTGGACTGATTGACTAGTCAAACTAGTCAACAAGTCTCTACATGGATTTAAGAGGCTTTAAATGGTCAAACCTATGGAACCCGACCTCTTTACTTAAAGCTAGACTCATACATTAATCAAAATGATTCTACACTACACCTAGACTCTATCCCAGCTCTGTTGACCCTTTTGATAAGTCAAAAGGTCAACATAAGCTCAAGTAAGCTCTACCCGACCAATTCATTCAAATCAAATACTCCCTTCAAACTAGATCAATCCAACCACTCAAATGGATCCCAGAAACTCCTCTGGAGCTAACCTGACCCAACTCAATGCCTAGCTTGCTCCCAGCTTGACCCTAAACGTCCCTAGTGGTCCCCTCTATGTGAGAATCACTCAAGGCCGTTTTCACCTGAGCTCTGTGCCTCTCTGCCTCCTAACGGCCAGGGACACATGTCCTCAATCCCAGCCATCATCCTAAGGCATCTGGACGGTCCAAAGCAGCTCCAGCAGCTAAATATGGGGAAGAGAGATGGGAGAGCTCATTAGGAACCGATCTCCCATTCCAGTCCAGCTCTAAAGGAGGTAACATTTCATTTTGCCTCCTAAAGCCCTCTCCAATCTTTGCCAATCCTTTCCCGGTGTTTAAAAGCTGTTGGCGGCGAGGTTGACGCGAGACCGAAACCACCATCCGTCCTAGCCGTTCCAACTCATCATAGAAGCTTCCTCCAGGCTCGACGTCTTCTACAAACCTGAGCGCGGACAATCTACAAGCTCAAGAAGACTAAAATCATCCAAATTCATCCATTGTAGTGAGGTAGAATTCTAACCCTAGGCATGTACCTAGGTTTTCAAATAACACTTTAACGATTGCATCAATGACTGGTAAAATACATCCATATTGTTTCTTAGATACTAAAGTATCTCTTTTTAAATTTTGAATCCATTCGAGCCTTTTTAATCAAAGAACGGAGCCAAATTTAAGTTCAGGGTTTCAGTTTAACGTGAGGAGGAAGACGATCCAGCAGCCGTTGGATCTAATCTTTTTAGATCAACGGCTGCAATTGAACCAGCTCTGCGGTCTGGTTTGATCTATCAGGACCGCGGGTCGATCGATTCTGGGCTTGGCTAAATCCAAACTGTTAATCTAAACCGCGGGATAAAGGTCAGCCGTTGGATTATTCTGAGCGAAACTTAATCCCGCGGACTGGATATCAGCCGTCGGATTTGCGCCATGATAAATCCGACGTCCCATATCACTACTGCGCTGGATAAGTGCATGGGGCTCGCTTGACCGCCACCGTCTACGTGGTCAAATTGTCTGCTGCCGCGTGTAAAGGATCTGTACGGTCTTGCCGCCGGCTGACTGTATAATTAAAGCTTTAAATTAAATCCAGAATTTCCCAGAACTTCAAAAAATGATGAAAAATCCATTTCTCCATCATTTTCAGAGTTCTTAGGCTCATTTTGCTCGTATTTTGATCTATTTTATTTTTTAAAAAAATCAAGTTGTTTTGATTATTACTAGGAGAATTATTTTAAAAATTCAGAAAACCTAATTTTAATTTTAAATCAAAATATACAAACTATTTTAACTTGAAATTTTGCAGAGATGTTTTAGGGTCTAGTTTTGATCTTCCATAATTTTCCCAAGTCATATTGATGTAATCTCATCTATGTTATGAACTTACAAAAAGAGTGGTCATAATTTGACCTATATTTTGGAAAGTTCATAATTATTTCAATAAAACTCAAATTCATGCATTTTAGGGCTCTATGGAATCAGTGATAGACCCTCTATCATTGAAAAATATATGTAAGTCATTATTATGTATGGTTTAAGAAATTTTGGTATCAATAATGTTTGGACCCATACACATATTCATTGAACCATGCATAGTTGTGATATCATATTGGATTAGGTATGATTTGAAGATGCTCCCTACATCTTCAAATGACTTTAATCCAATCTGATATGTTCATTCCTTTATGGTTAATCATTAAAGTTATAGATGATTGTGTAGTCTACAACTTTAATAATTTACTATAAAATCCTTTCATAAAGCATTAGGACATTTTCATTCTATTCATGATTGATTATGTTGGTGTGATTGTAATTAATGTCCAAGGGTTAGGAATATTGATTTAAAGCCTATTAACCTAGTGACATCATTAAGGATAATAATTAAAGACTTTACTTAGAAAACTTAGATTAATTCTAATAATTAGGATTCACCTCCTATTGACTTGAAACTCAAACCATTTGAACATAGTGGCACTCTAAGCCCTAGAAAAATTTACCACTGAATTTTGAAATCATTAAGCCCCTTAATTAACCTAATCAAGTTTAAACCTCAATTAAGCCTTTAAAACTTCAAGAAAATGTAATAAATCAAGATTAAACCCAAAAATTATAAATAATACCTCAAACTGACCAGAATTAAACCTTTAATCAATGAAAAAAAAAAGCCCCTTAACTGGACTTCAAAATTAAGTTTAATTGAAATTTAATATTTAATTAATTTAATTAATTAAAAATAATTAAAATTTCCAGAAATTTTTCAAACACTTGGAGATCACTCCTTAGGTCATTCCTGACCTTTGGAGTTGATTTCAAAGAGTTTGGAGGTCATTTGGATTCAAACCATAAAAAGGGCTTTAATTAAACAATTTTTAAAAATTCAATAAATACTCAAAACTTCAAAAATTCATAACTAATTCAAATGAACTCCAAATTGAGCAAACGCAAAGGCATATGACTCATCTTAAGGTTTAATATTTATTAAAAATGTTAAATTTCTAGAAATCAATTAAATTTGAAAAAGTTAACTTTTGGTCTAACCTAGTTCAAAATCAAGTCAAAACTTCAAACATTCACAATAAAATGTAGAAAAATCTAATTTTGGTGTACTTACTGTCTAACTGATCATATTAAGGTCTAGTATTTTAATAAAATATTAAATTTCTAGAAAACTCTTTAAATCAAAAAGTCAAATTTTGACCCTTGAATTAAATCATTAAAATAATCCAGAAAATTCCAAAATTCAATAAATGATCTAAAATTTCTGAAAACATCAACTTAACTTTAAAACCAGCAACCAACCAACTCTAATTAAAATTTAATTAATCTTCAGACCTTAATCAAACTCAAATTATTTAATCATATCAGGTACCACTAGGTAACCCAGGCCTACGAGGCTATTAAATTAGCCCTAAGGAAGGTGAAATAAACTTCACGGCCTCGGTGTGCAACAAAGGTGGAATCCAATAAACAGTTAAAATCAATTTTAAAATTAATTTTAACCATTAAGACTTAAACTTCAATTAAAATCTCCCTCAAGCATTTCAACCAACCAGAACTTTAAACAACTTCAATCGAATTATCCTATCTAGGACACATCCAAACCACACAGCCTACCTCACACACTTTAGATGGTTTGCTAGGACAAAAAACTCTAGTCTTAGGCTAGGCTGGTGTTTACTTTTCTGCTACTTGCATTTGCCAGATTTTTGGAACTTTCACTTCATGTTGTTTGCTAGTAATAGAATTACTGTGATTGTTTATTTATTTTCTATACTATGTGTTATGATTGATTATACGTTAGATCTACCCCTAGGTTAGGAACGATCTGTACTAATTCAATCTTATGCAGGTGGCCATGCTCGCACAAGGCATTTAAAATTAAAGGGGGCAATCAAATAATTAAGCTTTAAATTAATGTTATTTTCTGCAGGCACTCCAGAATGCTTAAGTTCCCCTTTAAAATCAAAAAGAGCATGGCCAAGTGTGGCTGGTTTGAGCATTTTTTAAATTTCAAATATACAACTGCTTGGGATGTCAAATATAAACTGCTGATTATTAGGATAACCATGCAGGTTTTTGGGTCTAGATTTTAAATTTTATCCAAATGTAATTTGAATGTATTTGAGTTGTAAATTATTAAGTACTTTGAGATGGGATATTTACATCCAACTCGAATTCCAAAGAGGAGAAGACATCCCTAAGGGGAGAGTCTTCCTCCATTTGGAAGATCAAGTTAGGATACTTTCAAATATCCAAAGAGAAAAGATAACACCCCTATTCAGGGGGAGTTTCTTTTCATTTGGATATCCGGACCCGACGATCCAAGGAGTTCTAGAAGGACGAAGAAGTGAAGAACGAGAAGACCCATTCTCAAAGTCCCTTGATTCTTAGGATTAAAATCCGGGTTGTAGTCAGTGGTACCCGGCCACTTTACTTTTCCTGCAGACCCTGGGTTGTATTATTAAAAGACACTTGCCTATGGACTTTCAATTTGAACATTTATTTAATTAATTTAATTATTTGATTGATGTTGATTGTGATTAAGGACCCGCATGCTTTTAGTAGTTTATTTGGCGATCTTGTATGTCGTATTTGATTTAGCATGGAATCTGATCGGAGGCTCGTGAGGGTACAGTCATAAACTATTTCTACTTAAACAAAATTAAAAAAAACTTTAGGCTCAGTTAGTAACTCTAACGCTTTTAAGAAGTAAGCCCAAACTCACCGGGAGTTTTTCATGCATTCATATTGACTTTTCTCATCCTTGTTAAGCACCTCCCCGCCTGCGGGTTTTGGCAGACCACCTGACCTATTAGGGTGCAGTTCTGTCCAAGGGCTTGTTGTGCAATCTCCAGGATAAAATCTATTTTTTAAGCCTGATTTTAAAATTGCTACATTTTGATTTAAGCATTTAATTGAGTCGACTAGCATGCATTGCATTAGTAATAATTTAAATTTGAATCTAATTCTTAATTGCATTTTATTTAGACATCTCACCCAACATATGTTAATGGGCCAATTAGGATCTGCTCTAGATGTCGGCCCTGCTCTCCTTAAACTAATCTTAAATAACATCCTTAACCACTCTATATTTAAAGACTTGACTCATGGTTTTGAAGCGTTTAGGTGGTTTAGCTGGCTCCCCAATCCAGGCCGGGGTAAGTCTAGGATTGTATTGCATTAGCTAGAATTTGGGTCACTGATTTTCAGTACCCAATTTTAAACTTAGGTTCTGAGGTAGATGTTTAATCTTAAGACCTCAATCTCCGGGAATCAAATTCCAACTTTCTAATAAAATCAACCATTCAAATTTAAATCTCTTTCAATCAAACTCGAGCCCAACATTTAGGATAAATTGAGGTGTTTCTGAAATAATTCAGAATCTCAAAACACCTCCTACCCTTCCTCCTTTGACTCCAGAAATAACTGTTCAAATTTGATCTATTCCCTGTTAAATTTTCAATCCCTTACTTCCCTTGATATTAATTTTTGAAAATCTTAAATAAAATTCGTATCGCTATTTTAATCGAGAACGTTCGTAGGAAAATCTCTATTTTCCTATGATATAATTAACTACGAGGGCTTGCGCTCGTAGGAGATTTAGAAACCCAGACCAGATTTCAAAATTAAGTTTTCAAAACCTTCAATTAATTATCTTTGAGAAATTCAAACCTCACGATCATTATCATCATATTCAAACTATCGATAGTGATTGATATCTTCTTTCTTCGGATAGATATATCAATTATAATCATAACTTTGATTATGAAATTAATGATCCATCCATTCAGATTAGCATAGTCAAACAGTGGATTAAACATCACTTTGATCTTTCGAGATTGTATGTTGTTTCTCCTTGAGTTTGATTATGATAATCAAAATAAATTCAAAATTTGAAATTTGAACCTATTAGGGAACGATATGTTCACCTTCCGAGGTGATATATCATTCATAATAAGCGTTCAATTTTAAAATTAAAATTCCAGAAATTAAACATTTCCCAAAGAAAATTAAACACTTTTTCAAAACTATACTTTTTCAATCAAACACTTTCATGATCACTCTCCTTAGTGATTTGAACTTGACTAGACACCCTGACCCAATCATCAGTTGACTGGGTCAACCATACCCACGTATAGTCAAATCTAGTCAACATAAGCTCTATTCATTACATACACTCAAGCATAATTCAAGCAAAGTTTTCAAACATTGAAAGACCATTCAATGATATATCTTAAACCCATTCAAACGTAGCATGAGTCACTTTAATGCGGGCTTGACCAAGTCAATATTTTAGACTTGATCAAATTTATATATCTTGGTCAAATCAAACCATACATCCACTTAAACTCCTATCAAACTTTCTATCTTTCAAATCAATTCAAATCTATAGCCTAAACATGTCTAAGTCTTAGCCAATCAAGTCCAAGTCAAGTCAACCAAGTCAACCCTTCATGACTTGGTCAAATTTCCTTCCATTTACATTCAAGCTTCACCCTCTTAGCCTTAAGTCTTTTCTAAACCACTCTAATGAATTCATAAAGCCATCTAGATGCCATCTCAGTACCCATTGGCCCATTCACTGGTCAAATAGTCAATGGGTGGTCAAAAATTCCTCTAAGTGGTCAAATCCTTTATTTAAGTTAACCTACTTTAAACCCAGCCATTCTAGCCACTTAACTTCATTCCAGAAGTTTCTTAAGCGCTATTTAAACTCTATTTAAGCCTTAAATTAAGCTTAAACCTTCCATAAATAGACTCATGTGCAAATAGAAGATAAGTGAGCTATACACCTAAGCATACCATTGTCATTTTATTCCTTTCCATTCCAATAACCCCAGGCTAGGTGGCAATCATCCAGGAGCTCCCCCAGCTGATCCTAACCCTCCATTCGAGCAGAAGAGTTTTGAATAGGATAAAAGGTGGAAAATAGTTTGGAATTCTCTCATTTGCATTCTCTCACTACCTGAACCTCTAAAGAGCCCACTCTGATTTCAGTTTGGCTCTAGAGACTCTCCTCTACATTCTCTAACCCAAAATCTGGTGGTCAAAGCTCTCCGGCGAGAGGATTCTAGCCACCTTCACTTGAAGACTGTCCCGGACCTGAACTTCAAGATCTCGACCTTCTCAGTCCTCGACGTCTTCTAGAGGATTAATCTAGGACAAACTACAAGTTCAACAAACTCTCATACCCCTCCTAAGGTCTATTAAATCTTGGTAAATATTAAACCCTAGCTAAATCCCTATAGATTTAAATAACTTTACATAAACCACATTTTAGAATGCAAAAACAAATCCCCATTGTTCATTTAACTTTAATAAAGCTCTGCTTAAAATATCCTTAAGTTTTATTCAGCCATTTGCGAAAATGAGCCTTTCTTCATCACTCAGGGTTTTAATAGCTGCATGCATGAGTTCTACGAAATTTGGGCCGTTGATTTTAAGATCAACGGCCCAGATTTTGTTATCCCATCCTTTATTCAAACCGAGCGGAGCTTTGGTCGGTCAGATCTCCGTCAAATTCGAACTCAATCGCGCATTCTGGACAGCGGGTGATTCGACAACAATGCGTGGATCCTGACTGGTATAAGTAAAAAACTCGTGGAATTATGCCGTCGTCGCCGTCTAATGATTGGAGCTAATGCCACCAACGTATCTTCTTCATTAATTGCTAATGATTGCTGGCGGTGCAATCATTAGCAATTAATGCACCGCCGGTTTAATTAATTTTTTTATTAATTGCATTTAAAATGCATTTTCTTAAAAAATTCATTATAAATTAAATATAAAGCCAAATTTTCCATATAATATACCAAATTGTTTAGTTTTTTCTCCTCTTTTATTTAAAATTAATTTCAGATAAAAATATTTTATAAATTTTAAATAATTTTAGTTATATTATTTTATATTTTCAAATTAATAATTTTAATAAATAAATTAAAAATCCAAATAATCTGAAATTTAGCATGAATATTTTTAAACATATTTCTGGCCTCCAATAATTTTCTTACATTTATTTGAACTATATTTCAGTACTTATTAAATTTGTGAGTTTAAACATGTTTATTTAATTCATATATTTTGAAATTTATATTATAAATAAATTTTGATTTGATTGCATGCATATAAACCTTCATTGGAGTCATTAAAGAGAGCCTTATCATTATTAAATAAATTTAGTGGGGAATGTTAAGTGCTTAAAGAGTAATTGCATTAGGATTATTCTTGATTAAATTTTCAAATAGTAAGGTTATTCCTTAACCTTAATATTTGGAAATTCATTAATTCATATTCCCTATAGATTTAGTACATTATGTTCATGATTGTTATGTTATGATGTGATTGCATTATATGTTAAGTCTAAGGGTTAATAAACATTGATTTAATCCTACACAACTTAATGACATCATTAAGAATAAAAATTAAGGATATTTTTAGAGAAACTTAGGAAAATTCTAATAATTAGGACACACTTCCTAGTGACTTGAGAATTTGGACATTCAAACTTAGTGACACATACAACCTTAAGAAATTTTTTACTGATTTTTGAAGTCATTAAGCCCTCTAATTTATTTAATCAAGATTAAACCTTAATTAAACATTAAAATCTTCTAAAAATTCTAATAAATTAAATTCAAATCCAAAAATTGCATGTAATACCTCTAACCAACTAAAAATCAACCCTTAATCAATGAAAATTAAAATCATTGTAATTTGACATCAATTTTAAGAATAATTTAATTTTAAGTGAAATTGAATATTTAATTAAATTAACTAATTAAAAATTCTCAAAAACTTGATAATCCCTCCTTAAATCATTTCTAATCTTTGGAGGTGATTTCAAGTTTGGAATCAATTAAGATTCAAATCATCAAAATCCTCCTAATTAAGTTAATTAAATAATTCAATTAATTCATCAAACTTTAAAAATTCATAATTATTTATAAAAAATTCCAAATTGAGTAAACTCAAAGGCATTCAACTTATATTAAAGTCTAATATTTATCAAAAATATTAATTTTTTAGAAATCATTCAATTGGAAAAAGTCAACTTTTGGTCAAACTTAAGTCAAAATTTAAGTCAAAACTTCAAATCTTCATAATATAATGTAAAAAAAATTTAAATCCAGCATACCTACAATCTAATAGATCATCTTAAAATCTAATATTTTAATAAAATACTAACTTTTCATCAAAAATTTAATTTTTGACCCTTTAATTAAATGATTAAAATAATCTAAAAAATTCTAAAATATGATAATTAATTTTAAATTCCAAAAAATATTAATTTAATATTTAAATCACTCAACCAAACCCTTAATATATAATAACAACTTTAAAGATGAAGTTTTTAGGCTGGACTACTCCTAACTGTGGGGCTACGTGTCCTAAGAAGGCTTTATTCCTCGAGCTTGGTGGCACAACGCCACGAACTAGTTGATAGCAAATTAAAATAAATTAAGTCTTAAAAATTAGCAATCAACTAACCTTAATTAAAAATTAATTAACTTTCAAAATTTAATCAAATCAAATCACTTAAGCATATCGGGCACCACTAGGTAACCCAGGCCTACGAGGCTATTAAATTAGCCCCAAAGAAGGTGAAATAAACTTTACGGCTTCGGTGAGTAACAAAGGTGAATCCATTTAAAATTTTAAAATATATCTAAAAATTAATTTTAACTCATTAATATTTAATTTTAATTAAAGCCTCCCTTAAGCATTTTAACCAGTCAGAACATCAAGCAACTTCAATCAAATATCATATATAGGCATATCCAACCCACACAGCTTACCTCACACACTTTAGGTGATTTGCTAGGATAACCAACTCTAGTCTTAAGCTAGGCCGATGTTTAATTTTCTGCTACTTGTGTGTGTCGAGTTTTTTATGGTTTTTATTATATGTTAGTCGTTAGATTTAAATAATTGATTGATTATTTATTTACTTTCTGTACTCTGCATTTTGATTTGATTGTACATTAGATCTACTCTTAGGTTAGGAGTGATTCATACTAATTCAATCTTATGCAGGTGGTCATGCTCATATAGGGCATTTAAAATTAAAGGGGACAATATAATTAAGATTTAAAATTGATGCGATTTTCTGTAGGTGCTCCAGAAATTGCTTAAGTCTCCTTTAAATTAAAAAGAGCATGGCCAAGTACGGCTGTGATTGAGCATTTTTAAATTTTAAATATATAACTGCTTGGGATGTTAAATAAACTATTGATTATTAGGATAACCCTGCAAGTTGTTGAGTCAAGATTTTAAATTTTTATTCAAATATAATTTAATATGAATTGAGTTGTAAATGTTAAGTAATTTGAGATGGGATTTAAACATTCAATTTGGAATTCAAAGAGGAAGGGACATCCCTTAGGGGAGAGTCCCTCTCTATTTGGATATCCCAATTAGGATGACTTTCAAGTATCCAAGGAGAAAAGATAACACCCCTTTCGAGGGATAGTTTCTTTCACTTGGATATCTGGACCCGATGATCCAAGGAGCTCGTAGGAGGATGAAGAAGTGAAGAATGAGAAAAATCCCAATTCTCAAAGTCACTTGAGTCTTAGGAGTAGAATTCAGGTTATAGTCAGTGGTACCTGGCCACTTTACTTTTCCTGCAGACCCTGGATTATATAATTAAGTGGCACTTATCACATGGACTTTCAGTTTGAGTTTTAATTTAATTGATTTAATTATTTAATTGAGTTGATTGATGTGCTCATTATGATATTAAGATTGCATACTTTTTATAATTTTTTTGGCAATTATTGCATGTCGTATTTGATTTAGCCTGGAACCCGATTGATGGCTTGTGAGAGATCATTAAATTTTTTTTACTTTAATTAAATTTAAAATATTTAAGCCAACATAGAAACTCTAACACTTTAAGAAGTAAGTTTGGGATCGCCATGAGTTTTTCATTACATAATTATTGCACCTTTGCTCCTTTTATTAGGCACCTCCCCGCCTGTGGGTTCTGGCAAACCACCTGGCCTATGAGGGTGCAACTCTATCAAGGGGATTTGTGCACTTTAAGATAAAATTTATTTTTAAGCCTAATTTTAAAATTTCTTTATTTTAATTCAAGTATTTAATCGAGTCAACTAGCATGCATCGCATTAGCAACAAATTAAAATTGTGTCAAAATTTTTAATTGCATTTTACTTAAGCATTTCACCCAATATATGTTAAGGGCTCAATTAGGAATTTGCTCTAGATGTCGACCCCAACTCCTTAAACTTATCCTAAATAACATCCCCAACCACTCTACATTAAAGACCGGATGCATAGTTTTAAAGCATTTAGTGGTTTAGCTAGCTCCCCAATCCAGGCTGGGATAAGTCCAGATTTGCATTGCACTAGCTAGGGTCGGGTTACTGGTTTTCAGTACCCAGTTTAAATTTAGGTTATAAGGCAGATTTTTAATCCTAAGTCCTCAACCTCTGAGAATTGAATCCCAATCTTCTAATGAAATCGACAATTCAAACTTAAATTTCTTTCCATCAAATTCAAGCCCAATAAACAGGATAGACTGGGGCACTTCTGAAACGATTAATAGTGATTGATAACTTATTTTCCTGAAAAGATAAATCAATTACTATTATAATTTTAACTATAAAGTTAATGATCTTCTTATCCAAATTATTATAGTTAAATAATTAATTGAACACTCATTTTGACCATTCATGGTCATATGTAGTTCTTTCTCAAATTCAACTACGATAGTCTTGATAAAATCAAAGTTTTGCAATTTGAACTCATTAGGGAACGATATGTTCACCTCACAGGTGATTTATTATTCATAATAACGTGTTCAATTTCAAAATTAAAAATTCTATAAATTTAACTTTCCCAAAGAAAATTAAACCTTTTTCAAAACTTCTACACTTCTTCAATCAAACAATAGAGAAGTTCCTGAAAAATATGTATGGGATAAAACAAAAAAATCTTGAAAGAAAAGATAAAAATATGAGCAAATTGGTCATATTAACATAGCAAATCCAGCCGACGGAGAAAGATATTATTTGAGAATTTAACTAAATCATGTATACAGACGTACATCATTTTTTGATTTATTACAAGTTAATGGAATTCAATGTTTAATATTCAAACAAGCTGCAGAGAAGCATGGTCTATTAGAAATGGATAATTATATATCAGAATGTTTAAATGATGCGTCAGTTTTTGAAATGCCATATGCATTCAGATAATTATTTGTTATTATTCTTATTTACTGTGAGCCAACTAATGTTTGCCAATTGTGGATTAATTTCTATGAGGATTTATCTTGTGATTATCAAAATAATAATATGATTGCTGATGAAAAATGCATGGTGAAAACATTATCAGATATCAATTTATACCTTAAAAGAATGGGGAATTCCCTTGATGGATTTAATTTGCCAAAAATATCAAGTGTAAAAAATGACCTCATTAAAAATAATGGTGATGTTTATAATAAAGAAATGATTGAAGAGTTAAATATTGTTACTGCTATTGAAGATATGAATAATATTCATTGTCTCAATATTGAACAAAGGAATACAGATGATGAAATTATTAGCCGTGTTAATAAAAAACAAAATGGTATATTTTTTATTAATGGTCTAGGAGGTATAGGAAAAACATATTTATATCATGCTATACTTGCAACATCAAGAAGTAAAAGTCATATAGCATTAGCAACTACTATATCAGAAGTAGCAGCATCAATTCTGCCTGGAGGTCGAACTGCATATTCAAGATTTAAAATACATATAAATTCGATGGAAAGCAGCATATGTTCAATTACTAAGTAAAGGGGACATGCTTATTTACTGATCAAGTCAAGTATTATAATTTGGGATAAAGCACATATGGTGAAACGTATAAAAATAGAATCTTTAGGTAGGACTCTGAGAGATATTATGAATAACTCTAATTACTTCAGTGGTAAAATTATTGTATTTGGAGGTAATTTTTGATAAGTATTACCTGTGGTAAGACGTGTATCGATCTAGATTGGAAATGATTAACTATAGCTTGGTAAAATCATACTTATGGTCAGACATGAAAGTTTTCAGATTAAAGGAAAATATGAGAGCAAGAACAGATCCTTTATTTTGTGAATTCATACTTAGAATTGGAAACGGAGATAAAGAAGAAACTGAAGATGGATTAGTGCATATTCTTAATGACATGATAATAGAATATTCAAATGATAAGAATTTTGAAGATTTATTAATAAACATAATATTTCCTTTTCTACAATAAAATGCTGCATCTTCAAAATATATTATGGAAGGAGCTATATTAGCAACAAAAAATGAGTTTGTTGATAAACGTAATCAAAAACTTATTAAATGCTTTCTAGGAGAAGAGTTTGTTTATTTCAGTTTTGATAGTGTTACTGATGATACCTCAAATCTTTATCAAATTGAATTTCTCAACTCATTAACGTCGAATGGACTTCCTTCACATTGTCTTGTTCTCAAGAAAAATTGTCCAATCATATTATTAAGGAATTTGGACCCATCAAATGGTTTGTGTAATGGGACACAAGTGATTTTCAAATCATTTAAAAATAATATTATCATTACTGAAATTTATACTAGGCAATTCTCTAGGAAAATGGTTATGATACATCGAATTCCATTATGTACAAGTGACGATGAATCTCTATCATTCAAATTTAAGAGGAATCAATTTCCTATAAGTTTATGTTTTGCAATGACAATCAACAAGTCACAAGGTTAGACAATTGCTAATATTGGATTTTATCTTCGATATAATGTTTTTTCACATGGACAATTTTATGTAGCATTATTAAGAGGTATTTCAATAAGACAAACAAAAGTCCTTATTATACCAAATATATATGCTTCAATTCAAGGTCCTTATACAAAAAATATTATATATAAAGAGATCTTTAAACCTTTAGAATAATCAACAGGTACTCTCATGCAACTTTTATTTTTTGTTATACTTTAATATTTTTTTATATAATATATTTTATATTATTTTTTATTAAATTTGATTTTTTTTAATGTTAGATAAAGATCAATGGAGTCATCAACTCTCATCAAGAATTTAACTCTGCATCAATGTTACTGGACTATTATTATTGTTTTAACTGAAATGGATATTGTAAGAAATTTCAAATCTGAGTAGGGAAAAATTCAGAAACTTACTTTCATGGACAGTGATGTAATTTTTTTTCAATATTTCATTCTAATTATAAATACTAATATTATTGATTTTTTTTCATAATTTTTATTCTATTAAATTTTAATATATATTAATTTTTTTTTCTTATTTTATGTGTAGAGCTCACATATATATATGTTATTATATTCAATGAAATAATTGACAAATTCCATAATACATTAGAAATCGTACAAACTTATATGATTTCAAATGGACAAATTAAAGATATAAATAAAACTTTTTATAATATACATGAAAAGTTTGAGATTACATTGAATAATCTTTCAGAAATACATGTTGTGAATCATAATATACAATCATTAAATAAAAAATTATCAACCATTGAGGAGATCATATCAAATCTAAATATACCATCAGGTATGTCAAATATTTATTATATTCAAAATAAATTTAATTATTATTTATTTTAATTATATAATTGATTTGTATTTTTTTTATGCAGATATAATTTTATTGGTTTTAAAATTCAATGAAGCAAGAATGATATATACAACAACAACAACATCAAGCCTTTATCCCACTACGTGGGGTCGGCTACATGAATCCTTTTTCTCCATTGTGTCCTGTTAAAAGTCAAATTCTCATTTAAATCTAATAAAGAAAGATCATTTCTAATATTTTCTAACCAAGTCTTTTTAGGTCTACCTCTACCTTTCTTAACATAAGTCAAATCTAAGACCTCTACTTTCCTAACCGGGTCATCGGGAGGCCGCCGTTTTACGTGACCAAACCATCTAAGGCGACTCTCTCTAATCTTATCTTCCACTGGAGCTACTCCAACCTTTTCACGAATATGCTCATTTCGTATCCTATCTCTAAGGGTAAAGCCACTCATCCACCTGAGCATCCTCATCTCTGCAACACTTAACTTAGAATTATGCTTCTCTTTTAATGGCCAACATTCGGCACCATAAAGCATTGCAGGTCTCACCACCATCTTATAGAATTTTCCCTTAAGTTTGAGGGGTACTTTTCTATCACACAATAAGCCTGATGCATTCCTCCACTTCAACCATCCAACTTGGATTCTGCTGATAATATCCCCATCTATATCACCATTACTCTGAACAATAGATCCAAGATATCTAAAACGTGTACTCTTATTAATGACTTGATTGGCCAAAGTCACAATGCCCTCACTAGGTCTATTATTACTAAAATTACACTCCATATATTCCGTTTTAGATCTACTCAAGCGAAAACCTTTAGACTCTAAGGTTGACCTCCACACTTCTAGTTTACCTTCAACTCCCTCTCTAGTCTTATCAACAAGAAGAATATCATCAGCAAAAAGCATACACCAAGGTACATCCTCTTGCAAATGTCTAGTGAGAACATCCATGACTAAAGCAAAAAGATATGGGCTTAAGGCTGATCCTTGATGTAATCCAACCGAAATAGGGAAATACTTGGTCAAACCACCTTGTGTTTGAACACAAGTAATAGCTCCTGCATACATATCTTTAATGATTTGAATATAAGCGTTATTAACTCTTTTCTTTTCAAGAACTCTCCATAGCACTTCTCTTGGAACTTTATCATATGCTTTTTCTAAATCAATAAATATCATATGTAAATCCTCCTTATTCTCTCTATATTTCTCCATCAAACCTCTTAATAAATGCATGGCTTCCATAGTAGACCTACCCGGCATGAATCCAAATTGATTTTGAGAAACATTAGTATCACGCCACAACCTATGCTCCATAACTCGTTCCCATAGTTTTAAAGTATGACACATTAACTTAATTCCTCTATAATTAGCACAATCTTGTGCATCACCTTTATTCTTCAAAATAGGGATTAACACACTCATTCTCCACTCATCTGGCATCTTTTTAGTCTTCAAAACAGTATTAAAAAGTTTAGTAAGCCAAGAAATTCCTTCATCTCCTAAGCATTTCCATACCTCTATTGGAATATCATCAGGTCCAACAGCTTTTCCACCCTTCATTTTCTTTAAAGCCTCTCTAACTTCAGTTTTACTAATACGCCGATAAAAACATAAATCTTTATTTTCATTTAGGGTGCTAAGATCACTACAGTCAATTTTATTTTCACATTCTTCATTAAAAAGTTTAGCAAAATATCTCATCTACCTTTGTTGAATATCATCTTCTAAAAAAAGTACTTTTTGATCTTCATCCTTAATACACTTCACTTGAACTAAATCCTTACTACTCCTATCTCTTTGTTTGGCTAGCTTATACATATATCTTTCTCCCTCCTTAGTATCTAATCTATTATATAAATCACTAAAAGCTAAACTCTTTGCATCGCATATTGCTTTCTTAGATTCCTTACGTGCCTCTTTATATATATTCCAATTATCAGAATTTTTACAATTAAACCAATTTTTATAACAAATCTTCTTACTTTTAATCTTTTCTTGCACATTTGGATTCCACCACCAACTATTTTTACTATTAGGAGATTTTCCCTTTGAAACTCCAAGCACATCTTTTACAATATTCTTAATATAACTAGCCACTTTTTCCCACATAACATTAGCATCCTCATGCACAGACAAAATCTTAAGATCTAGAATCTTACTCTCAAAAATATTTTTGTTAAAAGAATGATATATAGACAGAGGGATAAAAAGAACATTCTTAAGCGAGACTTACAAGATATTAGAGTAAGGTATATAAATTTATTAGTAATCTTATTTATTAATATTATTTTGAATTAATTTTTATATTGTAGGTCTGAAATAATTACTTTAACTTTATGAGAATCACTAGCAACAAAAGAGAAAAAACAATTAGAAGATATGATGAATGAAAAACCTATCAATTTTGCAAAGGGAGTTGTTGGAAAAAAATTTTATTGGTGCGTCTACCTTATGCATATTACATTTAAATATTACATCACTCTAACATCAACTGCCTATTAAAATCTTATGTATCACGTTGTCATCAATAATATCAATAATTATAGAAATCAATCCAGATTTGCCTGCAATAAAAGAAATGTTGGATTGGTATAATTTTAGTTATTTTTACTTGTTTTAAAATAATTATTTTCTTATAAGTTTTTTCCTTAATTAGTAATAAACTTTATAGGTTCAATGAAACTGGTTGCTGACATGTATCATCAAATTTTGATGCTTATTTGATGGCAGATTTATTAAAATCAACACTTCAGAACTTTCATCGGGAGAGGTAATACTTACTTTAATTTATTTTTTTTAGTTTTTTATTTTATTTTGTTATAATTAAAATTTCAGATGAAATTCTATGCTACGAAAGTTCTAATAAAAGATTAGCAACAAGAAGAAAGTATATGGTATCCCTCTTGTAATACATTAAATCAAAAGTTACTATCACTAAAGATATTGTACGAGGTTCTAAATGCTCAAAAGAAAATGCTGATTATAGTTTGAGGTAATGTACTTATATTTTGATTCAAATTTAATTAAATATTAAAATATTTTCTAATATGTTTGCTCATAATTTGTATAGATATCTTATCAAATAATATGTAGAAGTTTATACATCCCATGCAATTTTCACTCTATTTTATAATGAAGCTTAAAGTATTACTGGTGTGCTAGTTTCAGAATTAGAAAACATAAAGGTAATTATATATGTTACAACATTTTATTTAAATTAAATTTTATTTATATGTAATTTATTTATTGATTTATTTTTGTAGGTGATAAATATAGAAGAATATAATTAAATAATAAAAAAGTCTTGTGACAAGGACATGACATTCATAATTAAGGCTCAGGATAAAATATATGGCAACCGCACTTTCCATTTGTTAACAGTTCAATCAATAAAAAAAGACTCTTATGAAATCAACCATACTATATAAAAAAAAATAAAATTAGAGGAAAATAAATAGATTTACTAATGAACATTTTTTTGTGAAATCTTTTATCTTTGTACTAATACTTTATATGAATTTTTTTTATTTTGTCTTAAATATATTTTTGACAAGTTTTAAATTTGTTTATCAAAGATGTTTAATTTTATGTATTTATTCTGTATTTTATGTTTGCCTTATGTTTCTAAAGTTTGCGTTGATGTATTCATTTTGTGATATTATGATTCAGGTAAGTAATTTATACCTTTCGTTATTTTATTTCAAGAAAATTTAAAATTTCTAATTTTTAGGAGATTCTCTTTTAACCTCTTTATAATATCAAATAACTTTCTAAAATCTTTTATCTTTGTGCTTATACTTTATATGCATTTCTTATTTTATCTTTAAAATATTTATAAGAAGTTTTAAAGTTGTTTATTGAAGATTTTTAATTTTATATATTTATTTTGTATTTTGTATTTGCCTTATGTTTACTAAAATTTATGTTGATATATTTATTTTGAGATATGATGCTTGAGATAATATTATACAAAAATTTTTAAAACTGCCTATGCCAGTCCCAAGCCCGGATAAAAAAATTGAGGGTTTATTTTTGTTACAATAAAAAAATTATGCTTCTATTCTAAATGTTTAGAAAGGAGAAAATATTTGATAGACTTGAATGTTATGACGAAAAAGGATTAATGAAGCCCACCCCACCTAGTGGGATAGAGGCTTGATGTTGTTGTTTTTGTTTATCCATGCACCTCCAACCAAAATTATTCCATCTCCAACTACAGTTGATGCTCCATTCTTTCCTCCTATTACTACTCCCACTATCCCCACACCATCTCTTACTACCCACTCTCCTCCACAATAAGACTCTACCAATCCTACAACATCCCCCACCAATTCACTCGCCTCATATAATGTATTCGTTTCTCACACATCATCTTCAACATCCTCACACAACTACTCTCAATCCTCCCATGCTTTGTTAATTATACAACCTCATTACCCCATGGTTATGAGACTTCACACTGGTTATGATACCCCAAAAAATAATTTGGAAGAATTATTCTTTTATCTTTTAATAAATAACAACTAGAGCTATCTAATATCATCTATCAGAAATTAATAATAAAAATAAATTCTATAATTTAAAATATTAATATACACATATGTATTCATTCCCAAAAATCATATACACTACTTAAGATTTACACAATCATATCACAACTACTCTATCTTGAGTACAAAATAATAACTAGAACAAAAAAAATAGAATATGAAGAATCCTGATCACCAGCCTCACACTCCTGCTCTCCTACCATGACTTAAAATTATTTAATCATATATAATGAGCTAAAAAGTACATTAGGTTATCAAAATCTACAATTGAATTTAAGGTATGGCAAAGGAGCAATATGCATGTCAATAGATAAATTATAGCAATTATATTCATATGAACATTGAATCAGTACAAAAATAGTAAAATTCATATATAGTATTAGCAGAATCTATAAATAATAAAATACTATAATATGAAAGTCAATAAAGTAGTAAACATCATGAGTGTCAAATCTATAAAGTAATCATCATATCTGTAATACCAATTCATATAGAAATCGTATAAAGTATCAAATCAAAATATTGATAAAGACAGTCAAAATCATGTTAATGCAATAAAATCATATAAGCGACAGAGGTCAGAAAGACTATATTTGGTGAGCGATAATGGTCAGAAAGACTATTGTCTAGTAACAGATGTCGAAAGAATCATAGTCAGTGGGCGACTTTGGTCAGAAAGACCGTTATCTAGCGACAGAGGTCATAAAGATTGTAGTCGAAGGGCGATAGTAGTCAAAAAGATCATTATCTTATGATGGAGGTTGAAAGGACCATAGTCGAAGGGAGAAACTCGTGAGTAAGACCATTGTTTAGTGATGGTGGTTGGAAGGACCGTAGTATATGGTCAGAAGAATCATAGTCGATGAGCGACGGAGGTTGGAAAGATCGTTGCTGGCGATGGAGTCAAAAAGATCGTATTCAGTGGGCGATGGAGGTCAGAAAAACCATTGTATAGTGATAGAGGTCAGAAAGACCGTAGCCTGCGGCCTGAAGGAACGTAGTCGACAGGAGATACTAGTCTGAAAAATCACTGTCAAATAAAAGTCCATCAATAATTGGAAGTTGGGAGGAATTCCAGCATTAGTTAGTGCCCGAGAAGAAGTTCGGCATCAGTTGGTGGTCAGGCGTAATTCTGGAGACAATTATTAGCCAAGCAGAGGTTCGACGAAAGTCTGATGATAATAGGAGGTCGTGGCCGGGTAGAAGTTCGGCGGTGGTCGAAGAGAAGTATGGCGACAAGAGAACTATAATTTCTTTCTCTTCAATCTTTTCCTTCTCTTCCTTGCTTCGGTCCCTATTCTATGAGGAATGAGGGTCTATTTATAGTTTTTTAGAGTGGCATGGCCAATAAATAGGAGGAAGATCATGGGTATGGTGGGAATGATTTAAATGAATGGTCGATGTTGATTCCCTTGATCATGGACAATTTACTTGGCATTTGAATATCTTACTGATATTAGAATTCAATGATTCTAGGCTCATTGGATTCATCTCGTTGAGCCGCTTGATTTGACTATAAGCATGTCACGTTTGGAAATTATTTGATAATCCAATTTATGGTTTTAACTTTTTAAATGTGTTTCATGTCTTTAATTGGACCCATTTGGGCTTGAATTTAGTCGAATTTGGCTTCATTAGGTTTGTCTTTTTGAGACGTTCAGTTTGACAATAAGTTTGCTGAAATTGGAGTTCATATGATTATGAATTTAATTTTGAAAGTTTCTAACTTGATTTTTCCTCAGGATTCGTGCCCGATCAAGATAAATTTTTAATGAAATATTAGTTACCCCCTATTTTCGAATGTCGAAGCATGCACGGTCTAAAAATATATGTCATAGCTCTATAAATTCTTTCAATATCAAATTATAATTTTTGATCAATTATGAGGCACGATTGCTCCCTAGACATTAACATGGACCTCCTATTGGGACTATAAACCAAGTAAAATATCTATAATTATAAATTGAGGGTGTCCTGGAGTTGGTGCATTAATTGGAGCAAAAATTATTTAAAAATTGCACATCAAAACATTTAAAATTACTTGAAATTAATTATTGAAGCTCCGTTGAGCACCGAAAATGTCAAAATTAGCTCTAAAACGTTCAAAAATGATTATGGGGACCACAAAAACATCTGATTTGGACTGTCCTGACAAAAAATCAGGCCCCGACATGTATTGGCGGCCGTCGCTACTGACAATGGCCTACACGTGCGGCCAAAAGGGTAAGCTCCATGGGGTGCGAGGCACTGTGCAACCGATTACAACTGGCTGATATATATATATATATATATATATATATATATATATATATATATATATATATATATATATATATATATCATGGGCTCCACTATATTGTTTTTTACATTCGGCGGATGGCGGCTATTGCGCTACCCATAATTTCAAAATTTTTTTATTTTTTCTCTTTTTTTATGTGGGACCTACTTTTTTTTGAGGGAGAGTTTTTTTTTTTGGAAATTCCTGAAATTTCATAATAGGGCTCAAGAGGTTTGAAATTTTTTTAAAATTTGGAGGAAAATCCACCCCCCCCCCCCCCCCCCCCCCTCTTTCGTCATATAAATACCCCTCTAGGGTATGGTGAGAATTGCTCCTCTTCTCCTTCTCCCTTCTCCCTTTAACTTTCTTACAGTTAAGTCTGTCCATTATCTTAAATAGGTGGCATTCTCTATCAAGTACAAGTGCCCCTCTCTTATGTAGAAGTTAGAATTTTTAGCATTCCCCTCTATTTCTCCACCATTTTTCTTCTTACTTTAGAGGCTTTCCATTATTTTTGGTAGGTGGCATCCCCTACCCAAATTTAATGCCCCTCTTTAGTATAGAAGGAACTTTTTCCTCCTTCCTTTTCCTTCTCTAGTTCTCTTCTTACATTAGAGACATTCCACTGTCTGAGATAGGTGATATCACCTATCAAGCTTCAGTGCCCTCTTTTATATAGAAGAAGTCACGATGAGAGTTTATTCCCTCATAGATTACCCTTGATAGATGACGTTTAACTACCTCTTATACATGATAGTGATTTGAGAAGATCTAGTGGTAATAATATCTTAGTGGAGAACTAGTGATTATTAATATACATGAAAATTTTTAATGATGTTTGAGCGAAAGTCCGTCGATAATCGGTGGCCAGTTGAAAGTGTGGAGGTGATAGGTGATCAGGTGAAAGTTTGACGATGATCGATGATCAAGTGGGATAGTTGAAGGAGATAGTTGCAGGGTGTTCTTCTCATAGTAGTCAAGCAAGAAGTTGATGATGACTGATATGAAGTGAAGGATCGACGGTGGACATCAGGCAAAGGGTCGATGATGGCGGTGGTCAAGAGGCATTCTACTAAAGATAAAATGCATCCATACTGACATGTGTTGACATCAGACATCACTGATGGAAGGGGTCAAAGTAGTATGCCCTGTCAATAGTCTGACTACACACTAACGGTATCGATTGAGTGGAGGCTTGATGATGATCAAATTATAATTTTTCTTTAAAGAAGAAGTTGTATAAGATACTTCAATATGCAGAAGAGAAGAGGTCAATAGAATCTGCTAATGATATTTGACCATTTTTTAAGTAACTTGTACTAATGATGCTTGATGTAGTTTTATTTTTAGCTTCTGGTGAAAATTAGCGTGCACTTGAACCTGAAATGAGCTTGTCCCCTAGAGGAAACTAAGTTGTGTATGCATTTTGAGATATGCTTTGATATACTGTCCCCCATATCTTTTGAGACTTTTTAGCCTAGTAAGTCTTAGTATAGCTATGCCTTTTGAGGCTTTTTAGCCTGTTAAGGTCTATCGATACCTGTATAAAAGAGGCTGAGAGAATCCACCGATAATGTATAGCCTATTCGGGATTATTTGTTAGAGCATTATTCGATGATGTTAACATGTCTTAAAGAGGTTGAGAGAATCTACCAATAATGTTTGACCTATCCGGGTTTTTTATTTGAGAGTTGTTCAATGATGTTAACATGTGTGGAAAAGATTGGGAGAATCCACCAAGAATATATAACCTCTTTGAGATTATTTGTCAGAACGTTGCTCGATGATATTAACATATATGGAATAGGTCGGATCGAATCCCCCTATGATTGATCATCTAGTGATTGAGATGTAACAAAAATTATGTATTTCTCAAATCAAAGATTTTAAGATTTTATTGACATCCTCCTAAGATGTTTGATCTATCCAAGATTTGTGCCAGAGTGTTGCTCGATGATGTTAACCTATATGAAAAAGGTCAGATCGAATCCCCCTGGGATTGATCATTCAATGATTCAGACATAATAAAGATTGCATATTTCTTGAATCAAGGATTTTAAGAATTGGTTGACATCCTTCTAAAATATTTAATCTATCAGAGGTTATTTGTTAGAGCATTGCTCGATGATATTAACCTATGTGGAAGAGGTTGGATAGAATCCACCTGGGATCGATTATGCCGTAATTGGGAGGGGGAGAATGATGCATGTATCCCAAATTAAAGGTAAAGAATAGATTATCTTTAGACCATTATTGTCTTTTGGAGGTCAAGATTTAGACCTTGCCCAAGGAGTACAATTCTAGCTAGAGACTGTATAAAGCTTATAATTTATTGAAGGCATCCTAATATTTACAAGAAGCTTTATGAAAAATAGTTTTCTAAGATATCATCCTGGATGTTGAAGCGTTAGATGAATCTTTTTGACTATGTTGCAGTCAAGGTTACCCCCTAATCAACATCTGATTCTTATAAAATTGATGTAGCAATAGCTGATATCAGTATATTGACATAAATGAATTAAGGCTTTAGCAAAAATTGCCCCCAGTTAGGAACAACATTCCCACAAATGGTGCCAAACTATTACATCCTAGAATATTTACGGTAGTAGAGAAATATAAAGTTTAAAGTCTTTGCTTTGGACGAAGATCCAACACACAATCAGATAAAGGAGAGGGTGTAGTGTTTATAAGAGACACCAAAATTTTTACATGGAAACCCTTGAAAAAGGAGGAAAATCATGGGCCTAGCCCAATTTAAATGAATAGACTAGTATTTACAGTCAATTATATATGAGGTCCTTTCTTGGGGGGAAGGCCTTATTTTAATGAAGCAAATATACATCATATAGAGTGCATTACATGAGGGGAATTGGAAGAATCAAAATTGACATATTCATTTAGTCAATAGGACCATAGTTGACAGGTGACGGAGGTTAGAAAGGCTGTAGTCAGTAACGGTGGTCGGAGGGACCATACTCGGTGGGTGACGATGGTTAGAAAGATTGTTGTTAGGCGATGGAGGTCAGAAATACCATAGTCGATGGGGGACGGAGGTCAGAAAGATTATTGTTAGGCGATGGAGGTTAGAAGGACCGTAAACATTATTCGATAGGTTAGAAATACTGCTATCAGATGACAGAGGTTAAAAGGACTATAGTTGGCTGATGACGGAGGTCAAAAAGATCGTTATAAGGTGATGGAGGTCAGAAAGACTATAGTCGGTGGGCAATGGTGGTCAAAAATACCATAGTTTGGCGATGGAGGTTGGAAATACCATAGTCCTTCTAAATGATAGTGGTCAGAATGTCCATTATTTGGCAATGGAGGTCGAAAGGACCGTAGTCGGTGGGCGATAGTAGTTAAAAAAGCTGTTGTCTAGCAACGGAGGTTGGAAAGAATGAAGTCAGAGGGCGATAGTGGTCAAAAAGACCTTTGTTTTGCCATGAAGGTTAGAAGGACCATAGTTAGAGGATGATAGTGGTTAATAAGACTGTTGTCTGGCAACGGAGGTCGGAAGGACTGTGGTCTGGATGCGACAGTGGTCAGAAAGATCATTATCTAGGGAGAGAGGTCAGAAGGACTGTAGTTGGTGGGCGACAATGGTCAGAAAGATCGTTGTTTGATGACGGATGTCAAAAGGACTACCGTATAAAGATATAGGCAGTAAAATCCAGTAAGTTAGTGAATCTACAAAGCTCAGGTGAATCTTAAATGATACTTGCAATTATATAATAGAAATGTCATATCCATATATGATTATAATAATGATAAATATTAAGCATATGCAAAAAATGTTATAAACTAAGATGACGGTGGTGGCAAAAGAAGAGCACAAGGTGATAATCCTAATTACAATCATCAATATATAAAGTAACACTCTAGGGATCTTAGATGATGTGTTATGTTACTCTCCCATGAGTCTCTACTTGACTAAAGCCAATATATCAAATGTATTATTATATACAAGTGTATCTAAAGATCTATTAAAACACCGAGATAGACTCTTAAAATTTTGAAAAATTAAGCCCTCAGTGTGACATCCAAATAAGTTCTTAGAGATCCATAAAATGAAAACCTCTATGTGACATCCAGAGTAAATATCTTGATATCCACAGGGTCAATCAGCATACAATAAATATAATTCACTCTAGATGTGTACCACATTTGTTAGGGGTGCATTTGTTTACCTCTGTGTAATACCCAAAGAAAATAAAAAAATTAAATACCTCTACCATTCTACTATAATGTAGTATTCTATGGCTCTTCTAACGATGTTGAATACAAACCCATTCCCGCGTGCACAGTCTCTACCTCGATTATACCTTCACTCATGCTCATAAAATGAAGACAAGGAAGGCTTCATTCTTTATTTTTCCCATACAAAAACTCCAGCTAAACTCATTCGCTTCCATACTCAACCCCAATGCCAAATCCTTCCTCACTATGCCGAAGCCCAGCCCCTGTCTCAAGCCACCAATCTATCTATTCAAAGCCAACAGCTAAATTTTCATGTTTATCTGCACCTCCCTAGCCGACCTTAGCCTTATTCAATTCCACTCTACTTTGCGAGTAGACCAACTGTTTTGAATTTAAAAAGATGTATAGTTTTGAAAAAAGGGTTTAATTTTCTTTGGGAAACTTAAAATTTTTGGAATTTTAATTTTATAATCAAACACTTATTATATATGATATATCACCTTTAAAGGTGAACATATCTTTCCCTAATATGTTCAGATTATAAATCTTTGAATTTACTTCGATTATCGTAGTCAAACTCTGGGAGAGACAACATACGATCTTGGAAGATCAAAATGATGTTTAATCAACTATTTGACTATGTTAATCTGAGTAAAAGGGATCATTAATTTCATAATTAAAATTACAATTATAATTGACATATATATCCAAAGAAAGAAGATATCAATCAGTATCGATAGTTTGAATATGATGATAATGATCGCCAGGTTTGAATTTTCCAAAGATAATTAAGGGTTTTGAAATTTTGATTTTGAAAATCAGGTCTAGATTTCTAAATCTCCTACAAATACAAGCCCTCGTAGTTAATTACATCATAGGAAACCAGAAATTTTCCTACAAATACTCTCGATTAAAACTACAATATGAATTTCATTTAAGATTTTTAAAGCTTGATATCTAGGAAAGTTAAGGGATATGAATTTTTAAATGGGATTGGTTCAAGATTGAACACTTATTTCTGAAGGTCAAAAGAAGAAAGGTAGTGTCTGAGATTATAAATTACTTCTAAAATACCCCAATCTATCCTAAGTGTTGGGCTTGAATTTGAATAAAAGAGATATTTAGTTTGAATGATCAATTTTATTAGAAAGTGGGAATTAGATTCCCAGATGTTAATGTCTTAAGATTAAAAATCTACCTCAGAACCTAAGTCTAAAATGGGTACTGAAAATCAGTGACCCGGATCCTAGCTAATACAATGCAATCCTGGACATATCCCAGCCTGGATTGGGGAGCCAGCTAAATCACCTAAATGCTTCAAACCATGTGTCTAATCTTTTATGTAAGAGTGGGTAGGGACGTTACTTAAGATTGGGTTTAAGGAGAGCGGGGCCTACATCTAGAGCAGATCCCTAATTTGCTCCCTTGACTTGTGTTGGGTGAATTGCTTAAGCTAAAAATACAATTAAAAATTCGACTCAATTTTTAATTTGTATCTAATGCAATATATGCTGGTTGACTCGATTAAAATACTTAAATTAGAATGAAGAAGTTTTAAAATCAAGCTTAAAAATAGTTTTATCCTAGAGATGCACAGATCCCCTTGGACAGAACTACACCCTCATAGGCCAGGTGGTCTGCCAAAACCTGCAGGCAAGAAGGTGCCTAGCAAATGGAAAGAAAGTGCAACAAATATGGTTATGAAAAATTCCCGATGGTCCCGGGCTTACTTCTTAAAATGTTAGAGTTACTATGTGAGCTTAAATCTTTTAATTTTATTTAAGTAAAAATAGTTTAGTCATACCCTCACAAGCCTCCGATTGGGTTCCAGGCTAAATCAAAATCGACATGCAATAATTGCCAAAAAAAACTACAAAGAGCAGATAATCATAATCGCAATCAACATCAATCAAATCAATTAAATAATTAAATCAATTAAATTTAAAGTTTAAACTGAAAGTCCATGTGGTAAGTGCCACTTAATTATACAACCCAGGGTCTACAGGAAAAGTAAAGTGGCCGGGTAACATTGATAATAACCTGAATTTCTAATCCTAAGACTCAAGTGACTTTGAGAATGGGTCTTCTCGTTCTTCACTTCTTCATCTTCTTGGAACTCCTTGGATCATCGGGTTCGGATATCTAAATAAAAAGAAACTCTCCCTTGAAAGGAGTGTTATCTTTTCTCTTTGGATATTTGAAAATATCTGAATCTGAATCTTCAAATAAAGAGGAACTCATCCCTGAGGGGTGTCACCCTTCTCTTTGAATTTCAGATTGGATTTATATCCCATCTCAAAGCACTTTAAATATTACAACTCAATTACATTTAAATTACATCAATCAAAATTTAAAAAAATCTAGACTCGATCCTGCAAGGTTATCCTAATAATCAGCAGTTATATTTAACATCCCAAATAGTTTTACATTTGAAATTTAAAAAAAATGCTCAATCACATCCACACTTGGCCATGCTCTTTTAATTTTAAAGGGGGTTTTAAGCAAAATTCTGGAGCGCCTGCACAAAATATTATTAATTTTTAAAGCTTTAATTATTACCCCCTTTAATTTAATTGCCTTGTATGAGCATGGCAACCTGCATAAGATTACATTAGTACAAATCATCCCTAACCTAGGGGTAGATCTAATGTATAATCAATCACAACATAGAGTGCAGTAAATAAATAAACAATCACATCAATTCTACTACTAGCAAATAGCATGCAGTAAAAGCTCAAAAACCTGGCATACAGCAGAAAAGTAAATACCAGCCTAGCCTAATACTAGAGTTGGTTGTCCTAGAAAATCATCTAAAGTGTGTGAGGTAGGCTGTGTGGCTTTGATATGTCCTAAATAGGGCAATTAATTGAAGTTGTTTGATGTTCTGGTTGTTTAAAAGGCTTAAGGGAGATTTTAATTAAAGTTTAAGTCTTAATGATTTGAATTTAATTTTAGAGTTTACTTTGATTGTTTGTTGGATATCACCTTTATTGCACATCGAGGCCGTAAAGTTTATTTCACCTTTCTTGGGGCTAATTTAATAGCCTCGTAAGCTTGGGTTACCTAGTGGTACCCGATATAATTAAGTAATTTAAATTTGATTAAGATTAAAAGTTAATTAAATTTTAATTAAAGTTGATTGATTGTTAGTTTTAATGTTAAATTGATATTTTCTGAAATTTTTGAAAATTTATTAAATTTTGAATTTTCTGGATTATTTTAATGATTTGATTAAGGGGTCAAAAGTTAACTTTTTGATTAAAAGTGATTTCAGGATTGTTAATATTTTATTAAAATACTAGACCTTAATACGATCAGTTAGACTGTAAGTATGCTGAAATTAGATTTTTTTCTATATTTTATTATGAATGTTTGAAGTTTTGACTTAATTTTAAACTAAGTTTGACTAAAAGTTGACTTTTTGAAATTTGTATGATTTCTGGAATTTTGATATTTTTGATAAATATTACACTTTAATGTGAGTTTAATGCCTTTGAGTTTGCTCAATTTGGAGTTTATTTAAATTAGTTATGAAATTTTGAAGTTTTGATAATTTATTGAATTATTTAATTAGTTTAATTAGAAGGCTTTTCGATGGTTTGAATCCAAATGACCTCCAAACTCTTTGGAATCAACTTCAAAGGTCAGTAATGATCTAAGAAGAGATTCCTAAGTGTTTGAGAGAGTTTTGAACTTTTTAATTATTTTTAATTAATTAAATTAATTAAATATTAAATTTCACTTAAAATTAAATTAAAATTGATTTTTAAGTCCAATCAAGAAGCTTTTATTTTTCATTGATTAAGGTTTTAAATCTGGTTAGTTAGACGTCTTATTTGTATTTTTTAGGTTTAATCTTGATTTATTACATTTTCTAGAAGATTTCAAGGCTTAATTAAGGGTTAATCTTGATTAAGTTAATTAAGGGGCTTAATGACTTCAAAATTCAGTGAGATTTTTTCTATAGGGTTAGAGTGTCACTAAGTTCAAATGGTTTGAGTTTCAAGTCAAAATGATGTAAATCCTAATTATTAGAATTATTCTAAATTCTCTAATTAAGTCCTTAATTATTATCCTTAATGATGTCACTAAGTTTAATAGGCTTAAATCAATGTTTTGACTAACCCTTAAACAAATATACATAACATACACACATTCATCACAATCACATCCTAGTACTAGGAGAGCCTTAAGTGTGTATGTGCACCTATACAAGTAAAGATTAACATTAATTATAATTAATAACTTGATTAGTGAATGATTAAGATGTAATCACCCACTAATCCTTTCCCATGATTTCTATTCATGCATTTAATCCCATGTTTAAAATTTCAAAGAGATCCCTCAAACTTCTGCATTTAACATAAATATAATTTTCAAAATAGGAGTTTAAAAAAAATACATATATACGAATATAAGTATTTATATTAAAATAATCAAAGTATGACTAAAATAATGTCAAATTATTTTGAGAGATCTCTGATTAGAATCTCAAGTCAAACTTAAAATACTTAAAATGATTTACATACTTATATAATTTTAAAATAAATTTCTTTTTTTAGAATTATATAAGTAAAATATAGGTTATTTTGATAATAAAGTGAAATAAAATCAAAATATTGCCCAAAATAGTTTCAAAAGGTTCTCTAGATGTTTAAAATGCTTTAAAATAATTTTCTTAAAAGTTTGAAAAATATTTTGATTTATTTTAATTAATAATAATTAAAATAACCAAATAATCAATATCTTAAATTACTTAAAATACAGAGTATATTTTAAAGTAATTTTATTTTTAAATTGAAGGTCTCAAAAATCCAAGCAATTTAATATATTATATGTGAATTTTGCCCTAGAATAGGTTTTTTTAATCGTTCTCTCGATCTGATCAATGGTTTAACTTGAAATTTTTAATCTAGATATAGTATTTGAATAGAAATCGTGGGGATATAATCATATGGTTGAAGAACTCGAGCCTTGATAACATTTGGATTGAGCCATATAGCTCCTTGGATGGATTTGGGCTCGAGGTGGCCAGAAACTTGCCGGCGGCAGTGGTTTTAGCTCGGGAAAGGTAAAGGAGTTTCCTGAGAGCCCAAACGAATTGAGTATCTGTCTGAAGGACTTGAGTGTGGAGAGAGAAGCTAGGGATTAGAATGAGAGCTCATTTCATTCTTTTTGCCCTATTCTAACCTCTCCAGGCCAAATAGATGGCTAGGATTAATTAGAAGAACTCCTTGATAGTTGCCATCTATCCCTGGAGTTTATTAGCAGTAGGGGAATAAATGACAAAGGGGTACATCCCATATGTAAAGGGATTTGGTCCCCACATATGCATGGAATGATTAAGAGCCATTAGATCAAGATCTAAGGGTTGAGGGCTGGCATGGGAAGTCTCTAGAAGAAATTAAAGCTGCTGGAATGGATTAAAGGAGAATTGATTAGGTTTAAATGGTGTTTTGACTAAGTTTGACCCATCCTTAGCCTTGGTTTGACTGTTTGACCAGTCAACTTGCCATATTGACTGGTGAGGTGGCATGGGACAGAGCTTTGGGTGTTGAATTGATGGCTTAAAGGGGATTTAAAGCTTAAGGGTCTTGAGTTTGAATGAGTGGGAGAGAGTTTAAGGGGTTTGACCATATTTTATTGAGTTCACCAAGTCAAACTCAATGTGATTTGACTTGAGGTGGGTTTAAAAATATTCAAGGCATTTATTGATGTAGGTTTGAAGATTTGAAAGGTTTCAAATAAATGTTTGAAAGAATTTGACCCAAATAGGTCACATTTGATTGAACTTGAGCTAAGTTGACCAAGTCAACTTTTGACTAGGTCAAGGGTCCCATCAAATTCTAAATCACTAAAATGAGTGATTAGGTGAATTTGAGAGAATTTAGAGTTGATTTAGGACTTGATTGAGTGGGAATAGACTTAACGATTTAAACTGGTCAACCTGGGTTGACCTGATCAACCAGGTTGACCCAGGGCCAGAGTTTGGGCTCAATGAATTTGATTTGATGTTTGGAGTCTAGTGGAGGTATTTTGAAGGATTAGAATGGTCATGTGGGTCAAATGACCTATTTAGGCTCTTAATGGGCCTAATGGGTCAACTAGGTTGACTTGGTCAACCAGGTTGACCCAGGGTCAGGGTTTTGGCTCAATGAATTTGATTTGATGTTTAGAAATTGTTGGAAGTGGTTCCAAGCAATTTGGAGGTCATTTGATTTGAAATGTGCATTTCAACCCCTAAGGGGTATTTTGGTCATTTTGACCCCGGGTCAACTGGGGGTCAAAGTGAATCCAACAAAATGTAGTTTAATGTTCAAGAGGTCAGGATTAAAGGTTTGGATGTGATTAGAGGCTTTGGGTAAGTCTCTAAGGTAAAAATCCACTGGGTGGTAGGTCCAGTAGCATAGGCCGTAAATATTTGAAGGTTTTATGGCCTTTGGATTTAAGTCAAATTTTTGGGGTTAGAGACCTCAGAATGAGTTCAAATTTGGAGAGTTGCCTCTAGAGACATGTCATATCAATGTGAAATTGATAGACTCTGAATTAGAGGTCACTTGGCTGGGGTTTTAAGTGTTCAAAGATTTGTTAGAAAAGGCTTTCAGGACTTTGACCTTTGACATTGGATTTGAGTCTGGAAATTTGGATTTAATCTAGATTTTGGGTTTAAATATCTGGATTTGAATTAAGTCTAGATTGAATTGAAATCTGGTTTGATCTAGAAGCATCCTAGGGCTTAGAGTGGATCCTAGGGTCTAGATCAGCTTAAAGGAATCCTAGGGTCTAGAGTAGATCCTAGGGACTGAAGTCTAGGAAAATCCTAAAGTCTGGGTAGATCTAGGACATGGGTAGATTTTAGGACCTAAAGTCTGGAAGAATCCTAAGGTCTAGGATCTAGGAGGTCTTTAGAGTCTAAGAAATCCTAGGTTCTAGGGTCTAGAAAAGTCTTAGGATCTAGAGTAGATCCTAAAGTCTAAGTTCTAGGAAGATCCTAGGGTTTTGGATTTGATTTAGGGTCTAAATTGATCCTAGAGTCTGAAGTCTGGCAGAATCCTAGGGTCTAGAGTAAATCCTAGAGTCTGAAGTCTGGCAGAATCTTAGGGTCTAGAGTAGATCCTAGAGTTTAGATTAATCTGGAGTTTGATTGAATGGGATTAAGATTGATTTGAATCTGGATTGATGTTAAAGTCTGGATTAATCTAAGATCAGAGTAATCATAGGGTCAAGATTGATCCTAAGGACTAAAAAGGTCCTAAGATCTGGATTGATCCTACTGACCTCATACAAAAATGAGGTCAATAAATGGACCTCCAATATATATAATAGAATATAATTCTATTGCACATATTGGCGTTGACCGAATAGAATGGTCAAGTCTGGAGTGTTAATCCTAAGGGAAAGAGAAATATATCCCTGGGGAATCAGAGTTTGAATGGATACTAGGGTAGTGCTACATAAAGTGTACTCTATCACTAGTGGGTCAGGTCCTAAGGGAAAGGAAGAGTCTATCCCTAAAGGAGAAGAAAGTCTAACCTCAGAAGATTAAATTTGAAATGATACTAAGGTAGTGTTGGGGGCAGCGTACTCTACCACTAGTAGATCTAATCCTAAAGGAAGGGAAGTCCTAATCTTAGGAAGAAGAAGTCTGGATGATCGTATAGAAAGAAAGAATTCCTAACTAAAGAGGATCGAGTCTAGATTTGATTCTAAGGGAAAAGAAAATTCTAACCTTATAAAATTGAATTTGAAATGACACTAGGGTAGTGCTGGGGACAGCGTACTCTATCACTACTAGATCTAATTCTAAAGAAAGGGAGAAAATCTACCCCTAAAGGAAAAAAAGGTCTGGATGATCGTATAGGAAGGAAGAACTCCTAACTATAGAAGATTAAATTAAAATTTAATACTAGGGTAGTGCCACGAGGGGCATACTCCACCACTAGTAGATCTAATCCTAAGGGAAGGGGAGTCCTAACCTTAGGAAGAAGAAATCTGGATAATCATATATGAATGAAGAATTCCTAACTACAGAGGATTGAGTCTGAATTTTTTTCTAAAGGAAAGGAAATCCTAACCTTAGAAAATTGAATTTGAAAGGATACTAGGGTAGTTTTGGGGACAGCATACTCTACCACTAGTGGGTCTAATCCTACGGGAAAGAGAATACTTAACCCTAAGGAGAAGAAAACCTAGATGATCCTATAGGAAGAAGGAACTTCTAAATATAAAGGATTTAGTTTTAATTTGATACTAGGGCAGTGCCACGAAGGACGTACTCTACTACTAGTAGATCTAATCCTAAGGGAAGGAAGAAAAACCTAACCTTAAGAAAAAGAAAGTTTGATTTTGGAATTTAGAATTGAATCCAAGACGGTGCCATAGGGGACTTATTCCATTACTAGGGAATCTAATCCTAAGGGAAGAAAAAGGAACCTAACCTTAAGGAGAAGAAAGTTTGATTTTAGAATTTGAAATTGAATCCAGGATGGTGCCACAGTAGACTTATTCCATCACTGGAGAGTCTAATCCTAAGGGAAGGAGAAAAGCCTAACCTTGAGGAGAAGGAAGTTTGATTTTAGAATTTAAAATTGAATCCAGGATGGTGCACAGGGAACTTATTCCATCACTGGGGAAATCTAATCCTAAGAGAAAAAGAATACTTATTCTAAGGAAAAGAGAACTGGATGATCTCATAGGAAGGTAGTATTGCTTCCTATAGGAGATCAGGCTTAAAGTTTTAAATTTTGAAACTAGAATGGTGCCATGGAGGGCGTTATCCATCACTAGTAGATCTAATCCTAAGGAGAGAAAGCATGATGACTCACATTTATCCTTAAGGAAAAGAAGACTGGATGACCCTATGAGAAGGAAGCATTGCTTCCCATAGAAGGTCAGATCTAGATTTTGAGGACTAGGATGGTACCACAGAGGGCGTGCTCCATCACTAGAAGATCTAATCATAAGAAAAGAAAGCATGATAACTCACATCTATCCTTAAGAAAAAGAAAACTGGAGGACCCTAAGGAAAAGAAGCATTGCTTCCCACAGAAGGTTGGATCTAAATTTTGAGGACTAGGATGGTGCCATAAAGGGCGTGCTCCATCACTAAAAGATTTAATCCTAAGGAAAGAAAGCACGATGACTCACATTTGTCCTTAAGGAAAAGAAGATTGGATGATCCTGTGAGAAGGAAGCATTGCTTCGCACAGAATCGGGTCTGGATTTTAAACCTAGGATGGTGCCATAGAGGGCGTGCTCCACCACTAAAAGATCTAATCCTAAGGAAAGAAAGTACAATGATGTACATCTAACCTTAAGGAAAAGAAGGCTGGAGGAAGCTAGGGTGGTGCCACGAAGGGCGTACTCCACCACTAGTACGTCTAATCCTAAGAAAAGGAAGAATCACATCCTAAAGGAAAAAAAAATTGGAGGTAGCTAAGGTGGTGCCAAAAAGGGCGTACTCCACCATTAGCAGATCTAATCCTAAGAAAAAAAAGCACGATGACTCATATCTATCCTTAAGGAGAAGAAAGCTGGAAGAAGCTAGGATGGTTCCACGAAGGGCATACTCCACCACTAGCACGTCTAATCCTAAGGAAAGGAAGAGTCATATCCTAAAGGAAAAGAAACTGGAAGAAGCTAGGATGGTGCCACAAATGACGTACTCCATCACTAGCACGTCTAATCCTAAGGAGAGAAAGCACGATGACTCACATCTATCCTTAAGGAGAAGAAAACTAGAAGAAGCTAGGATGGTGCCATGAAGGGCGTACTCCACCACTAGTAGATGGTCATATGTAGGGGTGTCAATTCGGGTCGGCGGGTCGGGTTCGGGTCGAACCCGAATTGACCCGGATCTAAACGGGTCAACCCGAACCCGACCCGTTTATGTAAACGGGTCAGACATTTCAACCCGGACCCGACCCGCGCGGGTTGCCGGGTTGACCCGACCCGACCCGTTTATCGCGAATGCTGGCGGATCGCGACTCGCGAGTGAGGGCGAGGGCGGAGTCCAGTCCCGAGTGCGGGCGGCGAGCGAGGGCGGAGAGCCGGAGTCGCGCCGCGAGTGAGGGCGGGCGCCAGCGCGGGCGGCGAGCGAGGGCGGAGCGCCGGAGTCGAGTCGCGATCGTCGGAGCATGGGCGGAGTCGTCACGTTCTCGTCGAAGCGTCCGAGCGTCGGAGCGGGATCGCGATCCGCGAGCGTCGAGCTCGATCCGCGAGCGTCCAGCGCGATCCGCGAGTTGTCGGATTCGGGTTAAACGGGTCGACCCGCGGGTTGTCGGGTCAACCCGGACCCGACCCGTTTTTCAAACGGGTCAGAAATCCGAACCCGAACCCGACCCGTTTAACAAACGGGTTGACCCGAACCCGGATTTTTCGGGTCGGGTTCGGGTCAGGTTATCGGGTCGTGTCAAAAATTGACACCCCTAGTCATATGGGGAGGAAGCATTGCTCCACATAGAGGACCTCAATTGAAAGGAAACTAGGATGGTGCCACAAAGGGTGTGCTCCATCATTAGAAGATCTTATGGAGAGAAAACTTGCTCTACATGAAAGATCAGGTCTAGATGATCATGTGGGAAGGAAACTTGCTTCACACAAAGGATCAGGTCTGGAAGATCATGTGTAGAGGAAACTTACTCTATATAGAGGATCGAGTCTGGATGATAGTATATAGAGAAAACTTACTCTATACAGAGGATCGAGTTTGGATTCTGAAATTTGAGATTTGAATAATTTTTGAATTTGAAATTATTGAAGATTTTTTAATTTAAAACTAAACTAGAATCTCCCTTAAATATTTTGAATTAAAATCAATTTCAAAAGGGTTTAAGTTGAGTAAAGAAATTTGATCTTTTCAATTCTCTTGTATGAGAGATTTTGCATCTTGATAGGTTATCGATACACGGTAAAAATTCTAGATTCAAAATTTATCAAAATCAAGTAATTTAAAGTCGACTGGGTCTCTTGAGATTTAAAGATTTAGAAGAAGGTAGCCTCTTTCTTTTCTTTTTTTTCTAGTGGCGCACATTGCGCATCTTTTGATTTATAGTGTATTTTGCAATGTTTTTAAAATTTGGTGAATTCACGCATCTTTTGACTTCTAATACACTTTGTGCAATTTTTTTTTATTCTTGGCGCACTTTGCGCATCTTTTTAAATTTATTTTAATTCTGAGAAGTGGCTGCACCTACTTTATTTTAATATCAGGATTACATCTCAAGTATAAGAGAAGAAAACTCATTCTTTTATATAAGGACAGATAATCCTCAAGGTAAGACCCAATCTTTTGAAAAGAATATCGGCTTGACTTTTAAAAATCATTGAACAGATTTTAAGCACGCAAGAGACATCTATTAAGATAGAAAATTACTAGAAATTTGAGAAGATTTTCATTTCAAATGTCAACTTAAGTTTGCCATTGATTTTGATTCAACAATTAAATTAATCCCACAAAAGAGGTGGGAGGGAGGGGTATTCAAATATTTGGAGTCAATTACAACTTTCTCATGCTTAAGACTTAAAGTAGAGGTTAATTTTTCATTAAAAGAGAAATCTATTATCTTGAAATTCTGAAATTAGTACACTTAAGAAATTGGAAGTTTTTCCTTAAAGAAAAATTGCAAATCTAGGTGGCAAGACCCAGCAGTATGAAATTAAATTCCTATGATCTCTTTGGAGGGAGATACTGTTGTGGAGTCTGCACTATCCTAGTAGCATCATTTTAATCAAAAGATTTATCACGATAGGACCCTATTAAAAGTTAAATTTTGACAGTATCACTATCTTATATAATCTTAGATTATTTCTCCTCTCTCATTACTAATGGCCTAGTAGTTAGGAGAGTGGCACCCTGAGTGGTTTCTACACCTCCTCCTCTCTAATGATGTAGTAGGACACGTATAGAAACGTGACCTAACATCTTCTAGTAGAGTGGACGAGTCATAACCTTCAACTGAGGGCCTAGGGCCTAGTGCTGGTGTTTGTTCAGTTCTGGCTTGATTGATTCTCGCCATGTAGTAGTCAAGAAGGTGTATTGAAGATCATACTCCCATTTCTACAACCTTCCTCCTTTGAGTAATAGGAGAAGGGTGAAAATGATTTCCACTAGGGAAGGGGTATGTAGAGGGAGCAACGAATTTTTTATTAGCCTTAGACTTAACGTACTTTAAAGCTTTCACCTCATCAGTCTTTCTAGCCTTAACAACCTTCTTTCTGACTCTTCGGAGTTAGTTCTTCCTTTTGTTCTTTCTAATGATAGGGATGCTAGAACTTGACCCGATCTCAGACTGAGATGGTAGCTTTTCTATCATTATTGACTTCTGGTTCTTTTTTCACCTGGGTAGAAAGTATAATGGGTAAAGGGGTGACAGCGACCTCCATCTCGGGGATGGGGGAGTCAACTCCTGACTCTAAAGTAATCTCAACTAAGGGGACGTCCCTTTGTATTCCAGCAGACAGATCAATCATTTCTTCTCTGTCGACTGATAACTTGAAGTTTTAAAATTCTATTTCAAACTGGATTAAATTGCCAGAGGTGATTCCTTCTACTATCAAATTTCTATCCATGGAGAAGATGAGTTTCTCAGCCATTTGAGTGCTTGATTTTCTGAAATTAAAGAAAGGTTATTTGAATTAGTGATTTTAAAATGGCATTTGAGTTTTAAATTTGATTGATTTTTTAAACTTTGAAACCCAGCATATTGAGTTTTCACTCAACATGAGAGTTTACAAAATTGACAAAGAAATTTTAAGGGTTGAACTTAACTCTTTTACTCTATCAACTGACTTAGAGTAAAATGTCAAAGCTTGGATTTGAATTTATAATCAAAATTGGATTGACTTTAAAGTGAAATCAAATTTAAATTTAAGGTTGGAATTATCTTTAGACTCAAAGTTGAATTTAAATTTGAATTTGAGGCTCAAGTTGAATGGTTCTTTCTTTAAATTTTATAACTCAACAGGTTGAGTTTTACTTAATCATACAGGTTCACAAAATTGATATGAAAAAATTCAGGGATCGGGCTCGACTCTTTTTATTTCACCAGTTCACTTGGGTCGAAAAGTCAAAGCCCAAACTTAATTTTGAAATTCAATTCAAAGTTAACTCAGGAGTTAAGATCGAATTTGAATTCAAGGTGAAAATTGAATTTAGACTTAAAATTTTGAATCTTGAGGTTAAAATTTGGATTTGAATTTAATGTTGAAATTGAATTTTAATTGAGATTGAATATGAGTTTAAAACTGGATTCAAACTTAAGGTTGGAATTGAATGGATCTTCTTCAGAATTTGAAACTCAACATATTGAATTTTATTCAAATATGTAGGTTTACCAAATTAACCTGAAGATCCTAAGAAATTAAGCTTGACTCTTTTCACCCTAACAAGTAATTTGGGGGGGAAATGTCAAAGCCTAGATTTGATAGAAATTTTGAATTTGCGTTGCATACGCTCAACTACAATAGAATGTTATAAAAGACACATGACAACAACGATTAAAATTGATTTGAAAAATCTTGAAATGGATTTAAGAAAAATTTAAAAATCTCGCAGAATCTCCCCTTATTTTGAAACTTAATATGTTGAATTCGCATTCAACATAAAGGTTTACAAATTTTAGGGGAAATTCTTAAAAGTCGACCCGACTCTTTCATCCCAAGAAACTGCTTGGGAGTGAATTATCAAAGACTGACTATACCAGAAGGATTGACGTTTTGAACCGAATTTGAAGAGGTATAATTTTATTGGAGGCTTGAAACTTTAATTTTAAGAATGAAAGATTTTTTATAAATTATGAAACTTAACATGCAGAGATTTACTCACATGCGAGTTTGCAACATATACAGGAAAATTTTGAAAAGCTTGGCTTAACTCTTTCGCTCTACCAATAAACTTGGAGGCAAAATATCAAAGCCAGACTTGAAGGGAGGTTTCCTACACTCACCTCTCTTTTCACATATCTTAATTGAGTTGACCACGCTCACCCAAGGGAGAAATGGGAGAGAGACCAACGGAAGAAAGGTAGTCAAAACTATCGATGCAATAAAATTCATATCACTATTAAAGATGGAGAGAGAGATACTCCCCAGCGGAGTTGCCAAAAAAAATCTTGAATCCTGGGAATAATTTAAAATCTTGAATCCTGGGAATAATTTAAAATGTAGGTTGAAGCATAATTTTTTTATTTTGGTTGAAAAAGAAGTAGTTTTGAAAATATTAATTATCTTTGGGAATAATTTAAAATTGATATTTAAATTTAAATCCTGAAATTGAACATCCATTAGTGATAATATACTACCGCAAAAGGTAGAGATACAATCTCCTAATGGGTTCAAATTTAGAATAACAAATCTAATCCTGAATATCACAGCTAGATTCAAGAGGGAACCGCATATGATCTCAAAGGATCAAAATGAAGTTCAGTCAAATATCTGGCTATGATAATCTGGATAAATTATCGTTGATTTCATATTCAAAATTATATCAATAAATAATATATCATTCCAAAGGAAGAAAATATCATTCATTGTTAATTATTTGAACATGATAATAACGATCGCCATTTTTTTTGTTTGATTTTCCAAAGGTAATTAATTAAATATTTTAAAAATTTTGATTTTAAAAATCAGGTCTGGGTTTCCAAATCTCCTATAAGCGTAAGCCCTCGTAGTTAATTACATCATAGGAAAACAAAAAATTTTCCTACGAATACTCTCGATTAAAATAGCGATATAAATTTTATTTAAGATTTTCAAAGCTTGATATCAAAGGAGGTTAAGGGTTAGAAATTTAAATGGGAATGGATCAAATTTAAACAGTTCTTTCTGGAGTCAAAGGAAGAAGGGTAGGAGGTACCTGGGATTCTGAAATAACTTAGAAGTGCCCCAGCCTATCATATATGTTGGGCTTGAATTTGATTGAAAGAGATATTTAGTTTGAACGATCAATTTTATTAGAAAGTGGGAATTAGATTCCTGGATGTTGAGGTCTTAAGATTAAAAATCTGTCTCAGAACATAAGTCTAAAATGGGTATTGAAAATCAGTGACCCGGATCCTAGCTAATGTAATGCCATCCTAAACTTACCCCGGCCTGGATTGGAGAGCCAGCTAAACCACCTAAACGCTTCAAAACCATATGTCCGGTCTTATGCAAGAGTGGGTAGGGACGTTGTTTAAGAAAAGTTTAAGAAGTTGGGGTCAACATTTAGAGCAGATTCTTAATTGGCCCTTTGACATCTATTGGGTGAAATACTTAAATTAGAAATGCAATTAAAGATTAAGACTCAATTTTAATTTGGTATTAATGTGATGCATGCTAGATAACTGAAATGCTTAAAAATTAGAATGAAGAAGTTTTAAAATCAGGCTTAAAAATAGTTTTATCCTAGAGATGCACAGATCCCCTTAGACAGAACTGTACCCTCATAGGCTAGGTGGTCTGCCAAAACCCGCAGGCAGGAAGGTGCCTAGTAAATGGAAAGAAAATGTAACAAATATGGTTATGAAAAACCCCCGGCGGTCCCGACTTACTTCTTAAAATGTTAGAGTTACTATGTGAGCTTAAGTCTTTTAATTTTATTTAAGTAGAAATAGTTTAATCGTACCCTCACGAGCCTCCGATCGGATTTCAGGCTAAATCAAAATCGACATGCAATAATCACCAAAAAAACTATAAAGAGCATGTAATCCTAATCGCAATCAACATCAATCAAATCAATTAAATTTAAAGTTCAAACTGAAAGTCTATGTGGCAAGTACCACTTAATTATACAACCCAGGATCTACAGGAAAAGTAAAGTGGCCGGGTACCACTGACAATAACCCAGATTTCTAATCCTAAGACTCAAGTGACTTTGAGAATGGGTCTTCTCGTTCTTCACTCCTTCATCTTCTTGGAACTTCTTGGATCGCCAGGTCCGGATATCTAAATAAAAAGAAACTCTCCCTTGAAATGGGTGTTATCTTTTCTCTTTGGATATTTAAAAATATTCGAATCTGAATCTTTAAATGAAGAGGGACTCTCCCCTGAGAGGCGTCACCCTTCTCTTTGAATTTTAGATTAGATTTATATCCCATCTCAATGCACTTTAAACATTACAACTCAATTACATTTAAATTATATCAATCAAAATTAAAAAAAATTAGACTCGATCCTGTTAGGTTATCCTAATAATCAGCAGTTATATTTGACATCCTAAGTAGTTATCTATTTGAAATTTTTTAAAAAAAATGCTCAATCACAGCCACACTTGGCCATGCTCTTTTAATTTTAAAGGGGGTCTTAAGAAAAATTCTGGAGTGCATGCACAAAATATTATTAATTTTTAAAACTTTAATTATTACCCCCTTTAATTTAATTGCCCTATGCGAGCATGGCCACCTGCATAAGATTGAATTAGTATAAATCATTCCTAACTTAGGGGTAGATCTAACGTACAATCAATCACAACACAGAGTGCAGTAAATAAATAAACAATCACATTAATTCTACTACTAGCAAACAGCATGCAGTAAAAGCTCGAAAACCTGGCACACAGTAGAAAAGTAAACATCGATCTAGCCTAATACTAGAGTTGGTTGTCCTAGCAAATCATCTAAAGTGTGCGAGGTAGGCTGTGTGGCTTTGATATGTCCTAAATAGGGCAATTAATTGAAGTTGTTTGATGTTCTGGTTGGTTGAAAGGCTTAAGGGAGATTTTAATTAAAGTTTAAGTCTAAATGATTTGAATTTGATTTTAGAGTTTACTTTGATTATTTGTTGGATATCATCTTTGTTGCATACCGAGGCCGTGAAGTTTATTTCACCTTTCTTGGGGCTAATTTAATAGCCTCGTAGGCCTGGGTTACCTAGTGGTACCCAATATAATTAAGTGATTTAAGATTGATTAAGATTAAAAGTTAATTAAATTTTAATTAAAGTTGATTGACTGCTAGTTTTAATGTTAAATTGAAGTTTTCTGAAATTTTTGAAGATATATTGAATTTGGAATTTTCTATATTATTTTAATAATTTAATTAAGGGGTTAAAAGTTAACTTTTTGATTAAAAGTGATTTCTGGAATGTTAATATTTTATTAAAATATTAGACCTTAATACGATCAGTTAGACTATAAGTATACTAAAATTGGATTTTTTTAGATTTTATTATGAAGGTTTGAAGTTTTGACTTGATTTTGAACTAAGTTTGACCAAAAGTTGACTTTTTGAAATTTGTTTGATTTCTAGAATTTTGATATTTTTGATAAATATTACACCTTAATGTGAGTTTAATGCATTTGAGTTTGCTCAATTTGGAGTTCATTTGAATTAGTTATGAAATTTTGAAGTTTTGATAATTTATTGAATTATTTAATTAGTTTAATTAGAAGGCTTTTTGATGGTTTGAATCCAAATGACCTCTAAACTCCTTGGAATCAACTTCAAAGGTCAATAATGAACTAAGAAGAGATTCATAAGTGTTTGAGAGAGTTTTAGAATTTTTAATTATTTTTAATTAATTAAATTAATTAAATATTGAATTTCTAAAAGATTTTAAGGCTTAATTAAGGGTTAATTTTGATTAAGTTAATTAAGGAGCTTAATGACTTCAAAATTCAGTGAGAATTTTTTAATAGGCTGAGAGTATCACTAAGTTCAAATGGTTTGAGTTTCAAGTCAAAATGATGTAAATCCTAATTATTAAAATTATTCTAAATTCTCTAATCAAGTCCTTAATTATTGTCCTTAATGATGTCACTAAGTTTAATAGGCTTAAATTAATATTTTGACTAACCCTTAAACAAATATACATAACATACACACATTCATCACAATCATATCCTAGCATTAGGAGAGTCTTAAGTGTGTGTGTGTACCTATACATGCAAAAATTAATATTAATTATAATTAATGACTTGATTAGTGAATAATTAAGATGTAATCACCCACTAATCCTTCTCCATGATTTCTATTCATGCATTTAATCCCATGTTTAAAATTTCAAAGAGATCCCTCAAACTTCTGCATTTAACATAAATATAATTTCTAAAATAGAAGTTTAAAATAAATACATATGTACGAATATAAGTATTTATATTAAAATAATGTCAAATTATTTTGAGAGATCTCTAATTAGAATCTCAAGTCAAACTTAAAATACTTAAAATGATTTACATACTTATATAATTTTAAAATAAATTTCTTTCTTTAAAATTATATAAGTAAAATATAGGTTATTTTGACAATAAAGTGAAATAAAATCAAAATATTGCTCAAAATAGTTTCAAAAGGTTCTCTAGATGTTTAAAATGCTTTAAAATAATTTTCTTAAAAGTTTGAAAAATATTTTGATTTATTTTAATTAAATAATAATTGAAATAACCAAATAATCAATATCTTAAATTACTTAAAATACATAGTATATTTTAAAGTAATTTTATTTTTAAATTGAAGGTCTCAAAAATCCAAGTAATTTGATATATTATATGTGAATTTTGCCCTAGAATAGGTTTTTTTAATCTTTCTCTCGATCTAATCAATAGTTTAACTTGAAATTTTAAATCTAGATATAGTATTTAAAACAGAAATCATGGGGATATAATCATATGGTTAAATATTCATTTAATAAAATGCTAATTAAACCTAGGGGTCCTAAGTTAGGTTTAGAGTTTTACCTCAATCCAACCATTGGATTTTGGAGATTTTTATTTCTCTAAGCTTGTAGACTGTCCATGCTTAAGTTTGTAGAAGAACTCGAGCCTTGACAGCATCTGGATTGAGCTGTATAGCTCCTTGGATGAATTTGAGCTCGAGGTGGCCAAAAACTTGCCGACGACGAATTTGACTGGCTGGTTTTGGCTCGGGAAAGGTAAAGGAGTTTCCTGAGAGCCCAAACGAATTGAGTATATGTCTGGAGGACTTGAGTGTGGAGAGAGAAGGTGGGGATTAGAATGAGAGCTCATTTCATTCCCTTTGCCTTATTCTAACCTCTCTAGGCCAAATGGATGGCTGGGATTAACTAGAAGAACTCCTAGATAGTTGTCATCTGTCCCTGGAGTTTGTTAGCAGCAGGGGAATAAAGGACAAAGGGGTACATCCCATGTGTAAAGGGATTTGGTCCCCACATGGGCATGGAATGATTAAGAGCCATTAGATCAAGATCTAAGGGTTGAGGGCTGGCTTGGGAAGTCTCTAGAAGAAATTAAAGCTGTTGGAATGGATTAAAGGAGAATTGATTAGGTTTAAATGGTATTTTGACTAATTTTGACCCATCCTTAGCCTTGGTTTGATTGTTTGACCAGTCAACTTGACATGTTAACTGGTGAAGTGGCATGGGACAGAGCTTTGGGTGTTGAATTGATGGCTTAAAGGGGATTTAAAGCTTAAGGGTCTTGAGTTTGAATGAGTGGGAGAGGGTTTAAGGGGTTTGACCATATTTTATTGAGTTGACCAAGTCAAACTCAATGTGATTTGACTTGAGGTGGGTTTAAAAATATTCAAGGCATTTATTGATGTAGGTTTGAAGATTTGAAAGGTTTCAAAGGAATGTTTGAAGGAATTTGACCCAAATGGGTCACATTTGATTGAACTTGAGCTAAGTTGACCAAGTCAACTTTTGACTAGGTCAAGGGTCCCATCAAATTCTAAATCACTAAAAGGAGTGATTAGGTGAATTTGAGAGAATTTAGAGTTAATTTAGGGCTAGATTGAATGGGAATAGACTTAAGGATTTAAACTGGTCAACCTGGGTTGACCTGGTCAACCAGGTTGACCCAGGGCCAGGGTTTGGGCTCAATAAATTTGATTTAATGTTTAGAGTCTAGTGGAGGTATTTGGAAGGATCAGAATGGTCATCTGGGTCAAATGACCTATTTAGGCCCTTAATGGGCCTAATGGGTCAACTAGGTTGACTTGGTTAACCAGGTTGACCCAGGGTCAAGGTTTTGGCTCAATGAATTAGATTTGATGCTTCTAAATTGTTAGAAGTGGTTCTAAGCAATTTGGAGGTCATTTAATTTGAAATGTGTATTTGAACCCCGAAGGGGTATTTTGGTTATTTTTACCCCGGGTCAACTGGGGGTCAAAGTGAATCCAACAAAATACAGTTTAATGTTCAAGAGGTTAGGATTAAAGGTCTGGATGTGATTAGAGGCTTAGGGTAAGTCTCTAAGGTCAAAATCCACTGGGTGGTAGGTCTAGTGGCATAGGGCGTAAATATTTGAAGGTTTTACAGCCTTTGGATTTAAATCAAATTTTTGGGGTTAGAACCTCAAAATGAGCTCAAATTTAGAGAGTTACCTCTAAAGATATGTCATATCAATTTGGAATTGATAGACTCTGAATCAGAGGTCACTTGACTGGGGTTTGAAGTGTTCAAAGATTTGCTGGAAAAGGCTTTCAGGGCTTAGACCTTTGGCCTTGGATTTGAGTCTAGAAATTTGGATTTAATCTAGATTTTGGGTTTGAATATCTGGATTTGAATTAAGTCTAGATTGAATTGAAATCTGGTTTGATCTAGAAGCATCCTAGGGCTTAAAGTGGATCCTAGGGTCTAGATCAGCTTAAAGGAATCCTAAGGTCTAGAGTAGATCCTAGGGACTGAAGTCTAGGAAAATCCTAAAGTCTGGGTAGATCTAGGACATGGGTAGATTTTAGGACCTGAAGTCTGGAAGAATCCTAAGGTCTAGGATCTAGGAGGTCTCTAGAGTCTAAAAAATCCTAGGTTCTAGGGTCTAGAAGAGTCTTAGGATCTAGAGTAGATCCTAAAGTCTTAGTTCTAGGAAGATCCTAGGATTATAGATTTGATCTAGAGTTTAAATTGATCCTAGAGTCTAAAGTCTGGCAGAATCCTAGGGTCTCGAGTAGATCCTAGAGTCTGAAATCTGGCAGAATCTTAGAGTCTAGAGTAGATCCTAGAGTTTTAATTAATCTGGAGTTTGATTGAATGGGATTAAGATTGATTTGAATCTGGAATGATGTTAAAGTCTGGATTGATTTAAGATCAGATTGATCCTAGGGTCAAGATTGATCCTAAGGACTAAAAAGGTCCTAAAGTCTTGATTGGTCCTACTGACCTCATATAAAAATGAGGTCAACACCAACCCACAACCTAGCTCCTCTAGCAATCCTTCACAGGCTGACTCCTACCTCACGACCAAGCCGCCTATATCCTTAGACCCTACCGGCCAAGCCCCTTTACATGAACACCTTCCCTAGCCTTCACTCTAGTTGTCGATCCTAACTCAAATTAGCGACCTGCTCGCAATAGCTGCCTCTAACGCCTATAGCCCGATGAGCCTTTCCATCTGACCTCTTATACCCGTTGCCCTCTCTGCTTACAGCTGACACCTCCCAAACTCTCTACCCGATTTTCCTCTACTCTAATCATCTATTGAGCCCACTCAACTCAATAGACTTCATCCAACCCATTATAAGCCCAACCAACATCCCAAACCCACTTTCTCTAGCCCATTTACTCACCAAAGGTAACCACACTCTTCCTCACTTCAACATTTTGATATTAAATATATTTAATATTAATATTATTATTATTATAAATATTATTATTATTATCATGATAATAATAGTATAATTTCTATCATTTTAATATTATTATTGTAAATAATAATAATAATATCATTAATAATATTATTATAAATAATAATATTATTATTATTCATATTCTTATTGATATTATTTTATATATACATATATATATAGAGAGAGAGAGAGGGAAGATAAGTGTTTCAAAAGAAAAAAAGAAGAGAAAATAAAAAAAGAGAGAAAACTCAAAAAAATGAAAATTGAGAAAAAAATAATTTCACGCTTTGATCCCCGTCGCCAATCGTCGCCCAAGTATAATGTGCTTAACTCAAAATCCCGCTTTTACATTCGCAGTGCACCAAAAAACTACCTATACATGCTTTTCTTTAGCGTAATGGGAAGGGAACCTGGTGCGACGCCTACGGCGAGGCAGGTAGGCCCTGTACGTGCTTTTCTTTAATGTGATAGGGATGAGTATAAATACCCGTAGATGCCTCAGCACCTCCGGGGAAAGAACTGTGCCTTTCAAACAGGTACCTCAAAGACCTATAGGCACATTTCTCTGGTGTAGTAGGATTGAAGATTTACGGCTGCGGTGTTATCCGACAGCTACAGTACATGCTTTTCTCTAGTAAGGCTAGAATTCCAAACTCCTGAAATTTTAGATAAATGAGGGAGATGCCAGGAGGCTGCCAAATTTTTCAATAACAGGGACCTGGGCTTAAGCAAATAACGATAAGGCGAACTTAAACTTAACCAAATAATGATAAAGTGAACTTAAACTTAAGCTAATGGTAGCAAACTGAGCATGGGACTTTTGAACTCAAACTTGAAATGAATGGACCATAGAGGACTTGAACCAAATGGATCGCAGAGAACATGACTTGAATGAATAATAAATGCACAATAAAAATGAAGATGCCAATGATAATTGATAGTACAAAATAATTAAATGAACATCAATGAATAAATAAAGGAGCTTACGTGGGTCAATAAATGAAATTCATTAATAAAAACCTAAAGTTGACAACGTACATGATCCTTTGTCGATAAATGAACATAATCAACAATGTCCAATCAATAAAATATAATGCCCATCAAGACCCCAATGATGGTCGTGTTAAACGTAGAGCTCAATCGGAGGGATCAATTCTAAATATTCAAAATATATCTCATATTCTCAAATGCCTATAAAATTGAAAACTCCAAAAAACTACCAATATTTAAAATTGAAATAAATCATCAAACATTTAAAGTAAAAATACGCTATCCTCCACAACCATTTATCGAGGTAAAAAGTTTTGAAAATCACTTCAGCTCACAAAGAGCTAATATCTAGTCGAGAATATCACTAGGATTTATTCTCAAATAATCTCTTGCCAGGAAGGATGTGGCACGTGTCCTCTAATTAAAATTAGGGAAGTTATTTTGAGATTAGTAATCATTAAACTGAACCCAAAATCAAGTTTTTAAATTTAACTTTTTTCCTAGAGTATTAATTTAGTGATTACACTACAAGAAAAAAGGTTATTTGCAACCATCAAAATTAGTCACTAAAATAATAATTTGGCCGCTAAAGCGAATAGCAACAAAAAATATTTGGGTCATTGGTTTGTCGTAGTAGCCTTATCGCTGAGGCTTTTAGCGACCTTTTGTTTTTTTTTTTTTTTTGTTGCTAAATTAGTGACCATTAATTAGTATTGGTCGTCAAAATTGTACATTTTAGTGACCATTTTTTATGCTAATTATTATTTATTTGGATGCTATATAGTGCTTTTAATTATTAATTTTATTTATTACATTTTCAATAGCGATCAAACAAAAATTGGTCACAAAATGATCAACCAAATAAATCTCATGCCCATTTAATTCCATGAAATGTTCATATATATATGTTTATTTATTTATGATATTAATTTTGGTGATACTTAATAAAATTTATTGCTTAGCCAATTATTATGCCGTAGCTAAAACATTTAAGATCAATCAATCACTCATTGATATTGTAGCATATAATTATCTCATTAATGAGATAAATAAAATTCATAATAAAGAATTTGCATTAATTTTATATCCTTCGAGGTAACAAAAATGAAAAAGTTTTGAATAAAAAAATATTCATTTATAAATATAATTAATAAGGATTTGCTAGAAAATAAAAATAAAAATTGTAATCATTCATATACTTTTAAAAATACATCCATCAATTAAAATACAAAATATGATCTTTTAAATTATCAATCATAAAATCTAAATGTTTACAAAATGATCAACTAGAACATCTTGTTAACATCAACACCTTTGTCTATTAATCTATGCAAATAAAAAAGGGAAAAAAGAAGCGGATGTGCAACTTCAGTTCTATTGCTGCGTCAGTTCGATGGCAGCACAAACAACATAAAAGCATGGCAGCACAAACAACATAAAAGCATCAGAAGATTGAGGATGGCAGCTTGGGGGATACTCGATCATCCACTCGCCCATACTACAAACAGAAATAAATCCTTAGTCTTTAGCATTCCATCATAGCAAATTAGTAATGTACATTTATATGGAAATCAGCTATTGACAACGTCAGCTACTTGTTAAAGATTTACAGGTCATCTTGATGTGTTGGTTGGGGAGATTAGGCCACCAACTAAAAGATTTTGGGTTCGAGTCTTGTGTATGCGATGTATGTATGAGTTTGACTTAATTGACCTAAATGTCCCAAAAAAGTTGTTAAAGATTTTAAATGTTGTTAAGATCTGTGACCAAATCCTACTTATATCAATTTATGCTTTGTTGTACATCAGGATTGCTTCGCATCATGGTGCAAAGTTAGTGTAAATTGGTGTGCTCGAGTTCAGACGGATGTTGAGGAGGAAAAAACTCTTGATCACAAACTGAGCAATTCGTTTAAGCTTTACCTCTTAAAAAGCTCATTAAAACATAAAATAAAAAGAAATATCAAGGATTTAGAAACAAAATCAATAAGCAATAGTACGAAAATAATAAATACGACTAAAGAAATCAAGACATATAGATGATAAAAAAATCTTATTGAGAGAGAGAGAGAGAGAGAGAACAAAAAACAATAATGTAGTGGAAGAAGGTGCGTGAAATAGGAGGCGTTATTGAGAGGGCCGATGGCCTTTAGTTTTTTTGGTCAAGCAGCCGGATGAGTTGCGTGGGGTATTTATACAAATTTCCTGCAAATATGCATGCGACAAGTGGCAAATGCGGATTGTGGTTTTTTCTTTTTTTTTTTTTTTTTCTGAAATTGTGTTTCTGACGTAACCACTTCCCTTGGATGTTTTTCTGAAAATCTGATATTTCATTTTGCAACCTGAGTCCTTGAGCCAAAATTTTGTTTTCTTTTTTTGCAAATGTAATTTTATTTTTTTTATTTTATGAGATTTTTTTTGTGCTTCCTAGTTTTTTGGAAGTATAATAATTTTTTGCTTTACATTGTATTCTCTTCTTCTTTTGTATCTTCATTTTCATAAATATTTCTAAAAAAAAAAAAAATTGTAGTGACGTCGGAGTCTGACGGTGATACTGCCTAAATGCTATATCGCTGGATCTGAAGCTAATTAACGTTGGATCTATCACAAATAAATTTAAGTTATTTTCCACTAAGAGGGAGGGAGAGAGAGAAAGAGAGAGAGTGAGAGCGTGTGGGAAATCTGCGACTTGAGAGGCTTCCCAGATTATGCGAAAATTTTAACCTACAGGCAATGTTGGCAAGGGAAACAAAAAAAAAAGCAAAGATACGGGATAAGGTAAAGGCAAATTTTTAATGTAGTTAAGATTATAAATTAAATTAAGTAAACAATATTTAAAAAAAATACGTCGGCGTCTGATGTGAATGCAAGAAAATTGCATCGGCCGACAGTTGAATGAAAGCCGTGAAGATAGCTCACCACGGACGCGTGGGAATTGATTACGTTTGAATTCTAAATTAACTAATTAAAAAAAAAACAAAAATAGAGTCGCCGAGCATTTCTTCCAAGCGTTAGCTGGCAAAGTTCAAACTTGGCGGCCGTTCAAAGGAGCATTTCTTCCAAGCGTTAGGTGCGTTAGGTGGCGGCCGTTCAAAGGAGCATTTCTTCCAAGCGTTAGGTGGTGGCCGTTCAAAGGAGCATTTCTTCCAAGCGTTAGGTGGCAAAGTTCAAACTTGGCGGCCGTTCAAACTTGGCGGTCGTTCAACGGAGCATTTCTTCCAAGCGTTAGGTGGCAAAGTTCAAAGGAGCATTTCTTCCAAGCCTTAGGTGGCAAAGATCAAACTTGGCGGCCGTTCAAAGGAACATTTCTTCCAATAAGCGCGTTATATTTCGTGTCAAACATTACTTAGCTGGCGAACAAGCGCGTTATAAAAAATAAAAAATAATATATAGATATACAAATTGACTGGTGTTAATGCAAGATAATTCCATCAGCATACAGTTGAATGAAAGCCGAGAAGATAACTTCCATATTCAAACTGCCCAAAAACATCTTCCATATTCAAACTCGGAAGATAGATCTGAAAGTAACTCCAACTGAGCCACAAAACAGCAGCAGGAGACCTTCAGCCCAAGATGCCCAACCAGCAGAAAAACTACTCTTTTCTTTTTCTTTCTTCTAGTTTTGTAAGTTTTTTCTTAATTTTTCTTACAAAACTATTATAAATAATAGAAAGGAAAAAAAAAATACAAGCTTATAACGACTAACTAGATAACTCTGTCGGGATTAAAAACATGCCAACGCCACAAAAACAAAGTAAAATATATTAACATGTTTTGCACCAAGCCCACGTTTGGGTAAAATTATTCTATGCGGACACCATATCTGTCCGAAGGTGAATCAAAATGCGCCACGTCACCCGGTCGCTGTGCACCATGGCTGGGTACCTAGGGTGTACCGGGTGACGTGGCACATTCTAATTCACCTCTGGATGGTGTGGTGTCCGCACAGAATAATTTCTCCACGGTTGGACTCCCTATCTTAACAATGAAAAAGATCGATAAGAAAATAGTAGACGCCAAGCCAAAACATATGAACATAAGATATGGCGTTCAAACTCGTCCGAAGGTGAAATCGGACGCACCATATCACCCGGGGCCCGATGCACCAGGTGACGTGGCACCCAGGCCCCGAGTGATGAGGCGCGTCCGGATTCTCCTCCGGACGCCGAATAGAATAATCTCTCATGATGTAGTGGGTACGTAGTATGCGTGGTGGCTGAGGTAGGGCTGGTGAGTGATATTGTTGGGTGGGGAAGGGAGAGAAGTGGTGGTGGTGATGGTGATGTTGGGGTTGGAGATGGACTGGGTTCTGGCGCTGGTGGTGGTGGATTGAAGCTCATGATGAGGCGGCGGGAAATGATGCAGTGGAAGAGGTGCGTGAGATAGGAGGCATGGCCTTTTGTTGTTTAGCAGGTGTAACAGAAGGGGGGCTTTTATAAACGATAAATTCTCCAAAGCCACACGCACCGCAAGGCGACAAGCTGCGTGGTTGTTTCTTTAGTTTTTTTTTCTGGGACCAGCACTCCCATTGAATGATTGAAAGTTAACATTTTAGAAATGATTAAATTGTTTTTTCCAAAAAAAAAAAAAAGAAATGATTAAATTGCGTTTGGGACGGCTTTTTCTTTTACTTTATAAATAGTTAGGGTAATATTTTTCTTTTAATTTTATTTTTATCTTTTTATCATTTTTTAAAATATATGTAAATTTTTATTAATATTATATATATATATATATATATATATATATATAATTTTTTCTATTTTTCTCATTTTTTTTAATTTTAATTGTATTTTTATTTATATATATATATATATATAAATTTAATTTATTTATTTATTTATAAATGATACTGCAAATTAAAGAAAATTAAAAAAATAAAAGAAAAAAATAAACCAGTTTATTTCTCTTTATTATTTTTTTTTTTAGTTCTTTCGCTGATGTTTGCTTTCCTGAGCTCAAAGCTTCTTCCTTCAGTGTCTACCTTCTCTTTGGATCTCCGAAGAGGAGATCCTGGCACTTGCAGCTCCTTTATAATTTGCTTTGGTTAGTTTTTTTCTTGGTCGACGCCCTAGCATAGATTCTATTTAAAAGTTCTTCTTCAAACTTAAGCTCAATGCCGATTTTTCCGTGACTTTGCGCAACCCATCACATATTTTGATTAAGTTGAATCTCCTATCATTCTCATTTGGATTTCATTCCCAAACTTGCGCAAGAGAAGCAGAAGCGATTGAGCCCAAGCTACAGGGTCGCGGGCTGGCAGGACATGTGCTGGTGAGTCACTTTTGGGTCATTTTCGAGGTACCAGGTTGACCCAAACCCGACTGTATTTTCCAAACGGGTCGGTAAATGAAACATAAACCCAAATCCGACCCGTTTACTAAATGGGTTGACCCAATATATAATTTTTGGTTGGGATCAAGTCTATTTTTTAGGTCGTGTTAAATATTGACACCCATACTTCTTCAATAAAGGGATATTTATACTACAAGGAGAGAAAGAGTTACACAACTTTAAATGAAGAAAGTTATATAACTCTAATGAAGATAGTTACACGACTTTAATGCATTAATAGAGTTATGCGACTTTTAAAAATATATATTTATAAAAATAAAAAAAGTACTAATAAAGCTAAAAGAAATCTTTAACAAAAATTTGTTTTAACTTTCATGAAGAGGATTATGTAACTTTAAATTAAAGATTCATTAAATTTTAGAAATCTATACAAATAAATAATAATAATAATAATAACATAAAATAATTTACAAAAAAAATAAAAATAATAAATCTACAAAAAAAACTTCTATTTAAAAATATATATTTATATATATCTCAAAAAAGAAAGGTTCAACAAAAAATATTTTTTCTTCAAAAAAAAGTGAGAATTTTTTTTTTCAAAAAATCAATCTCTTAAAAAAATAGAAAATATAAATATAAATGTTCTTATAAAATTAAATAAAAATAAAAATACAGGATTTTTAAAATATATTTTCAGACATAATAAGCTTTGATGTCTGCAAATAGAAAAATAGAGAGCAAATGATATTTCACCAAAAATCATCTTGATCTGATATGAATCTCGAGGCATATTTGGATTAAAAATCTTGTAAAAAATTCTTCTGATCTTATCAATTTTATCTGTTTATGCTTACACTGAATCTTTGCACGCTATAAATACATAAATAATACACTCTATCGAATCAATTTTTTTTGCACGCAACAGCCATAATGACATTATTATAATATAGATGCATTTTGTATGGAATGTGAATATATGAGTTTAGACTCCTTGTGTGGCTATTTAAGATTGGTTGGATGCCACACAGTTCACAAATCACTTTCTGTCATTGCTTCTATAAAAGTGGCACAAGTTCAAGCTCAAATACTAGCTTGAATATTAAATGAGTTTGAGCTCAAGTTAGTTTAGCTTGAAAGCATATTAAGCTGCTTAATTAATTTAAAATATATTAAAAATTAATTTTGATATGTTATCAAAAAATTATTTTGATCGAGCACGAATTGCGATATAAATATGAATCAGGAACTTTCAAAATTAAATATGGGACCATCCGAACTCCAATTTCAGCATAGTTATAGTCAAATTGAACGTCTCGAAGAGACGAACCTAGTGATACTAAAATAAATCCAATCCGAGCCCAAATGGATCCAAATCTAGGGCCCAGCTGCCTCTATTGGACTTCTACCCAACTATTGTTGTTAGACCATCATTTGGCAGCCATAGCTATGCCTCCTTCTGACCACCGTCATGCGCCGACTAGGGTCCACTCCGACCGCCGTCACTTGCCAATTACGATCCTTCTGATCACCGTCGCCTGCCGACTACAGTCTTTTCGGCCACAGTCGCACGTCGACTACAATTCACTCCGACCATCGTTGCCTGCCGATTACGATCCTACCGACCACCGTCAAGTGTCGACTACGGTCCTTTTGACCGTCGTCGCATAGCGAATATGGTCCACTCAGACCACCATCGTCCGCCTATTACGATTCCTCCGACCACCATTTCCTGTCGACTACCGTCTTTCCAACCACCATCACACACCGACTACAGTCCACTTCGACCACCATCACCTGTAGATGATAGTCCTTTCGACCACTGCCACCTACCATCACTCCTGTCCTTGCTCTCCATCGGCCAAATGGAAGGCATGCATGCCACCAGCTTCCCCTTGCCTCCTCTCTCGACCAAATAGAGAAGCATGCCACCCATGCCTTCCATTCGCTTGCCCTGGACATTGCCTAGCCCCAGGATTGGGATTGATCGGTGAGGTTGAACTGCCCGATGCAGAGGCGGGCTGGAGAGAGAAAGGTCAGGGGACTGCTAGGAGCATCAGAGAAGTTGAGTCCATGATGGATGAGCTTGAGGAGGTCGATGTTGGCTTGTAGTGAATATTGCAAGTGGGACATTTCCGTCATTTATGCCCTTCAAAACAGCGGAAAGCAGCAACACGCAACGGACGCATGAGGCACTCTTAGGACGGCAAAAGCAACCACGGGACGCAAAAATTTATACCACAAAGCATGAACTTGATGCCCCAAACAATCCTTCAGTTACTTTACATAACGCAAAGCAAGAAAAACATCGTCCCAAATGCACCCTAAGAGTTTTTTTAAAATCAACAATATAAAAAAAATCTAATTTAGCCCTTACTTTTAATATATTTCTCATGGTTTTGAAAACCGGATTGAACCGAACGGTCTAACCGATTCATCCGTAAACCGATCAAATGGCAGGTTCAGCCTTCATGAAAAATCGGTCCAACATCAAATCGGTTTGAACTTTTTTCAACTATTTTCTAGAAAGAGTAGGGTCCATTTGAGATAAAAAGATGTTATCTTATTACTTTTTTATTATTTTAAAAAAAATTTACAATAAAATAACTCTTTAATCAGAATCATTAAACTAGGATAATTATAAAAAATTATTGCCCTACTTTTTAAAATGAGAATAAACTTATAATACTTAAAATAAAATTTTTAAAAATTAATTTCCGCACAACTCTACAATTAGTTTTGCAAACAATTGTTGCCACATTTAACTTCTAAAAAATATTTAAATGTATCAAATACCAACAAATGTTATAACTAATTCACGTCACCCGTGACGTGTCCGTACGGTTTGCATCATCATTCGCGTAATTGTTTGAAAACTGAATTTATGAATATATTTTGGTTGAAACTAACGTTCGCGGAAGAAGAAATCTTAGCTAAATATTTAGTAGGAATTTATCTCTAAACTCTTCATATGATTTTTATTTGTTATTTTGACTTTGTTGAAAAAATATATATTTTTTTAGTTAAAAATTTTTAAATTAAAAAAAATATTCTAAAAAATTACTTTAAAAATAACAAGAAAGTTGTCTCAAATGATTTTTTTGGGGATGTCTTTCTTACTGCTTAAAGCATCTTTCTAGCATAAAAATTAAAATTGCTCTACTAAAAAGTTGTTTTAAGAAAAAAGAAAGTCTTCTTAAATAAAATCTAAGGCTTTGTTTGGGATAGTTTTCTTCCTGCTTCTTAAAACAGCTTTCTAATACAAAAATTTTAAGTTTTGTACTAGAAAGCTGTTTTAAGAAACAATAAAAAAGCCGTCTAAAACGAACCCTAAGTCTCATATTCATCACTATCTCATACTTATCATTGTATTTTAAAGGAAAAAGAAAATTGTTGCATTTCAATTTTTTATTTTTTGAGGTGCTGAGCAAATTTACTCATAATTTAAATTAAAATTAGCAATTAGTTGCATTAGTTTTCAGTAATATCGAAAAAAAAATTGGAGTTTAAAATAATTGCTTATTTCAAAGAACCACCAACAAATTAATAAGAAGTAACAGATGTAGTAAATTTGCCTATTTTTTTCAAAATATACTTTAACCAAATAAGCCACAAGAGGATTGATTTCACTTCAAGTTCTTAAACACTTAACCTCATTTTTTACAGCCTCTATGAATACTACTCATTTCTCTCTCCTTTACTACATAAACAAACTTATAACCTAAAACATGGATAAAATTAAATTAAGGTTTTGTTTTGGACAGATTTTTTATTACTTTTTAAAGTAATTTTTAAGTACAAAATTAACTTTTTTTTACTAAAATATTATTTTTAAAAGCAGTAAGAAAGTCGTCCCAAATGAAATCTTAACATCCTTTCTCTTTCTCTATTACAAATAGAGAAAATTTTTGCATTACAACGGGATCACACGGCGCTTTTTTGTTTCCTTGACTTATGCATTCTGGTTTTAACTAAGATTTCTTTTGTAAGGCCTACTAAGATGATGCATGCATATTTTATATTTTTTATTAATAAATATTTATCTTTTTATATTAAAAAAACTCTAAAAAAAGATTGAACTAATAATGTTAGTCTCAAACTCAAATATAAAAGATTAAGAGTGTTTTAAAAATCATCAATATTAAAATAAATTGTAATTTAGCCCTTACTTTTAATATATTCCCTTCCCCATCTACTTTCTACTTTCTATATAGAGGGTCCATTTGAGACAAAATGTTATTATCTTATTACTTTCTTGTTATTTTTAAAATAATTTATTGTAAAAATAACTTTTTAACCATAATCATTAACTTATGATAATTTTAAAAAGAAAATAAATTTATAATACTCACAAAAATTTAAAAAAATTTAATTTTCTCACAACTCTATAATCACTTTTACAAACAATTATAATCATATCAAACAAACTCTCAATCTCCTCTTCTTCAAGGCAAAAGTTACAAGCCATCTACTAAGCCTCTTGCTTTCCCCTTTATCAATAAATGTTCATCTTATAATGCAAAATTAGAATTTTTTTTTGTTAAATTTTTAGCCAATAATCCTCTTATTTACATATAAATATGAACCTTTTTGCTTATTTTTATCAATTTAAACTTAGTTTAACAAAACACCCCAATTAACTTCATTTTTATATGCAATAAATCACAAAATATGACCCAAACTACCTTCTTTTAACCAATAGCCACAAATTCTTTCACTTTCTTATTAAATCTCTTATTAATTTAAACATTAAATCCTAAAGCAATTAAAAATACTTCGCGAAAAAAGCTAAATTTAATAGATAGCTATCATAACAAGCTATATTCAACATATAACACCCCAAAAATTTATTAAATTCAAATTTATAGAATTTACTAAATCCTACTTTGTATCCAAATAACCCCTAAGCCCTAAGGGTTTCCATTCCACTATTTTCTCAAAAACCCAAGGAGATAGTTTATTTAGGTATATAAATTAAAACAATCCTTACAAATAAAGCCAAGACTGTGAAAATCAAATTGGGCATAGAATTAGAGGAAAGAGAGGTTCAAGATTCAATAATTTAACTGAAGTTAAATTAGATGATATAATAAATATTTAAACTTGATATATCATGAAAAAATTATCTTGATCCGGCACGAATCTTGAGGCAATTTCAGCCTGGAAGCTTAAAAAATTAAATCTGGGATCATCTGAACTCCGATTTCAACAAACTTATAGTCGAACTGAGCGTCTCGGAAATACGAATCCAAACGACACCAAATTCGACTCAATCCGAGCCCAAATAAGTCCAAATCAAGTACCCGAAGCGCTGTTGGAAGCATCGAACAGCAATTTGAGTTACCAAACGGTCTCTGATTTTGACGAGCTTATAGTCGAATCGAGCGGCTCGACGAGACGAATCCAACGAGCCCAAGATCGTAGAATTCTGATACCATTAAGACCTTAAGATGCTCAATAAACGATTCATGATCAAGGGATTCAATATCAGCCGTTCATCCGGATCACTCCTTGTTTGCCCCTGATCCCTCATCTATTTACGGGCTATGCCACTCCAGAAAAACTATAAATAGCCCCTCATTTCTCTTAAGAAAGAAACCCAAGCCAAGAAGCCAAAAGCAAGAGGAGAAGAAGAGAAGAAGAAGAGAAGAAGAAGAAGAGAGGAATAGGAGGGAAGAAACTCCTCCTCGACCACTGCCGGAATTCTGCCTTACACTGACGCCGGAACTCTGTCCAATTTTCTAAGTGACGCCGGATTTCTTACTGGCCACCTAGTGTCACCAGATTTCTAACATCTAGTGTAACTGAAGTTCACTCAAAGAGTTGATTATTGTAATCTGATCGTTCTGAATTTTGAGAACGAGTCAGCTACGTGTAACCCGAGCAAACACTAGTGAAATTATTTCAACTGGGCGTGGCCCCGTGGTTTTTTCTCTTTCCAGGGTTTTCCACGTACAAATACTGGTGTCCTTTTATTTTCTGTTTGTGTGCCGAATATCCGTTCAACGCTAAGACGACCATTTTCTAAATTCTATCGTCGCATATATTCGAGTCCGCAACAGTTTGGCACCGTCTGTGGGAATACTACCCCATAATTGCAAGTATTGTCTCGATGACCAACAGACATAGCAATCGTCTCATAGGAGCCTCCCGCTCCAACTCTCATCAATTCAGAAACCAGTCTATCAATCATGGACGTCAAGTTTTTGCTTCCTTTTATCCTGGGGGGCAACATGTTGCTGGAGAAGGAACCTCAGGACCATCTTTGGAGGAGCGAATTTGAAAGATGGAAGAATCTCAGAATGAGATCCTTCAACTCCTCCGACGAGAGACTCGTCAACCAGCATTAGCCCAACGGGAGGAAATTCTTCTCCCTCGAGATCCTCCACGGGTCGAAGATGTTCAACTCAAACATCTTCAAGCAGAGATTCCTTTTCCTCCACCAAGAAGACACCCGTCATCACAGCCAGATAATGAACTGGCTGACACAGCAAGTTCTACTCATCCTTCACATACAGGTCAACAACCTCGCATCCCTTTGGACCTCCCTGATGAGTTAGACCAACCGCACGTTGCTGAGCTCCCTCGCAATGTTCTACGTCATAAATTACGGAGATTAGTACGAGAAGAATTCCCTGGAGAAGGTATAAGACAAAATCTTCGACAGTGGAACCTACAAGAGTCATCACCTCTAATAGAAGCTATTCTCCAGCATCCCATTCCGATTGGATTCAAACTACCAAGCATCGAATCCTACGACGGGACATCTGACCCATATGAGCATATCGATCATTATCGAACAATTATACATATCCAGCGAGCTTCGGATGCACTCCTATGTCAAGTTTTTCCTGCTACCCTCAAGGGACAAGCATGAACTTGGTTCTATTCGCTTCCGTCTAGAACGATACCTTCATTCAATAAAATGGCTAAAGTGTTCGTGGAACAGTTTGTAGCCAATCGAAGAATTACTAAGGATTCCTCCCACCTATTCGGAATCCGTCAAAATGAAGGAGAATCATTGAAAGAGTATTTTCAACGATTTTCTACTGAGGCTCAACAAATTCCGGGAGTAGATCCTGAATTATTGAGAGGGGTCTTTCTTGGTGGCCTCCATCCTGGCCCCTTCTATTCAGCTCTTATGCGAGATACGGTTCATTCATACGCCGACCTGATTCATCGTGTGGAGGCACAAATTTCTGCAGATGAAGCCATTAATGCTCATAGAAAGCAGTTTGAGCAGACAAATGGGAAGCGCAAATGTGCTCCTGAGATGGATAAGTCTCCCTTACAACGAAAAAAGCAAGGGAAAAATAATCTACCTCCTAGGCCTCCATTGTCGCGACGGGAACCTCGACAGGAGAAGGAGTATACCCCACTCAACACATCTCGAGCAAATGTCTTAATGGTCGTTCGAGATCAAGATACAATGAGATGGCCGCATCCTTTAAGGTCGAATACAGGCAATCAAGATCAGTACTATCACTTTCATCGTAGTCGTGGCCACACTACGGAAGCCTGTAATCAACTCAAGGATGAGATTGAGAGACTTCTCCGCCAGGGTTATCTCCGACAGTTTATTCGAGATCCACCTACCCGAGAGGAGTCTCGCCCCCGTCCCACTGGGGGGCAAAATCAACAACAGCAGAGGCAACCACCGAATAATCGCCCAACAGTCGGAGAGATTGAGACCATCGCAGGAGGACCATTATTATATGATCAAGTTTTTTTGCTGTAGATGAAAATCCAACACCAAAGAAAGCTCGTATTGATCAGTCTATCACTTTTGATGATTCAGACTTGGAGGGAGTAAAAACCCCTCATCAGGATTCGCTTGTGATTAATGCGGGGATAGGTGACCCGTGTTATAATGTCAAAAGAATTTTGGTGGATAGCGGTAGTTCTGTGGATGTATTATTCTATTCAACTTTTTTAAATATGGGTCTCACCAGAGAAAAACTGCAGCCTGCTGCAGGTCCATTGTACGGGTTTGATAATCGACCTGTACAGGCAGAAGGGACAATCAGTCTTCCAGTTGTGTTGGGAGTATTTCCCCGACAGATTACTCATTCAATTCAGTTTATTATTGTAAAGTCAGAATCAGCTTACAACGCCATCTTTGGAAGACCGCTTCAGTCCATTTTTTGGATCGTCGCTTCCATCCCTCATTTGAAGCTGAAATTTCTTACCCCGACTGGAGTAGGTGTGGTACGTGGAGATCAACAAATAGCACAAACCTGCTATCTTAGGCAGGTTCAACCACATCCAAAGATGACGTTAAGTATCGAGGATTTTGATCTCCGAAACGAGGATATCCCTCAAAGGGCTTCTCCTGTAGAAGACCTCACTACAGTATCCTTATCACAAGAACACTCTTCAAGAACTGTCCAGATTGGGTCTCTTCTTTCAGATGAAGAGAAGGAACAATATATTGATTTTTTACGTAAGAATCAGGATATTTTTGCATGGAGTCCGGCGGATATGCCCGGCATCAGTCCTAAGGTAATCATGCACTCCCTTAAGGTTAACCCGACATGCAAGCCAGTAATCCAAAAGAAAGAAAATTTTGCGCCAAATCGTCAACAAGAAATTGAGCAGGAGGTTGATAAGCTTTTGGAAGCTGGATTTATACGGGAAGTGCATTACCCTACTTGGTTGGCAAATGTCGTCATGGTACGGAAGTCAAATGGGGCTTGGAGAATGTGTGTAGATTATACCGATCTAAATAAAGCCTGTCCAAAAGACAGTTTTCCACTTCCTCGTATTGACCAATTGGTCGATACCACTTTCGGACATCATATGTTGAGCTTTATGGATGCCTATTCCAATTACAATCAAATAAAAATGAACCCAGTTGATGAGGAGGCAACGGCTTTTCGCACAGATAAAGGTTTATACTGCTACCGAGTGATGCCATTTGGTCTCAAAAATGCTGGGGCCACATATCAACGTCTTATGAATAAGGTTTTCAAAGATCTTATTGGACGTTCTATGGAAGTATATGTTGATGATATGTTGATAAAAAGTCTTGAGAAATCTCAACATATATCTGATTTAGAACAATGTTTTCATTTACTACGACGCTACAATATGCGACTTAACCCTGCTAAATGTCCCTTTGGAGTCGCTTCTAGAAAGTTTTTGGGGTTTATGGTAACCCACCGAGGGATTGAGGCAAATCCAGAGAAAATCAAGGCACTAAGAGACAAGGTGCCCCCGAGAAATATCAAGGAAGTTCAGAGACTGAATGGAAGAATTGCAGCATTATCTCGTTTTCTAGCACGTTCCGGAGATAAGTATCTGCCTTTCTTCAAGGTACTCAGAGGCGCTCGTAACTCTGGTTTCCAATGGACGGATGAATGCCAAGAGGCCTTTGAGCAATTATGAAAGTATTTGGCATCCCTGCCACTACTTTCTAAACCAACATCGGGAGAGAGATTATATTTGTATTTGGCTGTTTCTGTCCAGGCCATTAGTTCGGTCTTGGTTCGCGAAGAAAATGCTGTACAAAGTTCTATCTATTATGTTAGCAAAATCTTATCTAAAACGGAAGGACGTTATCCTTTAGCAGATAAAACAGCATTGGCGTTAGTTTACTCTACCAGAAAACTACGCCCTTACTTTCAAGCCCATTCAATTGGGATTTATACAAATCTGCGACTGAAAAGCATTCTACAAAAGCCAGAAGCATTGGGTAGGCTTGTTAAATGGTCTATAGAGCTGGGAGAATTTAATATCCACTACTTGCCTAGACCCGATATTAAATCTCAAGCGCTAGCAGATTTTTTAGTTGAATGCACCATTCCGGTATCCAATGTTCAACCAAATGCTTCACCTTCTTCACCAGGCTGGACATTGTATGTCGATGGAGCTTCTGGAAATTCTGGGGTTGGGGCTGGAATTTTATTAATCTCTCCACAGAAAGTTACTCTTGAATATGGGCTTCGACTTAAGTTCTCAGCAATAAATAATGTAGCAGAATACGAGGCTCTAATTGCTGGATTGAGACTAGCAATTGACTGTGAGGTTCAAAATCTAGTAATCCACACTGATTCACAATTAGTCGCCTCTCAGGTTGAGGGAGAGTTTGAAATCCATAACCTACAACTAGCGCAGTACTGCAACATCGTCAAATTGCTTCTAACCCATATAAAGAAGCATCAGATCATTCATATTCGACGAGAGCAAAATGCGAGAGCAGATGCTCTTTCAAAACTTGCTACGGCAACCACTGGAGATATCTTCAAGCGAAAGTGTATCGAGGAAATCCACTTTCCAAGTATCCAAGGACCATGGGTCATACAATCAATCGATGAATCAAGAGAAGCCTCTTGGATCGATCCCATATTATCTTTTTTATAATGTGGAATACTACTTGAAGACCCCATAGCAGCAACTCGACTTCGGAGACATGCGTCAAATTTCACTGTGATTGATAATGAGTTGTATAAACGCGCCTTCACCGGACCATATCTCAAGTGTCTCCCGCCATTAGAAGCTGATTATGCACTCCGAGAAGTTCATTCAGGAGTATGCGGAGAACATTTGGGAGGAAGAGCGTTAGCTTACAAGATTATGAGACAAGGATTCTATTGGCCTACAATGAAACAGGACGCACTTGAGTTCACTCAAAAGTGCAAAAATTGCCAATTGCATTCCAATCTCACCCATACGCCTGCATTGGAGCTTGCATCACTACAGAGCCCCTGGCCTTTCGCTCAGTGGGGAATTGATATCATGGGACCTTTTCCTATCACCAAGGGACAATGAAAATTTATTATCTTGGCAGTCGATTACTTCACCAAATGGGTAGAGGCAGAACCGTTGGCTAAGATTACTAAAGCAAATGCCAAATAATTCTTATGGAAGAATATCGTCTGTCATTTTGGCATTCCTGCAAGAATTATCACAGATAACGGGACACAATTTACTGAGAAAATCTTCACTTCTTTTTGTAAAGATTTTCATATTCATCTAGTCCACACAGCTGTCGCCCACCCTCATGCAAATGGGCAAACAGAGGTCACAAATCAAACGATTTTAAAAGGACTGAAGACACGCCTAGGGAAGGCTGGGGGGCAATGGGCGGAAGAGCTCCCAAATGTCGTATGGGCTTATCGGACTACTGCCAGAACTCCTACAGGAGAAACCCCGTACAACCTCTGCTTTGGAACAGAAGCAATTATACCAGTTGATATTGGAGTTCCGAGCAATAGAGTTCAAACATTTGATTTCGATAATAACGAGGAGAAGCTCAGAAAGAACTTAGATCTCCTTCTAGAAGTAAGAGATGTAGTCTCACTTAGGATCGCTGCATACTACCAAAGGGTTGCTCGTCACTATAATCGGAAAGTTAAACCTCGATCTATCTCAATCGGGGGTTTGGTTTTATGCAGCCTCGAAGCAGCAGGAAAGGGCCCTCAACGCAACAAACTCTCTCCCCTCTGGGAGGGTCCCTATTTGGTAGCAGCTATGGTCAAGCCTGGTACCTTTAAATTGAAGGATGCTAATGGAAAAATGCTCCCTCGAACTTAGAATATTAGCAACCTTCGTAAGTATTATCAATAGATATTGATAATACTAGTTACCTTGTGTTTGTTGTTTACTTCAAGCTATATTAACGATGTCCTTGTACAGAGTTATTATGTTCAGACATCTCTTGTAGGTGAATTGGGATAGAACTCTTCTAACCCCTTATTCCTAAAAGTATACTAGGGGATTATTGTATTGTCTTATCTCATACAGTAATATGACGTTCATTTTGTTGTGCTACAGTCTTAAACTCTTATTTAATGATTCGAGAAATATACAATCTATATTGTATCTCAATCACTGAATGATCAATCCCAGGGGGATTTGATCTGACCTCTTCTATACAGATTAAAAATCATCAAGCAAAAGCTTTGATTAACAATCTCGAAAAGGTCAAGATATCCAAGGAGGATATCTCTCACAGTCACTTCGGTCACCAAAGACTATCAAATATTTCTCATTGAAATAAAATTAAATCAGTCTCATGTATATATGCAAGAAAGAAAAGAGAAATCTCTTTATAGATCACTGAACATTACATACATCATATAAAAGCATCCACAACAAACACATACACGTATCACTAGAAAGAAAATAAGGTGATACACTCAACATCAAACACTCCTACAGGATATCAATATCATCCTCATCCTCCTCAAGAGAAAAGGCCTTCTGTAACTCGCTCTCTATCTCTTCGCCACCAGAATCTGAGGAAGGGTCACCAGAGGCCTGGCTAGGTGTCAACCCATCACTCTGCGCCAGTCTTGCGCTGCACTGCACGCACGCCCTTCATAAAATCTCGGATGAAGCCCTCTTCCATACAGTCTGCTTCCAAAGCCTTCACCTCCACGTCATAGATATGGTTGCGAGCTTCTTGAATGTGATCTTCAATAATTATCTTGAAGGCGGCTGATTTCTTGAAATCATCTATAACGGTAGACGGTAGTTGTTGAGTTTCCCTCTCTGATAGCATACTCTGGAGTCTCTTGTTCTCAGCTACAAGGATCTGCTGATCTTTCATTTGCTGATTGATCCTCGTCTGTGCATCCACTAACTCAATATGTAGACAATCTATCTTTTGATTCTGTATGGAGGCTGAAGTCATCATATTAGCTAGGTCTGTCCTACACTCTGCTAGCTGCTGCTCCACCACTTGCATCTCCTTTAATTTGCCATCATGTTTCTTCTTATATTCGCCCTGAAGATATTTAATCTTCACAAATTCGTCATTCCATTCATTCAGGGCCTTGGTCATTTGCGCCGACTGAAGCAATAAAAATAACTTTTATAAGGGAAATATTTTGTGAAAAAGAATAAAAAGAAGAAGGAGAAGCAAAAAGGGGAATATACTAATTCCTCAGTACGTCGACGACCAACGCATTGATGTTTCAAAACATCCTCGGGAATGTGTGACTTGGATGGAGAAATATGGAGATCTTTACTAGTAACTGCTAAAACCTCCTCCACCCTTTTCTTTTTGACAGTCTTCACATTATCCTCACTTCCTGGTCGTTTAGGAGGAATTTTTGAAGATTGAATAGCAGCTTCTGAAACTTTCACTGACTTCTTTAACATCTGAGCATGTGATCTCCCTGCTTGAATAGATAGCCCCACTTTGAATAAATACTCTTCATATATATATCTGCTCAAATAACGAACCTCATAATGAAGAGTATCGATATCAGAGAATTTGAGTATCTTCAATAATTCTTCAGCTCCAATATGTAGGGAAATTGGAAGCTCCCTCAATTTCCCCCACTTTTCCAGGAGATTCCAGTCATTTTTCACATAAAAAAAGTCACTGATCCAGCTTTTGGACGGATCCCGAGTACGGATATCCAACCATTTAGATCTGAAAGAAATGCGACCTTGTGTATCACCAATCAGACGACCCATTCGAGCAAGACAATCAGGAGATAACACTGCTCCACGGTCTCGAAAGAGTACAATTAACCCCATGATAATTGACATAGCTCTATAAGATAGTTGAGCTACACTCATCCCACAAATCGTCAAAATGTCACTCAATTCAGGAGATGGTGGAAATCTTAAACCTGCTCGTAAACTGAATTCATAAACTATCACAAATCTAGGAGGAGGAGAACAAGCCCGATCAGACCTTGCCGGCACTTTCACCACCATGTCATTAGAAAAATAATATTTTTTCCTAAAAGCAAGCAAGGCATCGCCAGTAACAGTGGAAACAACGTCATCTGTTTTTGTCGCTTTGTAAGTCTTCTTTACTCCTTCACGTCGAGCAACAAAGCGATCGCCTTTTGCCGAAGGATTTTTGGTGGATGTTGGATCGCCCATGTCAACTTCTGTACCAAAATGAATCACTGACTTCGAGTAGGGAAAATCACCTACGAGCAATAGCAGAAAGGGGAGGGGTGTTAAGTCAAGTAGAGAAAATCACCTACTGAAAAATAACGGAAAGCCTCAACTTTCAGAAAGCCAGAAGGAAAAGAAGAGAAGGTGTGAGTTCCCCTAAGGCCCTGGAGGGGTATTTATAGATGTTTTGGGGAAGAAAAGAACATTCCAGAATGTTAAAAAATTTTCGAGATTTTTTAAAAACAAATTTTGGAATTTTTCAGAATTTTTCGAATTTTTTCGGAATTATTTCGAGTTAAAATATATATATATATATATATATATATTAAATCGGCGGTTTGTAAAACCGCCAGCGGCAACCGCCGCATCCGCCCGCAGGCTGTTCCACGCGTGGAACCGCGCGGGTCAGGCAGCCCGACCGCGCGGGCCAGGCAAGCCCAGGCGGGCCACGGGCAGGGCCAGGCGGGCCGCGGAGCGGGTATACGAATCCAACGACATCAAATTCGACTCAATCCGAGCCCAAATGAGTCCAAATCAAGTACCCGAAGCGCTGTTGGAAGCATCGAACAGCAATTTGAGTTACCAAACGGTCTCTAATTTTGACGAGCTTATAGTCGAATCGAGCGGCTCGACGAGACGAATCCAATGAGCCCAAGATCGTAGAATATTGATACCATTAAGACCTAAGATGCTTAATAAACGATTCATGATCAAGGGATTCAATATCAGCCGTTCATCGGGATCACTCCTTGTTTGCCCCTGATCCCTCATCTATTTACGGGCTATGCCACTCCAGAAAAACTATAAATAGCCCCTCATTTCTCTTAAGAAAGAAACCCAAGCCAAGAAGCCAAAAGCAAGAGGAGAAGAAGAGAAGAAGAAGAAGAGAGGAATAGGAGGGAAGAAACTCCTCCTCGACCACTGTCGGAATTCTGCCTTACGCTGACGCTGGAACTCTGTCCAATTTTCTAAGTGACGCCGGATTTCTTACTGGCCACCTAGTGTCACCGGATTTCTAACATCTAGTGTAACTGAAGTTCACTCAAAGAGTTGATTATTGTAATCTGATCGTTCTGAATTTTGAGAACGAGTCAGCTACGTGTAACCCGAGCAAACACTAGTGAAATTATTTCAACTGGGCGTGGCCCCGTGGTTTTTTCCCTTTCCAGGGTTTTCCACGTATAAATACTGGTGTCCTTTTATTTTCTGTTTGTGTGCCGAATATCCGTTCAACGCTAAGACGACCATTTTCTAAATTCTATCGTCGCGTATATTCGAGTCCGCAACAAAATTATTTAAGTAACATCTAAATGATATAATAATTATATAATTTTATAAATTTATGACTAAAAAATAAATAAATTCATATACAAATAATATATTCTATAATTTTAAATTTAAATATATTCAATTTTTAAATTTAATTCACATTTAAAATAAACTTAATTTGCATATAATTTATAGATTTAATATAAATATTTACTAATTTATATTATATATTTATATATAATTAACCCCTTTAAATTATTGAAACATCACAAAAAATCGGCTTGATCGAGCATGAATCTTGAGGTGTATTCAAGTTGGCAACTTCCAAAATTAAATTTTGGGTTATCTAAACTCCAATTTCAGCAAACCTATAGTCAAATTGAATGTCTTAAAGAGACGAGCTTAACGACACTGAAATTAATCCAATCAAAGTACAAATTGGTCCAAAGCAATAGCTTGAAACAAATTTGGAAGCTCCAAAGTATTAATTGGATGACCAAATGATATCCAAATATAACATGCTTTTAATTGAATAGAACAGCTCAACGTGAAGAATCCAACAAGCCCATGATCTCTTAATTTTGACATTATTAAGGCACTTACATGTTGAACAAACACTATGATAAAGAGAATTAATCAATATGGGCCCTCCGATGAAGCACTCCAAACTTACCCAAGATTTTTTCCATATTTACGAGGTATGTCACTCTCAAAATCTATAAATAGACCCTCTCTTCTCATATGAAAAAGAGCTTAGACTTTTGAAGGCTTAAACCTTGGGCTATAGACTCTAGAGAGTTATGAAGCTTTAAAAATTCAAGAGTTCCACCTCGGCACCATCATCATTGAACCCTCGCCACCAAGTCGTCGCTGCTTAACCTTTGTCTAACCATTATCGTCGGACCTTCGTCCAACAACTATATCCATACCTTTGTCCGACCTCCATTACCCGTAGATTGAGGTACCTTCAACCTCCGCCACCCATACGGTCCCTCCGATTTCCGTCGCTCGTCAACTATGGTCCCCCCGACCACCATAGCCCACCAACTATGATCCCTCCAACCATCATTCTCTGCAAATTATGACATCTCTGACCATCGTCACCTACCAACTATAATCCCTCCAACCTTCATCATCTACCCACTACGATCCCTCTGATCTCTATCACCAACTAATGATTCTCTCAACCTCAGTCGTCATATTGCAATCCCTCCGGTCACCATTGCCCACCAACTATGGTCCCTCCGACCATCGTCACTAGCTGACTATGGTCCCTCTAACCTCCATCGCCGGCCGACTACATCCCCTCCTACCATTGTCTCCTATCGACTACGGCTCCTTCGACCGCTATTGCATGCTGAATACAACCCCTCCAACACCCATCGCTTGACTACATCATACTGACCAACAAATAAGCCAGCATTCTTTAAGGAACAACTCTTGTGTCACTAAATTATTCCAACTCCAATCATATAATATGTTTTATATGATGTATATTTACTACATTGAGCTAAAGCCTTCCACTGATGAAGAGCATCATTTGTAATCAACACAAACACTAGTAAAATCATTTTAATTAGATCATGCCCCATGACATTTTCCCTTTTCAAAAAATTTCACATAACAATCTTAATGTCTTTATGACTCTTCCACTCCTCTCTCACAAATATTTTGATATACAACAATTACATACAAAATTCACATTATAAAATTACATCTATAAATTTATCTTAGATCATTTATAATTAAAAAATTGATAAAATTAATTTGTTATATTATAATTAAATACAAAAATTAAATACTATTCAAATAATAAATTATTAATTAAAAAATGTCATAAAATATGTAGTATATATTTTGAAATTGAAAACTTTATCTTAATTGTTTAATACTACATCACATCAATACTATATGTTAATATTATTTATATAACTTTTTTAATTCTCGTGAGTAATAAAGTTATATGGGATGATGCAACCATATAATAAAACATAGTTAATATTTATTTAACAAATAAATATTATAAAATTTAATACTAATTACAAAATTAAAATAGATTTAATTTAAATTAAATATTTTATATTAAATTTATTACATTTATATAAATAATTTAATAAAATAATTTGATCGGTTTTTAAAACAAACTCTAATTCGCTAATTAATAGATCGAACCGCCATGCGGTTCAACCAATTGAACCGGGAGGATTCAATTTTCTCTACAAAGGAAAACCCAAATTTGGCCCAAATCCATAATGGGCCTTCTGCATGACCTCGCTAAATAATGAAGAAAGCCCATCTAATGTTTCAAAAACTAAAACACAACAATAAGAATTAAACAAAAGCCTGTAAACAAAATGATAAATCATCCTTACATAAGCTTAAACACACATAAAAGATTACATAACATAACAGTTGTCTATATATTAAATAAATGACAAATCTAATTCAAAAATATCCATTATTTAGCCAGCTGAAGCTTCTCCCTCTGAACAATCTTGAATTTTCCAGTTAATTTTTGCTGCATTTATAAAACATTAATTATCATTTTTTATAATATAAATAATTAATTAAACTAAGGGCAAACATGCAAATAATAAAAAAGCAATATTGAATAAAAAATAGAGAAAACAATGCAAGGAAATAAGATAAATTTTGTGAATATTTATTTATAGTTTAACTTTTTAATGATTTTTTTAAGAGGTTTATTAAGTGATTCTTCATTATTTTTTTAATTTTTAAAGGTGCTTAGAATTAAATAATATAATTAAAATGTAATTAAGCTTCTAGTTTTAAGCTTATATCTCTTTTTTCATGTATTGATAAATAAGGATATTTATGTAACTTTGTCATTGCAAATAGCCAAAAATTGGCAATATCAATTCTGACTCAACAACCAACCTGGTGATTCTCACCGATTCTCACTTGTCTGCTAAAAGTGTGATTAATTGTTTTGTACGGACGCCGAAAATCATCCAGAGATTTATCAGAATGTGTCACGTCACCCTTTTGCTTGATAAAATACCGCTGACGTGATATATTCTGGTTGGTCTCCTGACAATATTGTGCATCCGGTCTCCGCATAGAATAATTTCCCTAAAAGGACAGACTGGGATTTATGTTTGATCAGTCAATCTGATCCAACATAAAATTTTGTATTTCCTCTGAATTTCGCTCTTTCTAGTTCTATCTTAGTGGCGATATATATATTTTTTTTAAAAGCCCTAAATACTGAATTGAATTCTGCAAAGGATATTTATCCGAGATGAACGAAGGAAACGCATGAAACAGAAAAAAATAATCAAAGCTAAAGCAAGCTCCAATATTCTCACCTTCTTCCACAGATGCGTATGCTCCTCGCAGAACCCAGCAACAATTCCAGCTCTTTTCGCCTCCTTATATTCAATACAAAGCTCCTTCTCCAATCCGCAGGAAACATGAAACCCTAATCCACACTTCGGCTCCGAACACTCGATCCCACACCCTCGATTAACACCGCAGAGATAACAATCAATTCCCCACCTCTTCTTAGGAACTCTCGAACAATCAATCCCTTCTCTCCCCAACGGATCTCGAAAGAATACCTCAGGGACAAGCAACACACACAGAATATGAGCCCATTTCGTTTTCTCTTCCATCGGTTTCACTGCTCCTCCCTTCTTCGGACAAAGACAGCAATCAAAATCCCCTTTTTCTTCCTCTCCCTTCCTCTGGCATCTCAAACAGAACCAATCTCCTTCAGGTATTGAATGGATCAGAGGACTTCCGTAGCAAGAAGCGTGAACCATTAACTCGCAGCCATCACAGAACACGATGGGATCTGTTGGATCGCCGTCGGTGCTGTTGCATACGGCGCAGAGGACACCATCGTCTTCCTCTTCGGTATCTTCTTCTGCTTGAAGATTACAGCTTTCGTCCTTTTCGTCGAGAGGGAACAGGGGTTTGGGAGCCCATATCCTTTTCTTTGCTGGGAGGCAGATTTGGTTGAAGGGGTGGTGGGAATCTAAGCGTTTTTTGGCAGGGAGGCATTTGGGAGGAAGAGGAGATTGAGTAAAAAGCTCTTCTTTGTGTTGATTTTCATTGAGAAACTTGAATCTTTTAGAGGGAGGTAAGTCATGGATGATGCTCTGCATTGAAGAGGATGGACGAGATTTGCTAGTTTGATTTGAAAGGATAGTTTAGGATTCGAGATTGGTGAGGGAGAGAGAGCTTGGAGGAGGAAGAGTTTATGAATAAAAACGCGGGAAGAAAGGGATTTGGAGGAGGGGGAAAGCGGGGCCGCGGTGGAGGAGAAGATTTATTTGAATTTTTGGATTAAAATTGGGGTTTTCAAAGCTTGAAATTAACCTTTCCCTCGTGGATTGGGATTTTAGTTTTGTTTCATTTTCGCGGGAGCGGGAAAAGATGAGCCGGTTAGTTTTTTATACTTTTTTTTTAGGGGGTAAGCGCTTGATATCCGTTGGAATTTAAAAACACAGTATGACATGAGAAAGATTTTCGTCTCAAAATTTTGATAATATTTTAAAAAAATTTATCAATCAAATTAACTTGTTCCTAATTCATATTTATGAACAAGATTTTATAATATTTATCAAAAACTTATTGTTAGAAGAGATGTTAATAAATAATCTGACCTGACAATTCAAATTAAACCTAATTAATTTTGGGTCAGCTTCATAATAGAGATATTGACCCAAACAGTTTTCGATTCAATTTGGGTAAATCCAAAATTGACTCGATGATTCATCGGGTTCAGGTTAAAGAGGTCATTTTCCTGTTAAATAGGTCATTAGTTAAACGTGTTTTGTTGATCTAAAAAACATATATCATATATGATATATATAATAAACAGCTAAAATGGGTGGGGTTTGGGTTACAAGTCAGATTGGAGATAGAGAGTGAAGCACCATGACACTCTAAACTCCAGCATTGCGAGTCGGGATGTATAGTTTTCTTTCTCATTTTTTTTCATGTTTAACTCATAAGGGTTACATCCTTAGGTGTATTGAAAAGTGTTTTCTTTATATGTTTTGAGTGCAAAATAGTGTGAAGAAGTAAAGTGAGATAACGAGAAAGTGAGAGAAAAAGATGTATGTCCAACTTCTCTCAATTTTTAAAATACATTTCTTAGGATGGTGTGGCTCTATGTTTTTTTCCTAATTTCAGGTCTTTACATGTAAAATCTTGGTGTTCATTTTCTTTGTTTTTTATTTTTTTATTTGCTTCGTTGCATGATTGTCTTCCCAACTGTTGACCTGTATGCTATACGACAAAAAAATATTTCACGTACCTGTGGTGACGTTCGGCTACGAATGACGCCGCTCTTGCCATAACTCTTCGCATGTCGAACATCACATCCCCATGACCTCGCCACGATCTCCTCCTCACGTCGTTAAAAGATCGAAGAAATGAAGTCTTCATCTCTCATCCATTCACTCTTCTCCCATTCGTGATCCCCCTCATGACCAAGCCCTAGCCGCAAGCCTCCTTCCATGACGTTCCTGGCCTGTCAAATTGAAAGCCACGACCTAGCCCCCTTCTTTGCTGATCGACTTCGGCTCCTTCGTTGTTGGTCGGCTTCGCTCCTCCAGCGACATTCCCTTCCAGTTGAATCGAAAGCAATGATAGGAGTTCACTTTTTGCGAAGGAGTTCGCTCATAGTGAAGGTAACTTTCGCCCTTTCGTGCGCTTCTCTGGCTCCCTCAACGACATTCCTTTCATGTCCGACCGGAAGTTACTACATTTTGATCAGAAGGAGCGATAGGAGCTCGATTGCTGTGAAGCTAACTTTCTCCGCTTCGTGAGCTTCTTCGACCAAATCTTGCATAAATCATGTTCCCGAACAAGCCCCTTAGGGCAAGAAAAAGAGGGAAAACGAGAGGATCTAACTACTGTGAGATTCAACAGTCCCTAAATCCTGCTCAAACTCAGCATAAATCATGTTCAAATTCTGCTCAAATCTTGCATAAATCTTTTTTATGTATTTAAGCTAATTATCTTTTAATCTTAATTAATTATAATTAATATAATTAGTTGAAATTAATTATAATTAATTATTTTCAATTAATTTTTCTTAATTATAATTAAGTAATATTAATTATGATTAGTTATAAATTATAATTAAGTAAAGTTAAATATAATTAATTTTTTAAATATTAATTAATTATAATTATCATAATAATTATAATTAAAGTTAATTATAATTAATTATCTCTAATCATAATTAATTAATATTAAGCATGATTAGTTTACTTAATTAACATTAATTATAATTAATAATTTTAATTTTACTTAAGTATAATTAACTATAATTAATTAGATAATTATTATTAAATATGATTAGTTATAATTAATTAAAATTAATTATAATCAAAGAAAAATACAAAGATCTTCTCTCGCCTCGATCCACGTGCCAACCCTGCCAAAACTCCTCCTCGCGAATGTATAAAATTCTAAACTTCGAAAACCTGTCCTCGACACTTGTAGCGTGGCGAACAACCACCCATGCGTGCTTTTCTTAGCACGGTGGGAGGAAGTTCGTCGTAGTACTTGTGGCGAGGCAGGTAATCCCCTCCTAAAATTCTATTTTCGGTGTTTGCGGCGCCCCAAGGGACCCCCTATGCACACTTTTCTTAGGGTGGTGGGAGAAAACTTGGTGCGGTGCTTACGGCGAGGCGAGCAATCCTTGTGCGGGCTTTTCTTAGCATTGCGGGGCGAAAATATAAGTACCCATACACGAGAAAAAACTGATATTTTAAATAGGTGTTTTTGAAAACCCATGCACACCTTTCTTTACATGGTGGAGACGAAGGCTACGACCATGGTGCCCACGACATCGACCGTGCATGTCTTTCTTGACATGGCGGGTAGAAAAAGATTCCTATAGTTTCTCATAAACGGGAGAGATGCCGGGAGGCTGCCGAAATTCAAAGTAAACAAAGGACCTGATTTGAACTAAGTGCTAGGGACTTTGACTAAAATAAACAATAAGGAGACTTGACATTAAACTAATAACGATGAACTAAATCTAATTGGATTTACACATAATTTGAATTCAAACAAAAGACAATGAACTACAATAAGCATGAACTTGAGTTGAACTTGCAAGGATACAATGGACTTTTGAATATTCGAACTTGAACAAATGAACTACAGGGACTCAAACTGAATGTGACTTGAACCATTTGAACAAGCAACTAAACTTGAATTGAACAAAGAACTTGAATCAAGTTTGACTGCAAGGAGTTTAAATTCGACATCGAATGAATGAAAGTGAACTTAAAACCAGAGCTTGAGCAGTGAATGAACAAGGGACTTATAATGAATGTGATAGCTCGCTCATGAATAAAGAACTTGTAATGTACACAATAATATACTTATGAGTGACCATAAGAGCTGAGATAGAATTATATTGCACCAATTGTCTTTTGTTGCAAAGAGTTTTTTTCCTGAGATTCTAAATATTGCTGGTGGAAGAATTGGAGATCCGTAATTGTATTATAAAACAATTGAAATTCATTCCATATAAGAAGATGCTGAATGTGAAATTCATCTCAAGTGAGGGTAATGAATGACAACAACTGGTTCGCAATAATTATCTCAATCTTGTAATTAAGTGATCTAGAATGATTGTAGTGACTATGTGGGTGTGCAATACGTGCAATAGTATCTCTACAATTAGTGTCAGCATGCAAACAAGTATATGGAACTGCACCAATAATAAAAATTGAAAGGAATATAGTTCAATTGCATGCAAATGTATGAGACCCTTTGCAAGTATTCCACCCACAAAGTGGTAATAGTTGACATGTGACAATCATATCAATCATGTAAATACACACAATAGCCCATTCACAAGCAGCTATAGGAGACTTGTGCGTGTTCATGCACGACGGTGAAATGCATATAAGTAAATACAGTAGCTTATCAACATACAAATGAACCACTCACAAACAACGAACAAAGTCCTCAAATGAATATCAATGAAATAATGGCAGGCATGTAATTGCTGACACGATTCACCTACAAGTGATAAAGTCCAAGGGAATGAATAATGCAACTTCAAGTGAATGCATGGAGTCTTTATAAGTTATCTGTGGAGGATGACAAGTGACATACAACACTCATATTATTCATGCCTGTGCAAGAATTTGAAATTTCAACAAGCAACAAATGCAGCATCTTGTGGCCAAAATTAGTACACAATCATTTATATGAAGTCTTGTTATCGAAGCCGGTCAACTCACAAGCAAGCACAACAATCCACCAACGGACGATAAATGAACTATGAATGTAGCAATATCTATACCACTCACAATCATGCAACGTCAAGCAAATAAAAGACTATAGTCTCTTACAGGTTCTGAAGATTGATGTGCTATGAGTATAGCAAATTCCTAGCTAATATGCACAAAGAAATTATTGAGGGGCATAACTCAGATAGCAATCAAGCATCTAATGAATACATATGAGCTCTTGACAGTCAATATAAGGGACTTCCCACTCATACAAAAGTTCACCTATAAATGATGGCCAATAGCACGCAATCAACACATAAAATTTCTTGTAAACTATGAACAGTGTAGTGTATGATGAATGCTAACACTTATTGGGGATAATGGAATACTTTCCATATGTGCAACAGTAGCGATAAGCAATGGGTAATAGATGATGCAGTAGCCCTTGCAATCAATAATATGCCAATGGTCAGCAAATACATTGTTCTCCTGTGATTGAAGATATATAACATGTAGCAAATGTAAGTGTCCATGGGCCGCTGCAGAAGACTCGTTGTATACTCAACGTGTCATCTACGGGCAAATACAGAAGAGCTACGATAAGCATAAGCTTCTATAAGCCGTCATAGAAGACCCAACATATGTTCAAAAATGTCCCCCGCAAGTGCACTGTAATATGTAAGCACATAGGAACACAAAAGGGGCAAGTGCAATCACAAAACCCGCATGGGCCCTGATGAGTATGTTAAGGATATACACGTGACGTCTAGGGATGCTGCACGGGTTAAATAATAAACCTAAGTTCGAGCCCGATCCTTCTATGGGAATGGATAGAAGTTGACACGGCTCGAACCATAAAATAATTATATAGTCGTGAGGTCGACCGAGATATTTATTTTATACATTCATATTAGACCTTCAAGGCCCTCAATAAAGAAAATCCACCAATACAATCACAAAGCCTGCAACGAACCTGATTCTCTATCGCCAAGTTGACATAGTTGGCAAGGTTCAATCCAGAAATGAAATTGTCAAGTCACCTCGATGATGGCCGTGTTGAATGTAGATCTCAACCAGAGAGGTTAATTTCAAAATACCCTCAAATTTGTATAAAATTCAAATATTTTCAAGTGACCTCAAAGTCACCCCGATGATGACCGTGTTGAATGCAGATCTCAACCGGAGTGATTAATTTTAAATATTTCAAAATGCCCTCAAATTTTAACCAAATTTAGATATTTTCAAGTGACCTTAAAGTCACCCCGATGATGGTCATGTTGAATGTAGATCTCAATAGGAGGGGTTACCACCAAACACCCAAAATGAAGTTCCCAAATACCCATCAAAACTCAAAACTCCAAGAAACTATCAAATCTGTAATATTTAAAATTGAAATCAATCATCCAATTCTTAAAGCATAAAATTCATCCACCCTCCGCAATAGTTTGCCGAGATGGATAAATATGAAAATAACTTCAACTCACAAAAAGCTAATGTCTGATCGAGAATATCACTAGGATTTCATTCTCAAATAATATCCTACCAGTAAGAACGTGGAATGTGTCCTCTAACCGGTGATTTTTCCACCAAATGGCACCACATGATAAACGATTATGAATGGGGCCCTCTGAACTAGGTGGTTTGTCGCCAAATAACACTACTAAATTACGGTTATGGCCAGAGCCCGTAAGTTCCCCAATGGCATCAAACCCTTGAGATATGAATCAATAGAATATAATTGATATGGTACAAATTAAGCCCTTTGTTAGCTAAGGTGGATTCAAATTTGTCCCCTTAGACAAACACCCATCCTAAGTCTACAAGGTACCCTTAGATGAAGCAACCCATGACTACCGATAAGGATCCTTCTGTCAGGTTTGGTCGACTACCTCCTTTGACTAAGTAGACCAGGGATTATGATGGCCCGGGACGACGGAACCATGGGATC